>QEPC01002388.1:11760901-11843046 GCA_003113815.1 Sphenodon punctatus | reverse complement strand
ATGAGCAGGTTTGGGCTCAGATGAACCTCTGGAGGGAGAGCATTCCATAATTATGGAGTAGCAACTGAGAACACCTCCCTGCGTGCCCTTGTTGTACAGACCTCGTGGGCAGTTGGTACTTGCAGGAGGGCACTCGTGGGTGACTTCCGAGGCCACGACAGAACATAAGGGAAGAGGCGGTCTTTCATATACGTGGGACCCAAGCCGTTTCGGTCTTTATAGGTCAAAACCAGCACCTTGAATTGTGCCCAGAAAACTATGGGCAGCTAGTGCAGACTCGGGAGCTCTGGTATAATGTGCTTCCAGCGACCCACCCCAGACAAAAAGGCAGGCCACCACTTTCTGCAGCAACTGCAGCTTCCGAACCAACATCCAGGACAGCCCCATATAGAGCACATTGCAGTAGGTTTTTAAGATACAAGATGTTCAAAGCTGATGGAATGGCATGATGGAAAATTAATTTGCATACACAATTTGCTGAATTTAGTTAATTTGCATAATTAATTTTGCTCTTTAAATCTGCATTTTTCTGCTTGCAGAATTTGGAAACTTTTTTTTGCAGAATACATGGTGCCCTGACTGTCCCCCAAGGCAAAGGGGGAATTTCAGGGAGGTTTACCTGAGCATTCTATAACCCGGAGGGGAGCCGCCTTGTGTGACTGAGCCCTGTGTCCCAAACTTCAACGTGACTGGCAGGTTTGGATTTTAGCCACCTAAAATGGGCCTGGTTTTTTTTTTCCAAAAGAGCTGAGTCCCTTCCTTCCAGACTCCAGCCACTCTCCAAAATTATGTTTTCTTATTGAATCTGATCAATTGGATGCTCAAGTCCTAGCAAGTCGTTTGGTCTGTGATGCAGACACTTTCAAAGATTATGGTGCAAATTAATCCCCTTTCCTCTTGGCACTTGATGGCGCTTCCCTCATTAGAAAGTCACCTAACACCACCCTCCCCTCTCCCATTCAAGGTTGCTGCTGTCTTCTGTTTTCCATTTGTGACTGGAAGTATTAGCTTGTGATGAATTATTAAAGGCAGGAGAAGTGCATTTCAGTCCACAATTGCCAGTGGAAAGGCTGGCACTTGCTCTGTGCGGCATACCTTGACACAACTGATACAGACACATGCAGAGTGAGCTTTAGAGGAAGACAAGAGGCCATAGGGGCAACCCCTGCATAATGGGAAAGAAGCACAGGAACATTCTGGTCTGATTCTTGTCCCCAGCCCATTGGTGCAAAGAGGATGTCAATTAACCTTTAGAGTTGGTGTTAACACCAGCCATGTGCAGAATACTGCCAAGGGAAGCCACTCAAGCATGCTCAGTGGAAGTGTCCAGTAGCAAATAACTCTGTCGTATGCCCAAGGGGCTATACTTGGCAGCCAATGACACACTTTCATAAGTGATCCTAGTTTTGATAGGATGGTTCCATATCAGAGCAAAACACAGTCGATTAGCGGTGCCTTTTTGTGCTGCTGGAGGGATAAAAGCACTGATAATTTGGGACTCTTCGGACCAACTGCTATTCAAGGATATGATTCATAAAATGATCATGTTGCTGGCTGCCCACTAAGGGTGAATTTCCCCATGACGGTTGGTACCTACTCTCAAGAGTTGGCGCCCGCGAGTCTTGAACCCAGGTCCTCGGGGCTTCCAGACAAAGCCATTGCCTAGGGGCTACCCGGAAGGTTCTAAATGTGGGAGCTTGCATAGGTGTATCCGGTGTCAGCCCTTTCTTTGACAAGCTGACTAGATTGAGCTCTTTAAGCCTTTCAGCCTAAGGCTCGTTATCCAGCTGTATCTGCTTGATACACATCTCTAATTGATCCACCTGCAGTTCTGTCACTCATCTCCTTTCCCTTGGCATGCTTGATCCTGGCCTTTGTTGCAACTGAGTTCTGTGATCGAGAAAGAGATTCCCTGCGTAATAAAATATCTGAGAGAAGATTTGATAGAATAACAAACAGTCTTTTGTCTCTCTCTGGCTCAGACCTCACTGCAGGCTGGACTGACCAAGTGGACAGGTGCCCTGTGTATCTCTCACGCCTTTATCCCCAGGGTTTGCTTTTAATCTGAAGACATGGACTGCTTTTATTATTATTATTATTATTATTAACAAACATTTATATAGCGCCAGCAGTGTACCTGGCACTTTACAAAGTAATAAAATAGACACGGTTGTGAAGAGCTTTATAGGTGAAGACTAGGAGCTTGTGCAGGATTCGTTCAGGAAGGGGAAGCCAGTGAAGCGAAGAGAGGAGGGGACTCTTCGGACAAGCACCTGCCACCCATTATACATGTATGTTGCAGGGTACCACGCCAGCCTTTCAATGGGACTAGTGGGTGGGGAGGTGCTTGTCTGAAAGAGCCCATAGATTGAAAATGGCTACCCACTGGACTGAGGCCAACAAGTTATTCAAATGGACCAAGGACACATCCTTGAAATGCCAGGCTTTATTGTATTCCTGCCTCAGCTGGCTCCATTGTGAAAACCACAAAGGCAAATTACCCCCACACCGACAGAGTTCAAGATGTATTAAATGCGAATGTCCAACTTGCCTTTGGTTTGTCCAGAGAGTGTTTCTTTTTCCCTCAGTGGCTGTCGGGTTCATCCAGATTAGAGCTGAAGTGGGTAGTTCATTCGCTAGCCGGGGTAACGCTCATAATCTCGAATACCGTATTTTGGTACTCAGCAGACAACCTGACTACCGACCTGAAAATACCAGGTATTCCCATTGCCAAGGCCCTTTTCAAACTGGCCACAGTGGGTGGTGGGATGGGTGTGCGCCCATAGTGGGTGGAGGCAGGTGTGCGCCCATTCCCATGAACGCACACCCACCTCCACCCACGGAGCAACTGGCATTGGAGCCCATTGCTCCCTGCGTCGGTGATGGGTGGAGCGTGGGAGCACGCACCCACCCACCCCCACCCATCCACCGTGGCATTTCCACAGCCGCCTCCACCTGAGATGGGTGGGGGCGTCTCATGTGAAAAGGGCCCAAGTTTCCGATTTACCATTTTACCGATCGATACCAAAAGGTAGATCGTTACAAGAATTGATACGAATTTTTTTTTTAAAATCAGCACCGGAAGTCGGAAAATCGGGACGCAAGATGATAAATTGGTAACTCCTCGAACTGTCTGTTGGGCACGCATCGAGTACTAATTGTTAGTGGGTTGGGACAAGTAGCCTGGGTTTGCGGTACTTGATCGAGCTCTAATCCAGATCCAGTTTAGGCTCATCTGATTGTGGAGCCAACTCAGCTGGTTCAGTTGAAGGGGGAAGTTAAACCGGTTGAAGTGATTTGTGTGTGTGCGTGAACCATCGCCTTCGATTTGTGAGGAGTTTAATCTGGTCCAAGGAGCTGAGTGGACACAAGGCCGTAGCTAACTCCAGCGCAAAGTATAAGATCAAATAGTCTGTGTCACGAGGCACCAGGCATCCTCCTCCTTTAGTGTTCAAGTTAGGGAATTAGCTGGTGCCACTGGCCACAGTACATGTCCCAGTGTCCCTTCTCTTGTATTAGGTGTGCCGCCTTAGTCTGCCCTCCACACTCACCCCTACAGGCAGTCCCAGTTCTCCGGGATGTTGGAGCATCTCTCATAGCAGCCTAGCCCAACCACAAGAACCTTGAGTATTAAACTAGTTAGCTTCCACCTGAGTCCTACGTTCTGCTCCCAGGCTGTTTTGGTTGTCTTGGTTGCTCCAAGCTCTTGGGCTTTCAGGCAGCCCTTGATTCAGGCTTGCTGTCTCTACCCATTGGGATTGTTAAACTCCACAACCCCTGGTTCTCAGGGAGAACTCTCAGCTCCTCGCTGCTCAGTAGGCACTGGCCAACTCACGCCACCCCCCTCTGCATTCCGGCTACACCAGCTTTCTCTTCCACTGGCATCCACAGGTGCTGGGCAGGTGACTCATTAGCCTCGTCTGCCCATTTGAGCCTTCTTCCAGGGTACTTATCCTGTAAATCCCTATACCCTGTGACAGCAGTCTGTCTACTAGGGATGGGTGAACGCGGTTCGGGAGTTCGGAGTTCGGACCGAACTCAACCAGTTCGGTTGACCAAACCGAACTCGATTTTCGAACCAAACCAAATTTCCGAACTCAGCTCTGCTCGCCCATCCCTAAAAGATAATATTCCATTTAGTTCAATGGAGTTTGAATTTCCGAACTTTGTTCGCAGTTCAGACCGAACTCAAATAGTTCGGTCGACCAAACCGAACTTCTGAACCGAACCGAATTTCTGAACTCGGTTCTGTTTGCCTATCCCTACTGTCTACATGGGGAGAGTTGAAGGTGGATTTAACCAGCGGGAGGTTAGCTTAAGGCAGAGGTGGCTAGACTTAGGGTGCCCAAAATCCACTTGATCCAGGCATCAATCTCAGATGATCTATCAGGACAGACCCCTTTGCTGGCTTCCAGGTCTGGGGCTGAGTCCTTGGGATTGAGCCGGGTAAAAATAAAAGAAAATGTAAATAAATAAGTAGGGCACCTCAGCATCAGTTTTCAGGAGTGGTGAGAATGAGCACTCCCCTGCCACACCGGAGGAGCACTCTCAGCCCCTCCTGCTCCCTAGAGAAGGGGCTGAGCCCACTCTCCTTCCCAGAGGGGATCTCGAAGAGGCTGGTCTCCCTCCCCACGCCAGGATCTAGGCCATGATTTACCCAGTTGATCATGATCTACCTCTTGGCTGCCCTGACCTAAGGTGACCAGATGTCCCGCTCCCAGGTCTGCTCTGTTACACTGTCTCCCAGAAGACCATTTAAATGCCCCACCTTTGAGGTGGGCATGACAGGCCCCACTGAGCTGGTGCTGCTTGGCGGTACACGCAACTTGGCCTCGGTTGGTGCTGCTGAGAGGTGCATGGGGATTGGGTGGAGCTACTGGGAAGTACACAGGATCCCAGTCTCCAGCCTCTGCTGCCAGGTGTGTGTGAGAGAGTGTCTGTGTGGGGGTGTCCGAGTGTGTCTCGCACACACTGTGTACGTGGTGTGCCTCTGCTGCCAGGGTGTGTGTGAGAGAGTGTCTGTGTGGGGGTGTCCGAGTGTGTCTCGCTCACACTGTGTACGTGGTGTGCCTCTGCTGCCAGGGTGTGTGTGAGAGAGTGTCTGTGTGGGGGTGTCCGAGTGTGTCTCGCACACACTGTGTACGTGGTGTGCCTCTGCTGCCAGGGTGTGTGTGAGAGAGTGTCTGTGTGGGGGTGTCCGAGTGTGTCTCGCACACACTGTGTACGTGGTGTGCCTCTGCTGCCAGGGTGTGTGTGAGAGAGTGTCTGTGTGGGGGTGTCCGAGTGTGTCTCGCACACACTGTGTACGTGGTGTGCCTCTGCTGCCAGGGTGTGTGTGAGAGAGTGTCTGTGTGGGGGTGTCCGAGTGTGTCTCGCACACACTGTGTACGTGGTGTGCCTCTGCTGCCAGGGTGTGTGTGAGAGAGTGTCTGTGTGGGGGTGTCCGAGTGTGTCTCGCACACACTGTGTACGTGGTGTGCCTCTGCTGCCAGGGTGTGTGTGAGAGAGTGTCTGTGTGGGGGTGTCCGAGTGTGTCTCGCACACACTGTGTACGTGGTGTGCCTCTGCTGCCAGGGTGTGTGTGAGAGAGTGTCTGTGTGGGGGTGTCCGAGTGTGTCTCGCACACACTGTGTACGTGGTGTGCCTCTGCTGCCAGGGTGTGTGTGAGAGAGTGTCTGTGTGGGGGTGTCCGAGTGTGTCTCTCACTCACACTGTGTACGTGGTGTGCCTCTGCTTCCAGGGTGTGTGTGAGAGAGTGTCTGTGTGGGGGTGTCCGAGTGTGTCTCGCAGACAATGTGTATGTGGAGTCTCATACTCAGATTGTGTGAAAAATCAACCTGCTTAAGTGCGTGTGTATATAATATATCTATAATTTCCATGCACGATTTCTATAAATTCTATTAATTCATGTTCATTTATACATACGTGTGTGTGTACACACACACACACACACACACACACACACACACACACACACAGTGCTACTAGTGTTATGTTGCTTACCACACGTGTGTGTGTGATATTAATTATCATTGAAATTGGGGGCAGAGCGTGACAGCTTAAAAGTCTCTCCACCTTAAATTAACCCTACACTTCCCACCCTGAGACAAGCTCAATAAGAGGGGTGAGAAGCCCAGGATGGATTGGCTGAGATGCACAATCAGACCCCAAGCAAGGCTGGTTAGATGTCAGGACACCAGGGTTGCTCCTGGCTCTGTACCTATGTCATCAAATAAAGCAAGTGGAAATTATTTGCCAGTTGGATTCACCAGCCGTAAAGATCACAAAAGCCCAAGGCTCTTGCCGAGCAAATGAAGAGGAAGAGCTGGCTTGGGCTCTGGCTCATTGGAAATTGTTAGTCTCTGGGCTGTCCCTCCTTATCGTAAAGCTCACGGTGGCCTCAAGCCATGTGTAAGGACTCCATATGGGGTCACCAGCCCCTTGGGCTGAGCATATGGCATTGCAGATTTCACATCTTTTGCCTTCACTTTCCTCCTCCCTTTTGGAAGCACAGAGGCTGGAGAAGGGAGCTTTCATACCTCGCTCTTTGTGTTCACAGTTAGGGAAGTCTGTGTAGGAATGAACTCATTGTGAGTTCCCCTCTGCACAGTACGCTGCAGAGATCCCTTTCCTATACTTGTGCATCTCCAAATGCAGAGCTATTGGTTCAGTTCTCTGTTACAATCAGGCCCACGTTGCTAGCAGGGATTGCTGAATGACCGTACTGCTAAAGCAGTGCAATGCAAGATGAAATTAACTGGCAGAAAGTATAAAAGGAGCAAAAAGCAGTACTTTTTCGCACAAACAAGGTGTACCTTCATGCACAGTGAGCTTGCGGAACTCATTGCCAGGGGATGTCGGCATAACTGAATTTTTAAAAGGTTGGTAAGTACTTAGAGGGTAGGTCCATAAATAGCTAATAGTCGAGCAAGTCGGGAGAGGAGACCTTTGTCTGTTGGGGGCTGGGACTGGCTAGCAGGAAATGAATCACTGCAGTATGATCTGTTGTGCACTTCTCTGAAGCAAGGCCACCTGCCACTGTTGGAAACGGGATACTGGGCTAGATGAACATTGGCCTGACCCAGGGCGGCACTTCTTATGTTCCTAAGATCATCTCCAAATCTGTCAGCCCCAAATCTGTCAGCCCCTCCCTTAAACAATGATTTTTATTATTGATTGATTGATTTTGATTTTAAAAAAAACCAAACTACTAATGAATTTGGACTTCAAGTATTTTGGTTTCTGTTCCTTCAGGGTACATTGCAAACATGCTTTCAAGGCTTTCTCCACAATCATGAAGGCTAGAGGCTTAGAGGTTTGGGCTGTGGGGGGAGGGAGTTTTTAAAAATGAAGGTCTGACTTTCTGACCATCTCACCCTCCAAGGCTGTAAAAAGACAGTTAATACTCTGAGGCTGGTTAAGAAAAAAATGGCGGTTGATGGCAAATCTATATCTTGATCAGCTGGAAGGGATTATCTAGTCCAACCCCTTGCCATGATGTAGGATACCCTACTCCAGGGGTGGACAGTGATGTACCAAGTCCAATTATGGGCCCCCTTAAGGTCAAGAAGGTGGGGTCTCCAGGTTCGGGGGGGCAGGGCTTATTCATGAAGGCAGCACCATCCGCAGTCAGCTCCCCCTCCTCCAAGGAGCAGCAGCAACCTCATCAGGAAGGAGGTTTTCAGAGTGGGTGGAGGTGTGGCCAGCACTCTCCCTCCTCTGAAAACTTCCTTCTTCATGGGTCCATTTGCAAGTGGTCTGAGCACTGCTGGGAAGGTGTTTTTTTTGGGGGGGGGGAAAGCAGTGTGTTGGAACTGCTCCCTCTCCCTCTGAACGTTTCGTTGGGGTACTCAGGCCACTTGTAAAAGGCCCTCTCAGAGGCCAGGGCCCAGGCTCAGCAGAGCCCCCTGTGTCCATGGTAGTTACGCCACAGGGACATTTCCCTCCCAGGGGCCACTTTTAATTAGTACAAGCTCTGAGGGCCACATTGAAGTCGTGGGAAAGGGATGCTTAAAGGGAGAGGAGGATCTGAATTATAGAACTGTGCCCTGGATCTGTCACCTATCCTCGCAGGCCTGCCCTCATCTCTGCTGCCTTCCTCTGAGCTCGGTCTTTCCATGCTGGGGCGGAGGAGTTAGGAACTGCATCTAGGGCGAGGAACTGGAAAGGGGCCACCTAAAAACTAGCCTCAGGCCACATTTGGCTCCTGAACTGAGTCCCCCCCCCCCCCCCCCAACCCTGGCCTTCAAATCTTTACTTTAAAACCTCCATGGAAAGAGATTCCACAAACTCTCTAGGCAGCTCCATACACTGTCAAACTGCTCTAACAATTAGGGTTTTTTCCCCCCTAACATTTAATTTTCCAGTGATTAAAACCCATTGCTGCTTGTTCTAGCCTGTGGTGGCAACAGAGGACAAACGTTTTCCCTCTTTTTTTACTGCATCCCTTTAAATGTTTGAAGCCTGCCTACATACCCCCTCATTCCCCTCGACCCTGCTTCAGAGCAGGAAGTGGATTCAGTGGCTTTTGAAGGTACTTCCCAGCCCCTGAAGTTCTCTGATGCTTCCCATGCTGCTGAAGGGGCCAGAATTGCAGCAAATAGGTATTTGTGTTGCTCGGGGGAGGGTGTGGGGGTGTAAGACTATTCTGACCTTTCTCTAAAGTGATTGCTGCAGATATTGTGTTTCCTCCCCGCTGGAAGGGAGGTCAACCTTTCCCGTGGCTGGCTGTGCTGTAGGAATGTTGCTGCACTGTTTGATTTGCCCTGGGAGCAGAGCATGTGCTTCCTCAGATGCATGGCCTGGTTTAACCTTCCTGCAAATGGTTTCTAAGTAACGGCAATATGTGTAGCAAGGCAGGCTGGAAAGCCTAGTTCTAGTGGCTGGGATTGCCTGGATCTTGGAAGGGAAAGCAGCAAAAAAAATATTTACATTACGTTGAAAGAAGGGGGAGTAATGTCGAAACTTTCCCGTTAGCTGATTGTTTCATCCCCTGCAGGCGTTCGAGACCTTTGCAAGCTTTCCTGAGAGCCATTAAGGCTTTGCCTAGATTAATATTCTCGAGGTCAAGCGGCAGAGCTCAAGACAACTCATCAGCAGCCTCTAATTTTTCTCATTTGCTCTCCTGTCCTTTGACAAGTTTCCAGGTAGATTTGCTTGCAGCGGCAGCAGCTTGAAAGCCCCCGTGTCACTCATACTTGACCAGAGGTTGCCTGGTGTGTGTCATCCGCCTTTTGAAGGAGATGAGTATTGATTAGCTCCACTGTCTGTTCCAGGAGTGGAGGGTGAGACTCCTACACGGTTTCTCTCTTTTCTTCAGGATCTCTCTGAATGCCAAGGTCCCTTGTGGCAGGGTGTATAAAATAGCATATACTCCTCCCTCCACCGACAGGCTGGGGAGACAGAGCTTCTGAAGTGACCCTGTTATGCTGAAATGTCTTTCCTTCCCTTTCAAGTCACGGGGGGTGGGCTCCTGCTGCTGTCACGTTGACACAGGTGAAATTCCCATCCGCGTCCCCATCAGCGTGGGATGCGTCAGCTTCATTTAAAAGCCAAGGCTGCTATCCTGAACTTGTTGACCTTAATGGCAAAATTTTCACTGACTTTAATGGGTCAGGGTTGCCCCTGAAATTGTGTTAGAAATACAACCCTCCTTTCCGTGCTGCGTCACTCCAGGTTAGTACTGACTTTGCTCTGGGATGATGATCAGTGCGGTTATACCTGCATGATACTGGAATAGAAGTGTGGTGAATTAGACCCTTCCCCCCCAATATTTCTATTGATGAATATGTGATGAACACACAGGTTGGTAAGAGCACCCAACCGATCCTGGACCATTTCATTTTTAAGTTCATCTTCACTAGTCCATGGGGGATTGTGCACCTTGGCCCCCGGCTCTAGGCCCTGGGGGGATTACACACTCCTGCCATAAAGTTTACAAATTGTGACTGTCTTGTACTCTTGTCTGCCTGCACAAGTATTTAAATCACTGGGTGGCCTCAGGCAAGTCACAACCTTTCAGCCTCAGTTCCCCATCTGTAAAATGGAAATATGTGTGTGTCTGGCTTTCCCTGTGTGTTCCCCTCACCCGTGTCCATAAAAATCTGTGACTAAAATGCTGCTGCTGCTGCGTGCTCCTAGTAGCGCTGTAGAAATGATAAGTGGTGGTAATATGCCAGAGCTAACGGATCTTGGCTAACGCATGTTAAAATCCACCCTTTCCCTCATGGCGACTCTGTGGCCAGCGATGTCTTCGAGAACTGCGTGATCCAGCAGGATGCATTGTTTGCTAAATACAGCTAATGGCTTTGATCGTTGAAATGCTGGCGGGGACAACTCGGGCTTTGTAAACAAACTCTCCGCGTTTAAAAATAGCAAGACCGAAAAAGCATATTCCCCTTCCATGCAGATTTTCTTTTTCTGTAATCAGACCAGCTTTGATTTTTTGTGTATAGAATATTTCAAGGAATATCACAGGGTACTTATTTAAAAACAAAACCATGCTGGATCCAAGCAGTGATGTCTGTGGGGACACAGAAGCCTCGTGCTGATATTGGGCATTGGTTTCCATTCTGTTCCTCCGCTATTGCTGCCCATCATTGGGTGCACACAGAGTGCTTTGACTGCGCTTTTCCCTTCGGACAGCTTGGGCCGGGGCCTTTGGAATTGAATTCAGGCAGCTTGCTGCCATTTGCCGTTCCAAGGGGGGAGGATACAAACCCCGCTTGCCCGCCATGCGCTACCTTGGAAATCGAGGGCTATTTGTACATCCAAGTGTTCAGGGCGGACTTGCAGAGGCTGACAGCAATGTTTGACGTCTCGACAGGGCGGCCATAGCTCTCCTTTAAAAGAGGGCACTTATGAAAAATACATGTTGAAGGGCTGTCTTATGTGTCCTCTTTTATTAAAGGGCAGGTCTCCCCACCCTACATCTCTGGGGAGGGGCGGGGGGCAGAATGATTGCAGCCCGAAGAGGGGCCGAAAGCAGATCAGAGATGTGTGCCTCCTGCTTGGTTATCAAGCCAGAGTTCCCTAGGATCAATACGGTTGCATGCTGGTGGGAGTTGCCTCTCGCTCTCTTGTCATTGGACACAATCTACAAAACGTTTCTATGGAGTAGCTGGAGAAATTTAGGGGGGAAATATTTTTTTAGAATCTTAGAAAGAAATAAGATGAATGTGGTTTAAAAAACAAAACAAAAAATGAATCCAAGTTTTAAAAATTGCAGCCAGATTTTGTACTCCAGTATTCCTACTACAGGAACACCCCCCCGCCCATGCTCCGGGCTGTTCTCCTCGTGCCGGAGAAGAATGAGTGTGGTCTTCTAGCTCGACCTTGGGAGGGGAAGCTGGAGATCTGGGTTCAAATCCCAGCTGATCATAGGACTCCATTGGTCTCGTTGTAGTCAATTCAACTGTGTGTAGGCTTAGAGAGAAGCACTTGCTTTAAGTCTCTTACTGAATTGGGGCCATGTGAGCGGAAATATCCACGTGGCCTTGAACAAGAAGTGGAATTTGCCATCTTTCTTTCCCTAGCTGAGTTATGTCTGTCCAGCATTAACTTGCAGGCAGGGGACCGTATCCACTGAATGCAGTGATCATCAGTCCCTGCTTACAAGCCATTTGCCTGCATCACAGAGAATTCCTAAGAGACTGAAATGGTTAATGCTTTCGGGGCCGGCAGGGGTGGGGGGAGGACAGGTAAGACACCAACATTAATAATCGACTGCTTTTCAGCATTAGTATCTGAAGTTGGTACATGAATGGCGTGCTCTTTCAAAAAGAGTCAATTGATGTGCATAGTGCTAATATTAGGCAGGAAGCCAGTGGGGACTAGAAGAGCAGGGTTCAAATCCCATCTTAGCCATGAACTCACTGAATGGCCGTGGGCAAGTCACGCTCTCTTAGCCGAAGTTCCCCTATCTGTAAAATGGGAATAAATGTGACCTACCTCACAGAGTTGTTGTGAGAGTGAACTAGATAAGGATTGTAGAGCACTTTGAGCACTGAAAGTGCTATAGAAGTAATGCTTATAGTGAATATTTGTAGGATCAGACCCTGGGGAATTTGTGGAATTAGCCTATGGCTCTGTCCTGCAAGGGCACTTGGGTAAGCTGGCCTCATGCATAGGTGTTCTAGGGTTAGGGGCTATGATGCTAGAGCAGGAAACTGGCCCATGGGACAAATCCAATCTGTGACTGATCTATATTTGGCCTTTTCCCAATGCCTGGATCTGGTCTCTGACTCCAGTCCCTACCCTCAAGCAAGCGCAGAGTGAGCTCAAGGCATGGGAGCGGAGCGGAGGGGAGGGCAGGCGATAGATTCTTGGTCTGGACCCCGTCCCTACTCCTGCCGACCCCTATCTGACCCATGGAGCGTGTGCTAATTCTCAAAGTGGCCCATGAGAAGGGAACGGTTCCCTGGGCTAGAGGAGTCTTGTTAAAGCAAAGAAAGGAGGCAGTAACTTGGGGAGCAGCACAGCCTACTCCAAGAAATAGTTTGAGTCTCTTTGGCCATTTCTGGATGGACCCGGTGGTTGCGGGTCTGCGTGTGCTCCTGTGCACTTCTGGTGAGCGGCAGGGGTGGGTTTCAGACGGCAGGGGCTGGGTGTGTGCTCAGTGTGTGCCCACACCCACGCACTGCCCCTTAATGCGCCCTGGGTTTCTCCGTGCGGGGGCGTGGGTCACAAGAGTGCGGCTCTACCCACGCCACCTTCAGACGGGTACCCAGGGCCATGGGGGATGGGTAGACCTGGGCGGGCGCATCCCGTCTGAAAATGGCCAACGTAGATCAGTTTTGCTCAAATGCTACCCGGCAGACAGCCCTCTGGAACGTCAAGGTGGGGACTGACTTCCTAACTGATGAAGCTGTGTCGTGGAGGGAGATGTGGGACATACCCATTTTAACAGACTGTTGTATCCCCCTCTTTTCCCCCCTCTGCTGTAGAAACCAGGCAATGCGGAAGAAGTTAATTTTGTACTTTAAGAGGAGAAATCATGCTCGTAAACTGTGGGTAAGTGAAGCCTCTAAATACTTTATTTTCCAAGCATCCATGGCAGCTTCTAGGAAGAGTCAATGTTTAATTCTTACCCGTGAAGCATTCTACCCTGGAACTGGCTGAAACCCAGCACGTTCTCTCTTGCGTTAGGTTCCTTGCTGCTTGTTATAAACGTAGCTAGCTTTCTAGCAGAAAGACAGCACCAGAGTTTGCCGTTAGCTGTGCCTTACTCCACAAACCGTCTCAGCCCTGGCATGGACGCAAAGGACCAGCACACCTCTGTCAGGCAGAGGGCCTGCTTTGATCTTACTGAGTAAAGTTTTATTCAGGCATTAGTCAAGCCAAGGGGAGAGGTGTGAAAACTAAACTAGACTCCACGGTGGCTAAATTGTCTGCCTGAAGATTCATTTTAGACGCTTCCCAAACTGACCACATAATTACATGTCAGGAGTGGGGTGGTTTGACAAACAAAACAGAATGAGCCCAGCCACTTAAATTTCAGAACAGCCATCAATGAATGACCTTCCAAAGAAATTGCTCCCTATTACAGAAAGGTCAAGGTAGATCTTGTTATAAAATGTTGAGAGGATTCTAGCAGCTGGTTAGAAGCCTAATTATTAGATTTCTCTTGAAGCCAAGGGAGGGAAAGGGGCAAGACTGGGGTTGACATAGCCTCCCCCCAGCTTGTTAACTCTCACAATTTGATCATGAATCTCCCGCTATAGAGTACTATTCATTATGTCCCAACTTCTGTAGTCCTGTTGACTGTTTTGTCTTCTGTTACAAGCAGAAAGCTTTCCTTGAAAGCAATGGTAAGTTTCTAGCTGAGGAGAATTGCAAGAAAATAATATTCATCTCAGTATTTCAAATAAAATGTAAATGGGGTAAAATACCTACCTGTATAGCAGGAGTTGGGAAACTTTTCTCTCCCAGGGGCTGTTTGGAAACGAGCTCCAAGGGCCGCACAGAAACTTGGTGCATAAGGGATGCACTGACGAAGAGAAGGGTCGAATTTGGAGATTCTCTCCCTTTGAGAACCACTGCCAGAGTACCAGCAATATTCTATTGTTTGTGTAGAACGGTGGGCTACGCTCCTCAATTGTAGAACCCATAGCATTCGTGAACCCCGCCACCTCCAATTTGGATTTGGGTACTTGATTATGAATTTTTCCCTTATTTTCTGCTGGGTCTAGTCAAGGTATGGGATTTCTGTGTTCCTAAGGAATGTTCTCATTGAAGGCTGGTAGTAGGCAGGTTCCCCCTTCTAGTTACCATTATCCGGAAGAGCTGGCTATGTAGATCTGTACCGGAAACAATCAGCTGCTCCATCCTGTACTGGAGCCTGCCTGCCCAGTGCGGACAAGCACATCCACACAGCACTGCACCCTGCAGCTCTTCAACAGACGTTGTTGTTGCTATTTTGAGGTTCTTGAGCATCTCGTGAGAATTTCAAGTTTCTAACGAGAATCTCGAGATGAGAAAATCTTGTTGAGAAGCCTGTTCTTGACGATATTTTCGAGAAGGGCAAAATCTCATTTCAGCCCTAATTCCACCCCACCTCCCAGTCAGGGACCCATGGTCACTGTTTTCCCCATTGGTGGCAGTGGGGAACACTTGGTGAGAACAGGTCCCTGGTTACAGTTAATCTAGAAGAGACAAGGGTGATGGAGAGAGACCTGTATACATTCACGAAGTGGAGAAGTCGCAGGTGCACGTGCTTAGCTTGGTTCCAGTTAGTCTAGGGGAGACAAGGAGAGGGGAACATAGGTAAACAAAGAGTCTTGAGTGCAAAGCACAAGCCTGATTCTGCTGTGAAGTGTCCAGCGAAGCTAATGGGTCTTGCTCTGAATGCAGGGTGCGTGTGCGTGTGCGTGTGCGTGTGCGTGTGTGTGTGTTGGGAAGGGATGCAGCTGCCAGCATTCAGTTCCACTCTGACTGGGCAGGGGGGGAATTCCCCCAAAGCCTCCTGCGTTTCCCCAATGTGAACTGTGAATGGCGCTGCAGCCAGCAATAGAGATTCCTGCAGCAGAGGTAGGCACGCTGGTGCCTCGAAATCTCCCCAGCTCAGCCACTCTTGAGTAGGGAAGTCAAGAGAGGAGCAGCAGCAGCAGCAGCTTGTGTGAGGAGAAGGGAACGGTCTGTGTCCATGCGTGGGGCAATGAGGGGGGCATCAAGCCCCACAGACATGAAGAAGGGGTTGCAGTTGATGTAGAAAGCATGGGAACCTGAGCGCAGTGGTCGCTAGGCTGCCAGGTAAGGAAGGTGGCTTTTTTTCGCTCTTCTGATGTAAGTTGTCCGTGTTCTTTGAAATACCCTCTCCTTTAATATTAGCAATGGGTTCAATTGCCAAAGAAGCTTCCAAAGCATAGAGGGACGTGCAGGAAAGGTCCCTGCAGTCTTCTTGGCCCAGAAAAATCCAGAGTCCGTCAAGAGCCCTTGAGGCCATTATCAAGCGACAGACTTCCAGGCTGGATGTCAGTGTAGCTCCGTGGGTGTGTTGAGAGTCCGCTCGCAGAACGGGGAGATGTCAGGCCTACATATTGAGCAGAGTTTCTCCCCCTGCCAGCCCCTGACTTTCTTCTGAGGGAGAACTCTGCCCTTCTCTCAAGGGCTCCCCGTACTTCTCCAACCAACTGTGCCTGCAGGCCCCTTCTTAGACTCTGGGCCACATGACTCTTGGTTACACTACCTGGGAAGGCAAGCTAGACAGATTAGATGAACCCAGCTTCTTTAAAGGGCCGAGCCAGGCAACTTCACACTTAATTTTTATAAGTCTCTATCAGGCCAAGACTGTTTTGTTGTTTTTGTTTTGTGGTGATTTGTTCATGTGAAAGCACTAACTGGGCAGGCATCCCATCCATGTTTACCAGCTCCAGTTTAATTTGGAACCACAAGGCTACTTGATTTGTCAATGCAAAGCCAACCTAACACATAAATGCAACCTGTGCCCAGCTCCTGGCCCTCCAGTGACCATAGGGATGTGGTGAAGTCATGGGGGTGAAAGGTCCCATTGGGTGTGGTCTACGCTGCCTTCCATTTTGGAACAAAGCACTCTGGGATCTAATTTGTGGATGCAGGTGTGTATTGGGTTATGACAATAGCTGCTCGCCTCTCATTCGCTAGCAGGTGAAGTTTACACGTTAAACCCCAACTACCTGATTCCCTTGCTGCGTTGCCACTTGCCGCAAAAACGTAATGTGTGAACGTGCCCTTAACAAAGGCATTCTGGGATACGTGCATCCTAGGTCCTGCATCCCATTTAAGGCCGAAATGGATTTCCCTTTTCCTATTTGCGGAGCTTATTTCAGAACGGAATGCGGAGATCCAGCCCATTTTCGTTGACACCCTGGATCTCCGCATATCCTTTATTTCAGCTATTCTGGTTTGGTAACTCTGCTTATTGTCACTATTTTGGTTTAAGTCATTTACTTCATTTGGGCTAGTGCACATGCCAATAATGGCCAAAATGAAATAGCAAAGTGGCCAAACCGAAATACCCAAATAAAAAACAGAACTCGGAATGAAACGGGAATCTCCATTTCATCGGACCAAGGGCATGGCTAAAGCAGGGACACTGATGCGACTGTGTCTCCTGCTCCTGGGAAGGGAAGAGGGTTCCCCAATCCATCCTCTGCACCAAGGCCCGTTACAGCCTAACTGCGCCCCTGCGTCAGACACCGATTAAATTGGGCAAATCCATCTGCTACGGTCTTCACGCTCTCTCTCTTCACGTCTCACTGCCGTGTTGATCAATCTCTCCGGTGCTGGGCACATGTTAGCAGGTGCTCTGTGGGCCTGGCAAGGTCCTTTGCAATACGGGGTTCCTGCAGCTGTCTCACGCCACAGTCAGACATAGCAAGGTCTTGGGTAAATAGCTCAGCTTTCTCATTTTATTGTTTGACCCGACAACCCTGCTTTCAAGACGATTTAGACTCCTCCAAATTTGGCCAGTTCAACTCCGCTCCTGCGGAAGATGTTCAACAACATTCACACGGCATTGCAGCCACATGCTAAAAAGAAATCTGTTTTCTGCTGCAGCCCTGTTCCAGGGAAAGTTTTACATCTCCAACGGTCCGGCTAGCATTTCCCTTCCCTGCCTACCCCCTAAACAAAGTGCCCGACTTGGAAACTTGTCCATTTTGAATGAAGAGCATGAGTAGTGTGTGAGAGTTCAGGATGTGGTTTGGTTGGCAGCAAAGGAGGAACTAGCCAAGATTACTGCTGGTAAGCACCGCTATCTTGCGTGCTAAATCTGGACTGGGGTTTCTCTATTTTAAGCATAGCGGGGAAGCACAGGGAAGGTTTGGCTTAGAGCGTAACATTATTCCCCAAAGCCAGGCTTTCTGAAAAGCTGCCCATTGTGCAGACGAGGTACATTTTTGCCACTTTTAAAAGGGGATTTTTCAATTTAGGGAAGCGCGTTGCCTCTTCTGTGACACAGACGATATTTGGTGGTTGAATTTGCAGAGTGATTGCATTTGCTGAGGCTGTTTGCAAGACAGACACATTCTCTTAAAAATAAATCAAGCCTGTTAAGGATGAAGCTTTTCTCTCCATCTGTCACTCTAGTGCACCTTTTTAGCATATCGTTCCCTCTTAGATAGACTGTGTCTGTCTGCTTGATGCACCCAAAAAGCTGAGACGGGCTCAGCAGACTGGCAATGGGATACAGACTTGTTTTCTTTTTCTGGTCTATCTGGATGGAGAAGGCAGTGTGTCTTCTGGTGTTCGTGAAATGAGTGCTTGGTCTCAGTTGTGGTTCCAGTGGGCACATCACAAAAATCCGCATTGGGAAAGGAACCCTTACAGACTGGGATCCTGATCTTGGGGGCACAAGTACCCCCTATGCTCCAGTCCTTGAGGTCAGTTGGGAGTGTCCTCTTGCAAGTACCATTATTGCACCAATTCTGTCTGCAAACTACATGTTCCCTGTCTATTTGGTTTGCCATGATGGAGCCGATTGTCATGCAGGTACAGATTTATGCTTAGTAGCCAACCAAGAGCGGCCTCTACTCAAGACTTGCATACCAGGCCACTCAGGAACCGGCTTCTTCTCCCTACAGATTCCATCTACTCCCAACAGGCAGTATCTCTTTCACCTAAGATGCCCTAAACAGTGTGCCTCTGTTCCCCCTCTTTTTAAGGCACTCATGTGCGGTCCCCCTCTTTCTCTAGGCTGTCCCCCGGATGCCCACTAGGCCAGCTGCAACCCAGTTGCCTGTGCCCACATGGGTTCCCAAGTGATCAGCAACCCTCACCGCAATCAGGGAGCTTTTGAAGGTCCGCACCCCCAGAAACGCCTCCCCTTGTTCTCCCAACCCAGCTGTAACTCCTTCTCTGGCCACCCGTAGCTTGAAAGACTTCCTGGTGGGGTTGTCTTATATAAACAAGGTCCATCTAGTTCATGGCTGTGCAACCTCTCCTGCAAGCTGCTTACTCCTTGCTGGTCAAGATGGAAGAGAGAGTGTAGAGATCCTGTGTCTTCACTTTCTTTGCAGGGGGCTCAGGTCACTTCCTCCCTCCCTGCTCCTTTTGTTGTTCTGAGCTGGTTGCAGATCCCACCTGGGCGTTACCTTGGCAACAAAATGCTCGTTCTGCCTGACAATGGTTTTTCTGTTCCCCCCCCTCCCCCCAAACCAGTTCAGCAGGATGGTAAGGCTCACAATCTTCTAATATTTATCTTTAGCTGTCCTTGTTGGTAGCCATATTTACCCCCCAGTACCTCAAATTCTGTGTCCCATTACCCCAAATGACTGTTGCTGCCTTTTCCCCATGGCAGCCGGCTCTGGCAGCCAATCATGAAGCAGGAGAAGTTCATGTGTGTGCACGCGTGAATTTCTCATGGCTTTCGGCCATATGAAGATTTTGGTAGGTGACTCTTGGGTTTGGGAACTTTGCCTGCACCTAGGAGTCAAAATGTGGGAGGGCAGGCAGGGACATGCGAAAGCTGGAGGAGACGCCCCCCCCCCCCCCAATTGCACCCATGCGCCTGTATTCCTGCTGGGGATTTCAGTTTGAGGCTGCATCTTGCTGGCTGACATACACAGAAGCTGGCTGCCTCACGTCACTCAGGCTACCGCTCGCTAAACGCCACACGGTATTTTTAGCCCTTTCCCCAAAGCTGTAGGAAGCAGGGAAACGTGGCAGACTTTGCAGCCACGCAAGAAACCCAAGCGCCGTCTGGCAGAGGTGGCATCGCTCGGCGAGGGGCAAAGGCGCTGCGCCTGTGAAATCAATGCCTCCACCGTGGTCTTTTCATATTACCTGTAACTGATTCCACCGTGACATGAAATTCCACTTGGCAGGTTTCAGAGCAGTTTTATGTTTGATCTAATTCCTTCATTTCATCCGGTGGCGCTTGCCTATGTGCCCAAAGGACCTGATCTTGAAACAAACGGCAGGGGAGGGGGATGGAGCCTCTGACACGACACTTTCTGGGTACAGCAACTTTGTTTTAGCAAAAAACGTGTGATACCCTGTGCGCTGTCCAGCCGCTGGCTCACTGTATAAGCTGGGGCTGAAATTAGAATCAATTTATTTCTCGTGAAAATCTCGCGAGAATCAAGTTGATACCGATATCTCAAGACAATCTCGGTAACAGTTCGAGATCTGTCTGAATTTTTTCTCGATTTACTGTTTCCTCTGATTTACCATTTGCCGTTTACCGTGATTTACAGTGTACTGCTTTCCGCACGGGCTGCGTTTGCTCCAGTAACGCACCTGCACAAACTGGCCATTTCAGCTGTTCTGGGCATGCTCAGTCCTCTTCCAAGATGGCGCTGGCAGCATCGCCACCATTTTGGAAAAGGGCAGCCATTTTGTGCATGTGCGTTACCAGAATAAACGCAGTACCTGGTAAATCATTATAAATGGTAAATCACGGTAAAGGGTAAACGGTAAATCGAGTAAAAATTCTTCACTGATAGTGTCGAGGACCACGTTTTTTTCTCAATTATCGTTTTTCACAAGTCAAGAAGTGTGATTCTCTGAATCAAGAAAAAATTGCGATTGAGTTTTGGCTCTAACAAATGCCATCGCTGAAAGACAACCCAGCACCCGAGCCCTGTCAGGGTTGGTTTGGAAGCCTTCCCAAGCCCCTCAGGCTCAGGGGGCGGGGTTAAAGCATTCCTCTCCCCTTTCCTGAGGTGGCCATGCCCCCACATGGTTCTGTGACATCCCAGCACTCTGTGGGAGGGGCACCCCATCTCTTGTTGACAGTTGAGTGCCAGGCAGATTGCTGTGATGCTATATAAATATTTGATAATACTCACGCCTACGGAAGCCAACGGCTCTGCTGGGCTGCCCACAGGGAGCGTCACCTGTGAGTGACTGAAGGAGCCAAACGTTGTGCGGTGCCCTTCATTACTGCCCCCTGATGCAGCTGAGCCTTCTCGCTAGCTTTTCAGGTAGCTGGTTTTTGTTTAAACAGCCCCCACATATCTCTTTCATTTCATGCTCCATCGCTCCGTTGATAGATTCAATTAGCTCAACAGCAGATCAAACAAAGGCACCAGCCGCCAGGAGACCAGGCTCTTAAATATGTTAGAGCGGCCTTAGAGAAGGGGTGTGAAAAACTCCCTTCAGCGGGAGTGAGAGCAAATCATTTTGTCCAGGGATTGTGCAAAAACACTGTGGTTTCCATTCTCCCTTGAAAGCGCCAGTTTCCTTTCTTCTCTGCTGTGCAAGCCCAAAGATGATAGGCTGATTGAAGCTCCCAGTTTTGTGCAGGCAACATGCATTGGTAGGAGAACATCATGCTACATGTGTAAGCGGCTATAAGCCTTTGTACAAAAAGGGGTAGAGCTTAACAGGTACCTGCAAAAACAGGCATTCCTCTTGGAATTGTCCTATCTTGGACAGATCCGGTGCTGTTTAGCACCCAGTGAGTTATGTTGCATTACCGAATTACCCATTTTCCATTTCTGAGTTACCGTTATTCCATTTTGTCCCATTATAACAAGTTATATATTTACTATTTTTATGTACATCTCCCTTCATCCATTGATTGTTCCATGGCCCCTCTTTTGTGTGCGTATGTGCACAACGATGAAATTCGGACAGTCAGAAAGACTCTACAGTGGT
The DNA here is from genome assembly GCA_003113815.1 of Sphenodon punctatus. Taxonomy (NCBI): domain Eukaryota; kingdom Metazoa; phylum Chordata; class Lepidosauria; order Sphenodontia; family Sphenodontidae; genus Sphenodon; species Sphenodon punctatus. The sequence goes on along the minus strand of QEPC01002388.1, from coordinate 11,821,968 downwards.
AACACAATAAGTCTTAATGGGTCGGTAAAACAAAAAGTCGATTACTGGTTCATGGTAATATCTGGTATTTTGAGCAGCCATCTTGATTAACCCATCTCGGTATGCAGGTGGCATTTCCAGTATTCCTTGCAGGTACAGAATTCTGTTCTTCCCAGAGGTAGTGGCTGTGTGCGAGAGAGACCTTGGGGAGCGATGGGACACCCTGCCCCCTGACATGGAGGCCTTGTTACTGCCTGGGTGATGGGATTCATCAGAGGGAGGGGTTGGGACCAGGTTTTCATACCGGGTGGATAGAAGGGCCCTTTGGGTTAGTGAAACTAGACTACGCCTCCGCTCATGGTCACTTCCCATGCTAGAAAAAATCCTTGTATCTAAAGAACTTCAACCAGACTTCCTGTGGAAAAATATAGGGACTCCATACAATCCTAGCTGGTCGTGGGGGTTGATGATGATGATGACTGATTATTATTATTTTATTAGCATTTATATCGCGCCAGTGATGTACCTGGCACTTTACAGACAATAAGATAGACACGGTCCCTGCCCGAGAGCTCACAATCTAAAGACGGGGAGGGGGAGACAGGGAAGGGGGAACAGAGGGAGAGACAAGGAATGCAACATTCATGAGGATGCGAGAGCTCAGGTACATGTTCTTGGCTTGGTTACAGTACATTGGGAGTTTGCAGAAAGGTGGGAATGGTTAGCAGGAGTTAGGAAGGGCAGAACGGAAGAGGTGGGTTTTGAGGCAGGATTTGAAGGTGTGGAGGGTGGGGGCAAGGCAGATGTGGGCAGGGAAGGAGTTGCAGACATGCGGGGCAGTGAGGGAGAAGGGATGAAGGCGGTTGGAGGAGCAGGGGAGGTGTGGGAGGGTGAGGGATGGGATGGGATGGGAGAGGAGTGTAGTGCTCGAACAGGGGTTTGGAGGGAGATCAGGGCAGAGAGGTAGGGGGGAGCAAGGTTATGAAGGGCTTTGTAAGTGAAGACGAGGAGCTTGTGCAGGATTCGTTCAGGAAGGGGAAGCCAGTGAAGTGAAGAGAGGAGGGGCTGCACATGGTCAAAGCGACGGGCTAGGTGGATGATCCTGGCAGCAGAGTTTTGAACAGAGATGAGGGAAGAAAGGTGAGAGCGGGGAAGGCCAGCGAGGAGGAGGTTACAATAGTTGAGGCGTGAGATGACTAGGGCGTGGATGAGAGTTTGAGCAGAGGAGACAGACAGAAAAGGGCGGATCTTAGCAATGTTGTGGAGTGAGAAGCAGCAGGATTTGGCCACGGAGTCAGTGTGGGGTTTGAAGGTAAGGTGCGAGTCTAAGATGAAGCCCAAGCTATGGGCTTGGGGTACAGGGAGGATGGAGACCCCTTCAGTGGCAATTGACAGGGAAGAGGGAGAGGAAGGATTGGGAGGGAAGATGAGTTCAGTTTTCACCATGTTCAGTTTGAGTTGGCGTTGAGACATCCAGGTGGAGATATCAGAGAGAGGGTTGGTGAGACAAGCTTGAACAGAGGGGGAGAGGGAAGGAGTGGAGAGAGAGAGTTGTGTTGTCAGCGTATAGGTGGTATTGGAAACCGTAGGAGGCAATGAGTTTGTCTAGGGACTGGGTGTAGATAGAGAAGAGGAGGGGGCCAAGGACAGAGCCTTGGGGAACCCTGGCCGAGAGAGGTAGGGAGGAGGAGGGGGAGGAGTTAGGAAGAGATACATTGAAGGAGCGGTGTAACAGGGAGCAGTCCGGTGGGGCTGCTGCCCCTTTAAGAAGGGGGCTATGTGGGCCAGTCGGAGGGCTGAGTGCACACAGGGGTGTGGCAGAGCCAGCCCCAGAGCTGGGGATCAGCCTGTGGGGAGTACAGGCTGAGAAATCCCTGTGACGGAGTGGACAGGTTACTGGCCCTTTAAGGCTGAGGAGTAGAAGCCTGGGCACGCCCACTCTGCTGTATATAAGGAGAGACAAGGCAGAGAGGAGAGAGTCTCTGCCAGAGAGCTGAAGGAGCAACACCTCCCTGAGAAAGTCTTCCTGCTCTATGCTCTCCAAGATGCTGAAGACTGGAGAACCAGTGGGACCCAAGCAAGTGGGAGAGGCTGTGCCCAGGAGGGAGCCTCTTGCTTGGGGAAGGCTTGGCCAGAGCCTGGGGGTTTAAGGCCTGGCTGGAAGGACTTTGGGGGGTTGAGGTTGTGTTGCCCCTGGGCCTGCAGGGTGGAGGCGACTGAGCCGGCAGCCCCAGGTACAGAGGACATGGGTGGTGTCCAATAAAGGACCGTGGACTTAATACCCTGTGAACTGTGTGGTGTGCTGAGCCTGAGCATCTTCTGGAGGTGGTGTAAGACTTTTTTTTTAATTTGAAAAGGCATTTGGCGGGTGGGGTAGGGAATTGGGGTGGAGTTTGGCGGGTGGTTCTGGGGTAGATGTGTGAGAGGGGGTTGGGTGGCGAGGCGGTTTTGAGTGGGGTTTCCTGGGGTGGGTGGGTTTTTTATATATTAAATATTTGTATGGATTGTAAGCTGTCCTGAACCTCCGGGAAGGGGAGCATGTAAATTTAAATAAATAAATCAAGGCCAGGGCTGAAATGGGTAGCAAGTTTATTATCTGCAGGCGGTATTTGCATTTTTGAGCAGTAACCATTTGACTTCCCAAACACTATCTGCAATTGGAAATGGGTACTCGCATATTCAATTTTCCAGGTATTCGGATGTTGGGTTTTTTTAATTCATTTGTTTTTCAGTTTGGTTGTTTCAGTATTTAGAGGGACATTGTTTCCGACAACTATGCATGATCAATAGTGCAAAATATTGCTGAAATGATGTAACTGGAATACAGAAATGGCCAAAATAACCAAACTGAAACAGAGTAGCTGAAGCAGAGACCTGGTGGAGCGGCAGTGGGCGTCAATTACTAACCAAACCACCATTTTCGATTCGGGTCGTGCTGATTCAACAGGTTTACTCATTTTTCAGGTACCTGCTTAAGCTCCAGTAAAGATCTGCTGCTCCTGGTTTTAATCAATTCTCTGGCATGAGTTCTTGCTGAATATCAGCCCCCACTAATGGGGGAAATATCATTTCCCCCCATGAATATGGAGGAATATTTCTCCCCATTTACTCATAAATATTTACTCACAAATTCGGTTCCCATTAATGGGGAAATATCAGTCCCCGTTAATATCAGTTCCCCCCCCCCGTTAATACATTAATCCGGCAAGAGTCCCCATATTCTTGCTGAATACCTCTTCCCATATTCTTGCTGAAAAGAAGATCATGTGCTTCCCTATTTGGGGGGGAAATAGTGGGGTCTGAAAGAGTCACCCTGGACCCAGAGCCAGGACTACAATTAGTCATGATTCTTTCAATGGATTTCATGGCAGAGGTGCTGGGGGGGGAGGGGGGGACCCACAGAAAGGTCAAGAAATAATGTATATTCACTGTGTCAATAATGTGTTCCCCTGACTTCATAAGAAGTAAGAGCCTCTGTTTTTCATACGTTGGTCAGTGTTAGTTTATGTACAGTTAAAATCAGTAATGTGAAGACTAGTGCTGAGAGGAGGAGGAGTTGCTGTTAATCTTTGTTATTTATGTAGCATCAGCAATGTACCTGGTGCTGAATAGCTGTGATAAGAGAGATCCCCGCCCCCAAGGGTCTTACAATCTAGAATGAACAAGGGAAGGGATAGGAAAGGGGACGGGCACATAGGGAGACATGGCAGAGATGGGCTCTGAATTGTGATCAGACCGGTCCAAGTCCAACACTTCATCCGCTAGGCTACGCTGGCTCAGAGTTATTCCTCAAGAGCACCAATTAGTGGTTGTAGACGCAGTTAGGGTTTTCTGCCGTTCTGAAGCAGTTTGTTGTACGTTACAAAGCTGTCACTGGTGATTTCACATCTGCCCCCTTGCAAGAAATATTTGTAAGAAGAGAATGCTGTAGCGGCCGGGGCAGGCTAGCCGAGGGAGCCTGGCCCTTTCAAGAGAGGTAGCACTAGCCCAAGTTAGCGCCAGCTGGGCTAGCACAGGTGCTGTGGCGGCACAGGAGGGTGCCTTAATGGGCCCCATCCAGACTAACCCTCAGGCTAAGGGGCATGATGGGGCCAACCAAGATCTGAGGAAAGGCAGGAGAAGTAGGAGCTTAGGGGGAAGCTCTGTTTCAAGCCCTAAGCAACCCAGGAGGGAGGCCGGAGCTAGGGAGGGCTCTGCCTGGAGACAGAAGAGGCTACCTGGTTGCAGGGGGACAGTACCTGGGCGAGGAGGCCTGAGTTACAGGAGGGAGGGAGGGCAGTGCACCCACCCATCTTGCTCCTTGTCTCTCTGCCACGGATCTGGAAACCGTTCAGCTCGGGGGATAAAGTTTAGAGCTGAGATAATTAGCAGAGAGGAGGAGGAGGAGGTGTCAGCCGGAGCGCAGTATCCCCCTGCCAAGTGAAGGCTAATGTTTTGAGGCGCTGAGAGAACGGACGCTGAATCCACAGTCAGATTAATTGGGAGCTGGAGCTTCAATCCCCTTTCGTTTCCCTCTGGCTGAGCACCAGGCACAGCTGGGCCCAAGCGGCACTCGCTCCTCTCACTGGGAGCTGACTCCTGCTCGCAAAGCCCCCGCTCCAATTAAGCAGAAAGAGTCCCAGTTTCTACAGAAAGAAGAAGAAATCAAGCCCAGCAGCCACCCCGCTTCCCAGAATAGGTGCATTTATCCAGGTCAGAGATTTGACCCGGCACAAACGACAAGCTCAAATCCTGTTTGGATCATGGGCTTATTACTGGGCTATGTAGCTGTGCATGGGGCTTCATGGCTACCCCTAGTAGATCCTTGCCCTCGGGAGGCCGCAAGCAGCCTGCACGCAGCCCCCGAGGACATCCACTGTGGTCCGTAGACAATTGTCTGCAGCCCACAGAGCTGTCACTGCTCCTAGTGCAGGGGCGGAGAACCTCAGTCCGGGGGGCCAGATGCGGCCTGCAGCAAGTCTTCTTGTGTAGCCCCCTTCCCAGTGCCTGGATCCAGTGCCTACCCCCAAGCACAGAGAAACTGAGCTAAGGGGAAAGGAGAAGAGATGAGGCATGCACATAGCGACAGGGGACAGTTCCATGATCTAGACCCTCCTCCCCCTAAGCACTCCCACCACCAATTTATCTGCAGCCTTCAGAGCTTGTACTCATTTTCAACGTGGCCCCTGGGAGGAGAAAAGTTCCCCACCCCTGCCCTAGTACCTTAGATCGCTGCTGCTGCTGCTGACTCCACTGCAAGGGAGATATGGGATTGGAGCCAGGGAACCCAGCCGAGTTAGACACCAGGAGGCTGGAAGGTCAGTGCTAGGCTAGGTGGTTGCATCAAGGCAGAGCTGGAGATACGAGCCCATGGGGATGCAAGGCGGCAGGTGGGGAGTAGGAATGAAGCTTGCAAGGGGAGCAGGAGGAAAGCAGAAATATGGCAGGAGAGAGAAGCGCAGCAGGGTCTGGCAGACAGGACGAATAGCCATCCTGTTGGACCATTCTGTAGGCCGGGCTGACCAGGGAGGATCCACCTGACTCCATAAAAAAGAGTCTGGAACTCAAGTCCCTTGGGAAAAAGCTGAAGGAACCTGGGTATGTTTAGTCTAGAGAGGAGAAGATTAAGGTGGGTGGGGCCTGATGGCAGTCTTCAAATATCTCTAGGGCAGCCACCAAGAAGAGGGGAAGGGGCTGTTCTGCCTTGTCACAGAGGGCAAGACTAGAAATAATGGGCTCCAATTGCAAGGAGGTCGATTTCAATTGAATATCAGGGGAAACTTCCTAACAGTAAGAGCTGTGCAGCAACAAACCAAGTTGCCTGGGAAGCTTATAGGACCTCTGTCTTGGGAGGTTTTAAGAAAGAGACTTGAGAGCCGTGTGTTTGGGATGTTGTAGCTGTGGACGTCCTACATCCAAGCAGATGGCCTCTGTGGTCTCTTAGGATTCTACCTAAGAGCAGCCAGTCAGGACTCTGTAGGCATAATGTGGCCTCTAAGGACCCCTGACACTACTGTTCCAGGTCTGTGAACAGCACAGCCGAGAGCATTCACTCCGGATGCAGGTTCAAGACCAGCAGGAACGCACACTGAGTTGGCAGGTCAGCAAGAACAAATCCTAGCTTCTCAACATCATAACCCCATCCTGGAAGGCAACCCACTTCTGGCTATGCCAGCTCACTCCCAATGTTATCATCAGCCTCCTGACCTCTGTAAGTTTTTCTCAAAGCCTCAGCTCCTAGAATCATGCCATCTCCACTTTCATTTAAAAAAATTAAAATTAAAAAAAAATTATGGCCCTTTTGACTAGCAAAGAACTGCTTGAAAATATGACCCACGTCTAAGTTCAGATATCAGATGCCAAAGGAAAAGAAGCAAGCACTTATTAAATTTTTTTTTAAATGTCATGATCTCTCAGCCAGTCTCATGATTTGGGGACATTAGGGTTGGCTGCTCTGCCCTGGCTTGGCCTGCAAGAGAACTAGGTTCTGCTTTTGGAATTCAGGTTGGGGTGTGATGCAAAGCAGAGCAGGTATTGGCCACTGACCCCCCTGGTTTGACCAGTACAGCTCCTGTTGGCTCTAGTAGGAGATGCAGTGACTTTCTTCAGCTGCTTGTTCTGTCTGGAGCAACATACTTGCCCCGGTGCAGGCTCGGAGGGGAGTAGCAGGGACCTTGTGTAGCTAGATGTATGTCCACAGCTCAGAGGTGACACCTTTGCAGAGTCCAGTTCTTCATGCCCTCTGAGAATAACACTCAGCTGTGTTACTCTCCGAAAGCACCAAAAAATGGGAGTCGTGTTGAATGCGTGCTGTTTAAATGATATGATTCCCTATCTCTCTGTGCAAGTTTCCCTCTATAGTCCCACCTGGGAACTTTGTTCTTCCTCTGCCGTCCCCACTCATCTTCCCCAGAGTCTCGTGCTCCTTGAACCATCTTTGCCCCTTCTCCCGTGCAGCCCCCATGCCTGGAACTCCTTCCCTGAACACACAGGCTCTGCTCCCTACCTATCGAACTTCAGATCCTCTTCAAAAGGCTCTTCCATCCGGCTTTCCCTAGCGCCTCATCCCCACAGGCTTCTCGCTGAGGCTCCCTGTCCTGTCCTGTCACTCAGGAGCCCCTTCTTGTCTGTAACTAACCTAAGTACATTATGATTATTCTTTATTATAGACGTGGCTATATACCATTGTCGTTATCAAACTCACACCGGGAAACAAGACTTTTAAACAAGCATCCTTGGAAAAAGAAAACCCATTAAAAATAAACAAACATTTGACTTCACTTTCCATTCACCAAGACACCATCAATTAAAACAAAAACAAAAAGGAAAACAAAAACAGACACAAACCCAAAATCCCCATGTCCAAGTGTCAAGACTTGGTCAAACTATCCCCTATTTTAAACTCCAAAATTGTTTTCCTCCTAGTCATTGCTGACACTAAAAATTCTATTACATTGGTGGTCTGAACATAATTCACATCTTCCAAGGTTAAGTCTTGAAGATACAAAACTGATCTCCCTGGGAATTTATCCAGGAACAGTTTCAAATGTACCGCCCTAAGGTTGTCATATAGGTGGCATCTAATAAAATATGGTCTGTGGTTTTCAACCAAGTCTCTTGAAGGATTACAATGTCATATCCTCCAAGGAAATTTAAAAAGTCGACATCAAGTAGGCGAGCCTTCCACTCAGAACTATTCCAGGACACAATAGAGAGCTTTGAGCCATCTCTACATTCTGGTCACAAGTTAACGGGCAGGAGTATTTTAGGGGAGGGTCTTGAAGGGGTCCCTGGTAATAAACTAGAAGCCGTTAAAGGAGCAACAGAAGGCTGTTTAACCAAAGGGGCCCTACCAATTTTTTGCTGCTGGACCAGTTCAAAAGAAGGGAGTCGTACAGGTGGTTGCTTTCCCCTCGTCTACTCCTATATTGTCAATTTCTGCCGAGAGGGGTGGAGTCTGTTTGGCCAGAGGCACTAACTTTGGGGACGAGGCAATGGCCATTCCCCTTGCCTCATCACCCAAGTATGACCCCTGGCCACTGCAGGGCACAGGGAGTAGGATGGGAGTTTCTCCACCAATACCCAAAGTATCACATCCACTAGCTCCCAAGATTGGGGATAACAACATAGATCGAGAGCGAATTATCAAGTGGGACTGGGGAATTGTAGGAGGTTGCACATCACGCACATCCAGTGAGGGGAGTGCAGAAGATCTTCTAGATTTACTTCTTGCTCTTAACTCCCCTAATGGTTGTATAATGATTCTAGTTTTTCCAATAAAATAACCTGGTTCTTCACTGCAGTGCTTGGCGTAATCCCTTTAAAGGTAGGGGCTGAAGGCTGGGCCACACGTAGAGGAACCTGTTTTGGAGGGGGATCAGTTTCCATGCTGTGTTCGTTTAATGATTCCTTAGTTACACAGGGCCTAACTGGTCCTGGAAATAGATTTCCCCCCTGCACCTGTAATGACCTATTCTCCTTACAAGGGCTAAGGAGTGATGAAATTTTGGTGGAGATTTGTTCAAAGCTTCTACCTGTCGTTGGCAATGTTTGTAATGGCTTCGCAGTAGACCCACATGGAATCTTCGAAGCAGCCTGAAAGGCACGAGAAATAAAGATCGCTTTTGTCTCCAAATGATCTTTCTTGACGAGTATTTTCAAAGCCAGAGCAGGAGAATTAAAAGTGACGATTATCATTTGTCTGTCTTTTGAATTAACAAGCTGGTCTACTGAGATAATATCACACCTAGTTATTGTAATTTTTAATATTAATCTAAGATGTTCCGCCACATCAAGAGAGGTGTTAGAAAACGGAGAATACCGACCGTTAAGTGGAAGGATGGAAAAAATTAAAGTACAAGGCAACACACTAAATGGCTCAGCCTTCTCGGAAAAAAGGAGTGGGGAAACTGTTTGGCTTAAAGAATGCTTCGGTACAGAGGCAAGTTCATTGGGCAAGACAAGCCTTTGAGAAAGTTCAGGGCAGTGTTCAGCCTGCCTCATCTCCCTATTACCTCTCAACGGAGAATTATTCCTGCCAGTACAAAAATCCATAGAATCCATCTTAACCTGTAGCTGGTTAAGTTGTATAAACATATAATGCAAGGTTTCTGCGGTAAGCATAACATAACCAGTCAAAAACGCAGCAAGTCTCTCCCCAGCCGGTGGTTCTACCCCCTCTCCCTCCAGAGAATACTGGGACTTTATGCCATGGGGTCCTTTAGAAGACGAACCAAAGGGGGGATCACAGGAACGGCCTGGCGCAAATTCCTGAAAACCAGTTAGTGGCTGGAAGCGGTTGCTAGTCGAGCAAGTTGGGTAAGGGCTCACCGGCACCCCTTCATATGAAGGGATCTTGCACAAGAAACTCTCCATCTGCCTTTGTTTGGCCCCCTTAGAAATAGCAGGCAGGCTGTTAGATGTCTCGGGTCTTACACTTTTGTTAGTTGCCATTTAGGAGGCAAAAAAGAATTCTCATCGAAGGTTCCCTGGCAGCTCGCCTAACGCTGCACTCACAAGGGTGCGCCCTTGCGCACTCAGCCCTTAGGCGCGTGGTCGCCGTCGGCAAGCGCTGGCGTTTATAGAGGGGGGGGGATTCCCTCTGCTCACAGGTTTCCTCAGTCACATGTAGCAAGCCGGCACAGAGGCTCCCGGCGCAAACAGGCCTGCGTGTTCCCTTCGCACCACTGCCATCGGCAAGCACTGGCGTTTGGGGGGGGATTCCCTCTGCCGGCTTGCTACATTTGACTGAGGACACCTGTGAGCAGAGGGAATCCCCCCTATAAATGCCAGCGCTTGCTGACGGCAGTGGTGCGAAGGGAACGCGCAGGCCTGTGTTTGCCGGGAGCCCTTGAAGATACAAAACTGATCTCCCTGGGAATTTATCCAGGAACAATTTCAAATGTACCGCCCTAAGGTTGTCATATAGGTGACATCTAAATAAAATATGGTCTGTGGTTTCCGCTTCCAATATATCAAAAGGACACAGTCGTTGTGCATAGGGAATTCCAGCAAATCTACTTTCCAACAACTTGGTGGGTAAGGCATTAAATCGAGCTGCTAAGAATAGCGTTTTTCCCCCTCCATGAGTGCTCCTCTATCAAATACTTAGCCATTGTCCTGTTTTTAGCTAAGTACCTGCACTCGCGACTGCTCAACTTTGTGTATGTATCCCTCTGTCTCTCCCTATGTTCTCCTCTCTCTTGTCCATCCCTGATGGATCCTCTGAGCTGGGATCTGTCTTTAATGAATGGTTGTAAAGCGCCAAGTATCTTGCTGGAGCTAGATAACTAAGAACAGTAACTCATCAGTCTGGCCAAAGAGCCCATTGGAGTCTCCTTAGAGACTTCCACTGTAGTCGATCAGGCTACTTGCAGAGAAGAAAGCTGTTTGGGGCAGAGTAAAAGCTCTGGGAAATCCTACAGCTGCTGCAGCACAGGAGAACTTTCTCTCTCTGGAATCCAGGCTGAGGTTGCGGTGCAGTGATTCTGAGCGTGACTAAGGAATGATCCTTACTGATAAACTCTTTTGAAATGGGCCGGAAATGCTCACACAGTGACGCAAGGCGGGATTTGGGACTTTGTCATTGATTCCTTTGCAAAGTGACATCTGCTTTCGCTTCCCAGTTTTTGACCTTGTCTGTAGACTCCAAAGGAAAGCTTAAAATTGCCCCTGGCAACCCCATTGCCTAGATGTGTAGCATGTGGCACTTTTGGCTCCCAGTGAGTGGCACAGAGGGGGTGAGGAGGTGGGAGCAGCATGGGCACTGCCGACAGGAGCAAGGGGTAGTCTGTGGTGGCTTGGGGTCCCCTTCCCCATGCTGCTCCTGCCCCATTGCTGGGGAGCTTAAGCAGCACATGCTGCCTGGAGCAGCACAGGTGGGAGGGGTCTGGTGCCACCATGATCAAGCAAGTTGTCTAGTGCAATCAACACCGTGGTCACCCTGGTCTAACCTATCCTGAAAGGCCTCCACAACCTCCCTTTGGAAAATTAATATTATTAATCGTTTCTCTAGTGCTTTCAGTGTTCAAAGTGCTTATCCAGTTCTCCCCCACAACAGCCCTGTGAAGCCAATCATTATTCGTCCCATTTTACAGATGGAGAACTGAGGCTGAGAGTTAGGGTGGAAATAGACATGATTGCACCGCTGCAGCAGCCTGGCCCAGGTCAGGCTGAGAGACTGCTGCAGACACAGCTGAGTCAGGCCGCTCACCACACGTTCCCACCACCAACACGTTCCCACCACCAGCGGAGGGCAGGAGGACGCAGGAAGGTGTGGCCGGCCGGCCCTGCCGCTGTGCCCTGCTCCCCAACCCCAGCCATGACAGGCAGCCATGGCAGCCAATGATGTCTGCCATGGCAACCAGCCACGGCAGACCCGGGCCCGGTGACAGCGGGTCATACTGCACACGATAGCCCGCTTTGCCCCAGTCGGCACCTGGAGCTAATCCAGGGGTCAGAGCCCGGGCTAGCCTCCGACACGGCCTGGGGCAATCCTGGGCCAACATCCCCTCAACAGACGTGCTGGTGGCTCGCAGGCCAAAGCGTGGAAAATCAGGCCCCAGCAGGCCACCGTCACGTCTGTTTTATCCATCGTGACTTGCCCACGGCTAGTGAGTTCATGGCTAAGGTCTCCAACACCTTCTCCACAAGGCTGCTCTGGCTCTTTATTTACACACATTACTGCACGGCCTGATTGTCCTGGGGAGTTAGACGAGTCAGCCTAAATCTTCTCTCCTTTCATTTAAACCCATTCCCTGAGAAACAGCTGGGGTTTCCTACCAGGATCAGTTTAGTTTAGTTTTTAAGCCAGTGCAGACTCTGAAGTCACCGCGGTGGACCCTGCTGAACTGGCTTTCCTCCTGGTGCCTTTGCATGGTATTTCCTTGGCTAGATTGGGGGGGGGGGTCCTAGCATTTGCTCCCTGAATTTGTTCCATCAGATTTGTGACTCTACATCCTCAAAGTAAGCTCAAATCTCTGTGTATTCAGTCATTGCTGTCAGGGAGACAAGATGTGTAAACCGAGGCTTTGGGGGTGATGGGCTGGAAATAGTTTTCAGGGTTTTTCAGCAGGGGGCACTATTCCCTTTCATTCAGCCCTGGGCCCTCCTTCCCAGCAGAGTGCAGTCATTTAGACTGAAACAGCCTTCTCTGGACCCAGTGGTTTGCAGGAAATCAGCTGAACAGGAATGAAGGCTTCTCAGGCAGGTTCTGGTGCATGTTAATGGGAGAATAGCCATGTCTGCGCGTGCGTATATGTGTACACAGGGTAGGGACAGGGTAGGTTGCCTAGAGCCAAAAGAGTCAAAGATAAGCTGTAAAGAGGGGGGGAGTGTGCTTTGAAAATGAGTACAAGCTCCAAAGACTGCCTGGGGGGGAGGGCGGATGGTTCAGGGAGAGGAGAGTCCAGATCATGGATCTGTGCCGGGGCTCCATCCCCTCTCCTTGGGTGCCTGCCCTCCTCTCCGCTCCCTTCCCCTGAGCTTGCTCTCTCAGTTTTTGCGGGTATGGATTGGATTCAGCCGCCAGATCTAGCCGTTGGAAAGGGATCAAATGAAAAACGTAGCCATGGGGGTTTGTGGCCACAGGTTCTTCATCACTGCTGCAGATGTACCTTAGAATCAAAACTTTCTATCCCCAAAGAGAAGAGGAGAAATGATTCACCAAATAAATAGAGATGGAAAAGACCTATTAGTCCTTGCTCGACTCCCTGGACTGAACAGGAGAACAGACGTGCAGAAAAATCAAACGCTGGCTGGGGTAGAGTCGGGAACCTAGCGGGTCTTTTGCATCTTTGGCTTCTCTGATCCCGCATTCTTGCCAGGCTAAAGTTGCTCCTTATGGACCTGGCCTGCCATCCCATCAAGCTTTCTGCCTGATGGAGCGTTTAATGCTTTGAGCAATGGGGCTTCCAGCCATCCACTCCACCATCCAAACCGAGCAAATGCTCCACGTTCTGCCTTTAGTGCTGGCTGAATTTTGTGGCATGCGCTGGCAAGTTAGGGATGTCCTGCAGCAGCGTACCCACACCTGGCAGCAGTAAGACTGTTATGTGTGATGAGCTCATGGGTCTTGGCCCTCTCTTCCAGGATCACTGTCCACATCACTAGCACCCGCATCACAGTCGTCTCAACCCGGTTACCCTTGGAGGTTTCAATGGAGACGTGAATGAATCCGTGTAGCTCAGGAAAGTCTGGACTTTAGCACCCTCTAGTTGTGTTCTCTGCGGGGTTGGTTGGTTGGTGCCCATGGCTGGGGGGCAGTATGGTCCGCTTCCTATGGAAGTCATCTCTGCTGCCACTGTCTTTGTCCTCATTGGCATTTTCTGCTGGCCCTTCACGGCTGGAAACCATCTATGTTCCCCAATGTGACTGGCTTATGCAAGAGAGTTCTACACCTACCGGCTGGCTGGAGGAAAGGAGAGGGCTTCCTTCCCTAGGGCTGTAATGCAGTGTTGTTCAGAGGAGAGGAAGGATGGCCCAGTGGTTAGGGCATTTGCATGGGACTCCAGACTCGTGTTCAGTTCGTTGCCACGTGCTCGCTTAATCTCCCCATTCCTCAGTTTGCCATCTGAAAAATGGGGATAATAGCAAGCTTCATGGTTCCATATTGGGAAAAGGCTTGCCATCTCACTTCAGTCTTTAACCTGGAAGGGGCAGGGCCGTAACAGCAGGGGTGGGGCAAAAGAGCTGTAATGCCCCTTTCTCACGTCACCCTACCCCTTATGGAGTCTCATGATGCTCCATAGGAGTGGACCCATGTCGAAAATGGGGCCCCTATTGTCTTGGCCACCCCCAGAAGCACTGATTTTTCCTGGTTACTGGACACCCCTTGGGTTGGATTGTTTATTTATTTATTTGTATATTTTATTTCCATTGTTTTCCCGTTATTTTTATCCCAAGGACTCTGGGGCCAAACCTGGAGTCTCTGGGCAAAACCCAGAGAAGTGGCAGCAGTAATTGAGAGAATAAATAATGGTTTCACGGTACTCAGAGATTACAAGAACAAGGGCCTTATTGGCACCATATTAATTATTATTATTTTATTTCTCTAGTGCCCCCCTGTCAAAAGGCGCTCTGAGACCTTCGCAACAAATAGAGAGATTCACCGACTTTGAATGCACTGAAACCAAAGTCCTTGATAAAAATTCCTTGAAGGCTGGAAGCCCCATACATTGCAACCCAGCGTGATCATTATTGAGGCAAAAACCCCAGCTTTGAGACCCCAATTTCTCTGATTGCCGATAAAACAGCACGACCCAGGGTCTCCTGTTTCTCTAAGTGGCTCCAAAGACAGCTCATGATTCTGTAAATACTCTTGGTTCCTTCCTTCCTCTCCTTGCTCTTTTCCACAGGGCATGGCTGCCTGCCAGTACCTAATGCTCATGCTTTTAGTTTGTTCTTTCCTGTTGGGCTGTGAAAGATCAGTTCAGTTCCTATGAGGACAGCTCTTGCGGGCTGTGGTTTTCTTTCCCCCTCAGAATTTTTTTTCCCCCTGTCCTCCCTTGTCCTTTCTTGTTGAGACGTGCCATGGCATAGAAATTCCTGAGGTAAATAAATGGCAGTGGCAAGGTTTTGCTGTCATTAGCTAATGGTTTTGTTTGTTGTATCTTGAGGTGCTCTGAGCAATGCTGGGAGCCGCTCACCCTTTTCCATGCCCTACCAGGAACAAATTTGGCACCGAGGTGGTGCTAATCTCACCGTGGTCATTTGTGTCTTTTTGATTAACTGTTAGGCCACTGCGGTTGGAAAGGGGGCTGTTTGGAATGAGGCTTCTTAATGATTTTTTGGGAGTGTCATTGCTGTGTTGGTCTCGGAGTACGAGGTAGGCAGGATGGAGAGGAGATGTGACTAGCTTCTCTTGGTGAATTAGTCCAGGATTTCATGATTGACAAAGTAGGTAAAAGCTGGACCTGAACTTCGATACAAGGAGGCACCGTTTTAATTAGCACATGTGGTAAGGAAAATCATAACCCTATTTGGTCCCAACAGCAATGGAGCTACCTCTTCTGCCGGGCTTTCCCTAGCTCCTCAACCCCCGTGGTTGGGTTGTCTGTG
Source organism: Sphenodon punctatus (assembly GCA_003113815.1). Taxonomy (NCBI): domain Eukaryota; kingdom Metazoa; phylum Chordata; class Lepidosauria; order Sphenodontia; family Sphenodontidae; genus Sphenodon; species Sphenodon punctatus. The sequence continues at coordinate 11,806,953 of QEPC01002388.1, read as the reverse complement.
CGTCTCTTTATACTGCTTTATCCTTCAAGATTCCCCTCCTTGCAACTCAACTAAGCTCAGCATGCACACCTGCAACCACACGGCTTCATGAATAGATCCCTGTCTTCCCCTCCTTCTTACCCCCTTTCTCCCCAGCTTGATCTAGATTGTGAACTCCTTGGGGCAGAGTCCTGTCTGATCACAACTATTTAGTGCCAGGCACATTTCTGGCTCTCTAGCCATAATTATTTAATAATAATAATAATAATAATAATAATGAGAGATTAGCTTCGTGGCCCTCTCTTGATTCAAGTGGCCATTATGCATTAGCTCATCTCCTGCTCTTGCTGTCTCATGCCTGCCTGAAGAAGAACTCCGTGAAGCTCAAAAACCTGCACAAACTCACTTCGTTATTTTTAGTATGCTCGGTGCTCATCATTAATGATTAGACAGGTCCTTGCCCCGAGGAGCTTACAATCTAAAATGAAAGGGGAGGGGAACACAGGGAGAGTTGAGGGTCTATTCAGGAAGAGAAATGTAGACGAGCAATCTGTGGGATGAGGAGCTAGGGAAAGCCTGACAGAAGAGGTGCGGTTAACTGCTGTTGGCCCAGGGAAAGATCTTGAGCATATTTAATATTAATAATAATTATTAATACATCTTTCTTTTTATATAGCACACCACCACCATGGCACTTGGAGTGCTTTACATATAACTAACACAACTTTTTAATCCTCATAACCACCCGATGAGGTAGGTTAGACTGAGAGAATCATGTGACTCGCCCAAGGTCACCCATTGAGAGCAAATATTGTAATGCAGCTTAAATGCTGCTCCTCTCTTTCCCCCCTCCCAATCTTTGTCTGCCGTTGGGGCATTTAGGGCAGTAGTTTCCAGGCTGTAAGTTGTGAGCCCAAGTGCGGTTGCTCGATCTGTAGATGAGGCCCCAATCCCATTTGGTAGACTTTGCGCGTCTTTGGTGCTGTTGTGGGGAGAGCACTGGATTATATTGAAGTCTCAAAATGGGGTCAACGTTGGGAACCCCTGCTCTAGTTACTGCAGTATAACACACATGGTGATGTTAATGGGGCTGAAATATCTGTTAGGGGACAATGAGAAGGTAATTTTTGCATCCTTCATTATTATTTAAAGAAATCTACCAGCCACTGGGAAGGACCTTGGGATCCTAAGGTGAATCATGTCCTTGCTTGATCACAGCTCCTGGGGTGAAAACAGACATGACACTAACCACCCTTGGTGGTTATTTATTCATGTTTCAGGGCTGCATAGGGCACCAATACAGCCCTGCAACATGCCCACCAAGGGTGGTTAGCGTCATGTCTGTTTTCACCCCTAGTGGCATTGGCAGGGGGGAGGTTACCAGCCTGTGTTTGAGAGCAGGAGCTGAGCTTTGGGTTAAATTCCCAGAGGAGCCCTCAGCAGCAATGAAACAAAAATTCCAGGTGGATTCTGCCTTCAGCAGGTGGAACGTGGACCAGACTGCGATCCAATCTGCATTTGGTCAGACGTCTAGAGCAGCTATGCCCTGCGCTGTGGATGTACAAAATGGCAGTTCCGTGCAAGGTGATCCTGCATTAGAAACTTCACGTCAAACTCCACCATGCTTTAAAATCTATGGCGGAGCTCAATGCGACGTTCCGAAAGAGCAGAAAATATCTGAGCCCTAGTCTTCAGCCAGCTTCTGCTTTTGCATGCATGGATCTGCACGTGCCATTGTATGCAGGCAAATCTCTCTAGGGTGCAGAGAGGAGAAAAAAAGCTGTGGAAATGTGTCCAGTTGCACACAGGTAGCTGTGCTTTATTTTCTTCTTGTTTCCGGACGTTTCTAAGCAATGTAGGGGGACAGAGGGGACACCTTTCTGGAGCATGTCCCCTCCGGACACAGAAAGAAGTGCCAAGCAGGGAGTTAAGATTCCCGAGTGGTGTTACCGCTTCTGCTACTAGTTTTCTTTGTGGACTTGGGCAGGCTACTTTATTGTTGTTGTTGTTTACAAGGAATGTACCTGGCGCTGTATAATCGGAGACCTCCCACGGGGCTTATAATCTAGGAAAGACCAGGGATAGGGGAACGTAGGGAGGGACAAGGATACATTCATGAAGTTGAGAAGCCACAAGTGCCCTTGCTCAACTTAATTACTTGGAAGAGGAAGACTCTGAGTGAAGGAAGGAGGAGGCGGCCTCTGTGCTGGGTCTGTGGGGATGAGGCGCTAGGCTTGGTTCTCCTGCCTTTGAAATGAGAACTGTCTCATGGGAAATACAGGAGTGGGAAGCTGAATTAGCAAGTGTTCACACGGAAAGTGCTGAGAGATCTCAGGAGGGCTGGGCTGTTGTGTGGTGAAAGAATCCTGATTCTCTCAGTCAGAGTTCTTCTCCTCAAGGACATCATGTCTTGGAGCGAAAGGCTTTCTGTGTCTAAGACCACTTTTACATGTGTGCACGGTGTCGCACTGTAAAATCATGCACCATGTCAAAAATCCCGCAGGCACGGTTTGGAAATGATGTCACGGGTATGATTAGCCATTGTGTATGCTTGGTATTTAGTCCATGGTGCTAAAGCCTGCGCGAGCAGCTAACCATGCACGTGACGTTGCCTCCAAACCCCGCCCGTGGGATTTTTGACGTGGCACATGATTTTACAGTGCGGCACCACACGCACGTGTAAAAACGGTCTTCGAATCCCATTCCTTCTGTTAAGGAGAAAAAGAACTTTCTGTTTGACTGGTTCCTCGCCTTGTGTGGGATACTGACCGCTGAAGAAACCCTGTGAGGCATGACTGATGCTCAGACTGTAAAGGACTCCGAGTCGGTTGCTCTGGTCATCCCGTGATCTCTCTCTCTCTCTCTCTCTCTCGTGTTCTGCCCTTTCAGGAACAGAAGTTTTGCCAGCGCTATGACCAGCTGATGGAAGCTTGGGAGAAGAAAGTGGAACGCATTGAGAACAACCCCCGGCGCCGTGCTAAGGAGAGCAAAGTGCGCGAGTACTATGAGAAGCAGTTTCCCGAGATCCGAAAGCAGCGGGAACTCCAGGAACGCATGCAGAGGTTAGAGGGGAAGTGGCTGGAAGGGGCTGAGGGCAGGACTGTGAGGGCACTGAGCCGGCATACTCTCCTGGGCTTACATCACTAGGAATACTGCTTCGGTCAGCAAGGCCTCTTTCTCGTTCGCCCCTCATGGAATAACTATTAAATACACAAACCACAGAGCCCAGAAAACCGATCGTTGAGTCACTGCTGCCCACAGAGATCTTGGCCTAGCTTGGAGCAAACATGATGGAGAAGGAATTTGAAGAATCCAGATTCTCACCCTTCCTGTGTTGTTAACTTCCTGCCCATCACACAAGGGGTTAGTTGTTCACGATTGGCACGGGGCCTGCCTGGTCCCTTATCAGACTTAAGATGACCAGAGCCCAGTCTAGTGTTTAATGAAGGGAATATTTAAACATTTGAGCCATGATCTGGGTGCACCTGTAGGACAAAACGATCTCCCATGATTATAGGAAGTGTTGTAAAGTAGCGTACAATAGCCACTTGTAAAGAGCTGTTGTAAATCGTATTTTCCCACTCTTTTTACCTGATAATCACCACCTGCATCCTCCCAACTCAAATTTTTATCCTCAGAAGGACCCCTTGCTAAAAGGGTGACTGCCTCAGGCATGCACCAGGTGGGAGATGTAAGTTCCATATGAAACCGCCCTCACGGAGAACTCCTGGCCTCCAAGCTCATTGAAACGAGGGCTTTGTTGCCATAGGAGTCGCAGGCTAGGCCTGCTATCAGCAGAGCGAGCAGGCTGTTTTGTTTCCTATTGGCTTCTGCCTGTTGGGACGTAGACCCGGCTGGCTGAAACCTAATTGTTGTAGTATGAAAATGGCGGCTCTTGGGCACCGGTACTGTGGCTGTGGGGCCATACGCCTTCTGTCCCTGAGATTGTGGGATGACTCTCTGAAAAAGTTGGAATGCAGCTCTTGGGCATGGGCACGTTTGCCTACCGCTTGTATAGAGGCATCTGCTGGAGGGTCACAAACCCAGGCCCAGTAACCGGGGAGTAGAGCTGCACTGAGGACCTGCAAAAGCAGGTAGACCTGTTGAATTTTCCGGTACCCCAATCAAACCAAATATTTTGGGAACTTTTTGGCACCTGAACTGGTTTTTGATTGGGTACCCAAAATATCGACAGCCGGTTATACCAAAATAGCAATTTCGATCCAGATTTTGGGAGTATTTCACTTGGGGAGGGGCAGTTTCGGGTACTCAAAAAACCAGTAACCAACATTTTGTTTTTTTGGGTACTCGAATGGAATTCGGGTGTAGATTCAGATACATGAAATGGTACCCAAAAATGTGGCGTTACCGGCAGGGTACTGAATTGGGTACCCGTTTCTGCGCTATCTAAGGCAGGTTTGCTACTCCTAGCACCTAGGACGTGTTTGCAGAGTTAGGTTCTGAAACCGTCCCCCCAAATCCATACTGGAGCCACCATCAATGTAGATTTATTTCTGGAGTGGGGGTGTGGTTCCTGGAAGGGCAGCAGCCCCCCATCCTCCTGACACTTGTGTTCTGGCAGTGTTGGATCTAGCCTGCTGCCAGCTTTGATTTTGGAGTTGGCATGCCATCAGCCAGTGCAGCTTTCCAGGCCAGCGACTCTTCACCCCGTCTGCCACTCCCACCCTCACGCTGAGGTGGCCTCTCTTTACGGTTGCGATTGCACTTCCTTGGCCTGACGCTTCCTCCCCCTCCCCTTCAAACACGGTAATTGTCTGAGGCGTTGTGCCAAGTACAAAATGAAGCATCAATTTTTCAGTGTCTTCTCTCTGCCGTTCCTTTCCCAGCAGGGTAGGACAGAGGGGCAGCGGTCTCTCCATGTCTGCGGCACGCAGCGAACACGAGGTGTCAGAAATTATTGATGGGCTCTCGGAACAAGAGGTGAGGCGAGGTTACCCTTTCTCCTTTGCTCTCGGTCCCTTTTTATCTCCCCCTCTTCTCCTCCCTGTTTCCTCTGGGGGAGCCAGGCCAGTCGTAACATGGCCTGGTGGTGGGACTGACCGGCAGGGCTGATACGGAATCACGTTAACTGCAGGCCGGACTGAGTTTGGCAAACATGGTTACGTGTGCAGAGACGCTTTGGGCAGGACCCTGGGAGCTGGGCAGCTTGCTGGGAAATGCAGCCCCTTTGCCCTTACGATCCATGCCACCCAGCAGCCCCCCATTGGGTCCCTCAGCGGGTAGAGCACCGGTTCAAGTTATTTCCGGTTCTCATTGCCGGGAGGCAGCAGCATCGCTCAGAGCGATCTGTAGAAAGCAGACGCCGAGTCATTGCGTGTCCTAAAACTACTTATGCCTGACGAATGAACTCTGGGTTTGAGCAGACAAAACGATGAACACGCTGCAAAGTCATTTCGGCTTGAATTCCATGACATCATCACGATCGCCTAGCCATTTATACAGGCGTAACAGCGGGAGGGGAGGGGGTTGGACCAGTCACCTGATAGGTTCCTCCCACCAGCCATGTGACCGTTCCCCACTCCCCTAGCCCCTTCCAGCTTGTGGCTACACCCCCCCCACCCCCCCCAATGCTGGTGCAGCTATTGCTGCAGGACTAACAAACGGTAAATCTGTTCCCGTGGATTATGATGGGCTGGAAGTGGGGTGGCACTTACCTCTAGACGTATCTCTATGTTCAAACAGCAGGGACTACGGCCTGTCTGCCAGAAAAATGTAAGAATAAAAAGAACAACAGTTTTTATTATTGTGATATTTTATATGTTTTTAATTATGTTGTGAGCCATCCCAAGCTGCTGTGGCAGGAGGGGGCAGCTAAGAAGTCCAAATATTTAAATAAATTAAATGCTCTCTGGGATCGCAGCCTATGTTGAGCACATGGGCACATTTTAGGGTTTGAAGGGACCTCCAAAGTCATCTAGTCCAACCCCCCTTCTCCATGGCAGGATACCCCTGTCTCCAGCATCCCAGACAGACGCTCATCCATCAGGGTTCTGAAAGCCTCCAGGGAAGGAGATTCCACCATCCTCCCTGCTCAATTTACAGGATGTAAGAGTAGCCGTTCGTTTTCAGCTTAAACACGCATTCGCCTGTTACGTGTGTTTGTGCAAACATGCTTTCTGTTCGGAGGGGGGGTCTCACGAAGCGTGGCCTCTTCACAGGCTTGTAAAAATCTTTAAAACTGGGCGTGGTCAAAAGGGGCCATTCAGGCCGCTCTGAGCATGCCCAGTTTGGGTTTTTTGTTTTTTTAAATTTACCAGCCCGGGAAAGAGGCCATGCTTCATGGGACTCCCTCCTCACCCCTGACCCCCCCCACTAGGTCCCCGCCCCCGCCACCATCCCCTTCCCAGGCTCACACTGGCCTATTCCCTCCACACCTCTCACCTCCCTTCACTTGACTGAGGTTTGGCCAAGTCCCGAATGTTGGGGGCAAGTCCTTGGAAATTCGGGCCTCGGAACCCTGAGGCCGAATGCCCTGGTCCTCGGTAAATTCTGAGGAGAACCAAGTTACAGCGCTAGTTTCACTCACAGGCTGTAATGGGTCATTTCACTCCCATCTCCCAACAGTCAGAGGTGACGTCCGCCAACCTACTTGGCTAATAGCCATTAACGGACCTACCCTCCAAAAACGTATCCAATCCTTCTTTAAACCCTGCTATAACTACTGGCCTTGACCACCTCCTCTGGCAATAGAAATGTCAACCCCATATGCTCATGTCAGCCCCTCAAAGACAAAATCACAAGATTGACTTTAAATTGTGACATTTTAAAAATAACTTGGGGTTCTTTCTCCGGGTCTTTGCTTTCTGAGCCCTTCACCATGGATGGTAGAGTCATTTCCCCCCCAATTATTTTGTGAAATCCTGAGTGATGCGTTGCCTTCAGTATTAAAGTTGAGATTCTCACTATGAGCTCTGAGATAAGCTCTAAAATTCACAAGACTTGCTGTGCGATTGACAGCCAATCATTCGTGACCAGCTGGAAGGGAGCTAATATCACTTGAGCATATAAGTTGGTTGTCAGTCCTAGGTAACGCCCTTGCATGGGTTGATGGCTTTAGTTTTAAGCTGAAACTGGAGCAGGAAGTGGGGGCGGGGGGAGTCCCCATATAACACAGACCTGTGGGTTTTGTTGTTAGCAGGCAGTGTCGTTTCAGACAGGGGAATCCTGTGGAATGACTGACTTGCTTGTTAGGTTGGAATACCCCCTCCCCTCCCCATGCTCCATTCATCTCGCAGTAGACACTGGCTTCCCTTGGAGTTTGGTTTACAAAGGCCCCCGCTTAGCTTGGTACTGATTTATAAACTGCAGTGAATTGGCTCGGGCTTGGGGAGGGCACAGCAGCCACCAGCAGCCGAGATGTTTGCTACTTGTGCAAAATGCGATTCTTTCTGCCTCTGGCTAGTGCTAGCACGTCAAAGGGAATAAACCCACGAGTGTAGCTCTCGGAGACCACTCTGCAATCGCTTCCTTTTCAATTTCCTCCCACAGAATAAAATAACCGGAGAGCTTCTGCTTAGAGATCTGTTGGCCAACAAAAGACCAGTCCTGAAGAGCAGGGAAGAAAAGACTCTGCAGCCCGGGTGTGGGGAACCTCGAGTCCAGGGGCCAAATGTGGCCAGTGGGTAGTTCTTATTTGGTCCCTTCCCAGTTCCTGGGTCTGGCCCCTGGATCCAGTTCCTACCTCCAACCACTGAAAAACTGAACTCAGGGTAAGGGAGCAGAGATGCAGGAATAGGGGACCAATCCATGGCACAAATCCATGATTTGGGCCTTCCTTTTCTTGAGCGCACCCCTTAAGCACCCCACCCCAAACTTGTATGTAGGCCTTGGATCTTGTACTAATTTTCAAAGTGGCCCCTGGGAGGGAAAAGGTTCCCCACCTCTGGTGTGTGGTACATGCTTGTTGGAAACTTTCAATCCTCAGACCAGAGTTGGGTAGACAAGTCCTTGACCTTGAGACTTCCATCTGGGGTACCAGACCCTCAGGAGCTTACTGCCACCAAGGATGCTACTGCAGGTATCAGACGCCATCCGGGCCAGCCTGTAATTATCATGCTTGACATACTGACGGCTGGCCTTTCCTTTCCCCTTTGAAAACATCCTTGGAGCTGTGAGTTCCAGACTATAAGTGTGAGAAGAAGGGTCAATAGATTCCAGGGCGTTCTGTGCCGAATTGAACTTGTCCAGCGTCAAACACGGCGTTGAGTCAAAGAGGCTTTTGACAAGGGTTTCCCATGAAATCCTGTCTTCCTGCCCCCATCTTGTGCGGGTGCAGAGTTCGTGCCTAGTTCTGCAATTATGGAACTCCCTCCCCTTGGAGACTCGCCTTTGCCCGAGCCTGCTCATCTTCTGGAAACAATGTAAGACCTTTCTGTTTGGCCAGGCACTGGGCAGGGTTTAGGGTGGGGTGGGATTGGGCGGGGGGCAGTTAAGGAGATTTTTTACTGATTTTAATGGTTTGAGGTTTTTTAAACTTTTGTTTTTTATGATTGTAAGCTGCCCTGAGCCTCTGTGGGAAGGGCGGCATAGAAATATGACTAAATTAAATAAAATAAATAATAAAGCAGAGAGCTGGAGACCATGGTCAGGTTTGCAATTGCAACTTTTAAAAGTATTTTATTTATTTATTCCATTTTTTTCTACCCCGCACCGTCCTGCTCACAGAGCAACCCAGGGCAGCTCACAAACATATAATAATTAATTAATTATAATATAACAAGCAAATATCATACAGTTTAAGAATTCATTAAAATACTAAAAGGGCAGAACCCCCCACCCTGCCCATCTCCCTCTCCAAAGGCCCGGCGGAACAGCCAGGTCTTACACGGTCTTTGCAAAGAGGGGAGGTCTGGGGCTAGACAGACCTCCTTCAGGAGGGAATTGCACAGCTCCTTAGGAGCAGCCACCGAGAACACCCTCCCCATTGTCGCACCTGGGAAACCTGGGGGACTTTGAGTTGGGCGTCCCCGGTCAACCGCAGAGGCCGCGATACAACCCGGGGCTTGTGGCGGTCCCGCAGGTAGGCAGGGCCCAGCCGCTGCCGGCAACTGGGAGCACATTACTTCCGGCAGCACGGGGAGCACGTAAAGACTTTTCTTTCTCCGTGGGACTCAGGAGGCGCTTTTCAGCACCTCGTATAGAAGCGGCCTCAGATCTCTCACTTGCAGAGAAATCTAAACGAGGAACAAGATCAAATGATGCATCAAAATGACTATCTTGTTCCCTACTAATACCTGGAAGGAAGGAAGATTAGACATGTCAAATCCCTAATTCCTAGAAATTGTACCCTGTGGGTTTAAGACACCGACTTTGGGAAAATGACCGGTTCTCCTGAAGCTGCAGGGAGAAGATAGAGATGAGAGAGCAGTAGTCCGGCACTGAAGCTGCCTAGAGCCTTGTTTCAAATGACCAAGCAACACGCAGCACAAGGTGGGGAAGTAGCAAAGCTCGCCAACCAAGTCTCTGCGCTAACTTATAGTCTATTTGTCAACACAAATATGCTAGCAGAAAAGCATACATGGGGTTAATTTAATGATTATTCATTAAAGCTAGCCTCCTTCGAGCAATCTGAATGAAATAAGGTCAAATCTTCACTCCTGTCCAATTGCAATCCTTATCTGGCTTCAGTCTCTTGCTGCTGATGTGGGATCAGTCTGAAAGTTTCCTCGCAGACCTTTCTCTCTTCACATGATTTTAGACTCGCCATGTCAAGCCGGTGTCCAAACTCTTGCTCCTAAGCCTCTCCCTACACTCGATAGGCCTCACACCATTCCATACTATGAAGTAAGGGCTAACTCCAGTAGCAGTCTTGCAACAAGCAGGCAGGCAGTAATAAAGCTATCTAATATTATTGCTGTGCCTCCAGAGCGGCCTACACCTGGTTCTCAAACTTTTTTTTAACTTTGTTTCCCCCCCCCCCCCCCCCCCCCCCCCCCTTGCCTGTCATGGTTGAAGCCTCTCTTCCCCCCCCCCCCAATGCGCGCACACACCTTCCCTCTCCCGCCTCCCCTTGTGCTTTGTCTCTCTCCCCCTCTTGCCACCCCTTTATTTTGGATAGTCCCCCTAGCTTAATGAGTGTGGAGCTAGGAGTTTGCCAGCTGGGTCACACCCCTCCCAAAATACCTTCCACTCCCCCGTTCGATAACTCCCTGCCCTAAAGTTATTAACAAGATTACAATAGTCACAAGATCAGAGAATTCCAGTCTAGGACTGAGTTTCCTTTATCCGTAATCAGTAGTGGCCAGATTCTACCACTCTTACTCACATTGAATTGCTACTCGTGAGTCAAGGTGCTGTGACCCCACTGGAGTTAGGGTATCAACAGCTGGTCCCAGAAGTTTAATAAAGAGTAAGAAGATTGTGACCCAGCAAGATGCTGTCACTTTAGGACGGAGGTGAGGAACCTTTTCCCTCCCAAAGGAATTAGTACAAGCTCCAAGAGATGCATAGAAGTTGGGGGCAGGGGTGCACTTGAGGAGAGGAGGGTTCAGATCATGGATCTGTGCCCTCTCCTTGTGTGCATGCTCTGCTTGGTCTCTCAGTGCTTGGGGGTAGGAACGGAATCCAGAGCCCAGATCCCAGGCATTGGGAAGAGGCCACATAAAAATTTAACCATTTGGCCTCCAGGCCTGAGGTTCCCCACCCCTGTTTGTGGGGAGGGATAAAACTGTAGTTGTTTTAACTGGTAGGATGTCTAGAGGAAATAGATGGTGTCAGTGATGTGGAGAGAGGAGTTGCTGTGGTTCTTTGGCAGAATTCACTATGGGAATTTAACTGTAGGTTGTGGGTTCACTGCATAGAAATGAGGCTCCGCGACAAACTCTGCAGAGCGGTGGCCATGGAGTCCCGTTGGGTGTTTCAGAAAAGTTATCCAGTAGTTACAAAACAAACTGAGAAAGGGAAGCAATGGCAGCAGGGAAGATGACAGGAAAGGATTCCAAAGACATGAAAGGAGAACAATCCGAGAGCTCCTCTCCTAAAGCCAGGTTTGCTCCCACTATCCCCCAAGCCTGAATGGAGGTTGGGTCCATGGCTGCTGATTAGATTATATCATTATTCTTTATATAGCGCCAACAATGTGCCTGGCACTGAACAATCGTCAGTTGAAGGCAGGCCCTTGCCCTCAGGGGTTTACAATCTAGTATGTACCAGGGGAATAGGAAACTTAGGGAATGATGGAGAGACATTCATGAAGTCTCAGTTGCACATTTTAGCTTTGTTATTTATTATTTTTATATATATATATATATATATATATATATTACCCCGCTCTTCCCACTAAAGCTCAGGGTGACTTACAACATTAACAAACATCTTTTAAAATATCCCTTTAAAAACCCACACTCCGGTCCTCTGAACTCCCCTCCCAAAACCCAGTCCCACCCAACCCTGTCTCTGCTTTCCAAATACCTGGCCAAGCAGAAAGGTTTTACGTTGCCTCCAGAAGACGAGCAGACTGGGGCTTGGACCCAGCAGAGAAGGGTCCCCTGAATGACAGGCGAGTAGAAGGTGTATCAGTGAGCAGGCTTGGGCTGGGTGAGGGAACGTGAGGAGCTAGGGGAAGAGGTAGGTTTTTAGGAAGGATTGGAGGGTCGGGATGGAATTCCAGGCATAGGAGGCAGCCTGGGAGAAGGGGCCAAAGATGGAATTTGTGTTGCTGTTGAAACCCAGCAAATGAGGATTTAGCAAAACCATAACTTTTGCCTGTCACTCAGCACAAACGCGCCTCGGCTTCCGTGGTTCAAAACCCTTTCATGGCGTATCTTTGAAACCTTTTATTTTCAAATAGCAGCTGGATTGTTTCTCCGCTGACAGCAACAGCTTCTCTTCAGCACTGAAGCTGCCTAGAGCCTGTCTTTTCAAGGTCCTCCTGTTCTGCAGCACGCCCTTTCCTTCAGAACAAAAGCAGCCTTGGATTGTGTGGGTGCCCCTGGTGCTGACCAGGGCTGTTCTCTCTTCCTGCTTTCTCCCTCACAGAATCTGGAGAAGCAGATGCGCCAGCTCGCAGTCATCCCTCCCATGCTGTACGATGCCGACCAGCAGCGCATCAAATTCATTAACATGAACGGCCTCATGGACGACCCCATGAAGGTCTACAAGGACCGGCAGGTGATGAACATGTGGAGCGAGCAAGAGAAGGAGACCTTCCGGGAAAAGTGAGTGCAGTGTGGCGAGTTGCCCTTGTTTCCTGGACTCAGAGATTTGTACGGCCAGGAGAAACCATGATGGCCCTAGCACAGGGGTGGAGAACCTTTTCCGGCCATGGGGCCACTTTGAAAATTACAAGCTCCAAGGGCCACATGGGGGTGGGGGTGGGGCGGGGGTGGTACTTAACGGGTGCACTCAGGAACAGGATGGTTCAGATCATGGATCTGTATCATGGATCGTCCTATATCCTTCTATGTATGCCTTTATCTCTGCTCCTTTCCCCTGAGTTCAGTGTGTTAGTGCTTGGGGAAAGGGACTGGATGCGGGAGCCAGGGTATGGGAACTGGAATAGGGGCCAAATAAAAACTATCCTTGGGCTGCATTTGACCCCCAGACCTGTGTTTCCCCGCCCCGGTCTAGAACGTAACCCCTCTTAAATGACACGGGCTCTAAAATTCCACCCAGCCATTCGCACCCAGAATTTCTCATTGAGTTAGAGCCTCTCACTTAGGAAACTGCTGGAGCTGAAACACATAGCTGAAGTGAATCCCGAATGCATCAGATTTGGCTGCTTTGAATCGTTTCCGACAAAGCATTATTTCTATCCAGCTTCATTTCCCGGTTTTGGATAATGGTTCTGGCCGCAGTAGTATTCCAACCATTTCTTTTCTCCGTGCTGTGTTGGTTTCGTCTCCGTGGCATCGTGGAACAGCACAGAGGAGAACGTGACTATTGCACTCACGGTAATAGCAAAGTGCACCATGCTGTTGCACACACTACCAAAAATATCAAATTTCCAAAGAAACCAAAATACTGAAACAAAACAACAAAAGAAATGAAATAATCAAATTAACGAATATGTGAATATGGCATGACTGAAGATTTATTTGGATATTAGTTCAGCTATCTGAATAGGCAAATAATCTTTGTGAATACGTATTTGCATATTCATTTCACCTCTGGTCTTTTGGTGTCTCAGCTCTTTGCCTGTAATGTGAGGAAAGGAGCACTTTCCTACCTAGGTACATTGCAGATTGTGAAGTGCTTAGGTCAAGGGTGGGGGACCTCAGGTCCAGGGGCCAAAGGTGGTTTCTATTTCGCCCCGTTCCTGGATCTGGCCCCCGGATCCTGTTCCTACGCCCAGGCACTGACAGACTGAGCTCAGGGTAAGAAAGCAGAGATGAGGGCTTTCACAAAAGGACAGAGGACAGATCCATTGAACAGATCCATGATTTGGACCCTCCTCTTCCTGAGCACAGCCCATTAGACACCACCACTCCCAACTTCTATGTGGCCCTTGGAGCTGGTAATAATTTTTAAAGTGGCCCTTGGGAGGGAAAGGTTTCTTCTTTAAGTCCATTCTTTAAGAGGTTTCAAAGCAGCGCTCGTGCAAAGCATAGGACAAAACCCTGTTGGATGTATAGATCTGAATTCTCTGCTGTCGCTGTGCTGCTGGGATGTCATACACCCCAGAGAAGGGCCCCGTCTGGCCACAAAGCGTTGCCTACTGTCACCAACAGGACCAGCAACAAACCAGATTCCTCTGGCTAACTCCACTCCTTGGTGTTTACCAGATTTTCTCTGAGCGCTAGCAGTTCTGCTGGAACTGGCTTTGAAGAGGCCTCCCCTATTCGCACGATGACTCTGCTTTGAGCACGTTCAGTCGTGCCTGTTTATAAAAACGCAGTAACTCACCATTTCGTTGGTCAGCCATTTATTTATCCCTTGTACTCTACATAACAAATGGGCCTCAGATCTGCAGTGCGATTCCGCGTTGTTCGCACGCTTTGATTTCTCTTGAACCTCCTCATCGCTCCCTTCTCTTTGTCACATCCCACAGAAGAGCTCTCCTGTGCTTTGTGTCTTGCTTGTGCCGATCGACACTTCAGGATGTGTTCTGTAACCAAGGCTGCAGATGGCTGCAGTTTAAAGGTCTCTGTAGTGCCTATTACAAAGCTTCACATTGATGCGTCTCCATCGTTAGCCCCTCCCGCACACTCGGGGCTTGTTCCTGCCAGGTGCTGAGCCCCCTAGCTCTGATCCTGGCAGGCTCTTAAGCACAGGCCTAACCGTAAGCGCGTGCGAGTAGTTGTACTGACGCTAAGTATCCCCTGGGTGTGTGTTTTGTTTGTCTGCCACCCAATTAAAGCATCATTCTGGCTATAGAATTAATGATCTCCCGCATTGCTGCCCTGACAGGGGACTGTAATGGTGCTTGGGACTTCTTAGGGACTCGGTGACCTGGCCGTGGACTTAGGCTGCTGTCAGGCAGATTTCAGCTAAATACTAGGGAAAGAGTTTTAACGGTAGCAGCCGTCGAGCAGTGGAACAAGCTCCTCGGGAAGATGGTGTCATCGTCTTCCTTGGAGGTTGTCAAGACCCACCTAGACAAGCATTTGTCTGGGATGCTGCAGGTACAGGAAGGGCTGGAGAGCTGCGAGCCTTGGGCTAAATCTGGTCCGCAGCTGTTCCCAGTTCCTGGATCGAGTCTCTACCCTCGAAAGCTGAAAGGCTGAGCTCAGCGGGAGCAGAGCTGAAGGCACGGACTCTTGGGACAGGGGATTTGGTGCGGAGCAGGGAGCCTTTTTCCTCCCGGGGGCTACTCCTAAAATTAGTAAATCCTGAGGGCCACCGAGAAGGTGGGCTTAAGGGATGCGCTCAGAAAGAGGAGGCTTTAAAGCGCTGCCTAGGCCTAGTAGTGCTATAGAAATTATTATTATTATTATTAGGAGGAGGGTCCAGATCATGGATCTGGTGCCATGGATCTGTCTCCTGTCCTTGTGTGCGGGCCCTCCTCTCTGCTCCCTTCTCCTGAGTTCACTCTTTCAGTGCTTGGGGATAGGAACTGGATCCAGGGGCCAGATCCCAGAACTGGAAAGAGGTCACATAAAAACTAGCTATGGGCCACATTTGGTCCACGGGCCCATGGTTCCCCGCCACTAAACTTAGATTCATTACCTGAATCCCGCCCCCCGTGAGTGTCCTCCGGAAGCACCCTTGTCCCAACATCTCTCCAGCCCATGGGTCTTGCACTAACTTTTCCAAGCGTCTCATGGGAGGGGAAGGATTCTCTATTCCCAGAATAAAGCATCCTCTCTTGGAGCAGGGAGTTTGACTAGATGGCCCTTGAGGTCACTTCCAAAGCTACAGTTCTGTGACTCCAATTCCCAGCTCGCTTAGGCTGACGTAGCCGCATTTGCTCCGCTGAAAACAGCAGGATTGTATAGGCGTAACGCTGCGGCAGAAGAGGTCAGAATCCAACTTACTGTCAAAGCTACAAGAGCTTCTATACTTGGTCAGACTAATGGTCCATCTAGCCCCATTATCTGTCTCCAACAGCAGTCAGCACTGGGCACTGCAAGGAAAAATCCCAGAAACATGATGGCTTCAGCCTAGCAACCCCTGCTTGTGCAATGTGTACACCCGCATCCCGTGCACACACACACACACACCCGTCGCCTGGGCTGTGTGGTGCGCGCAACCCACGCAGGATCCGTGCGTGTGCTGCGCACAGAGGATTTAGAATTGCACCCAGTGTGTACGGAACAATGATTATTTATATAGTGCAAGCAATGTACCTGGCGCTGCACAATCATAGACAGGTCCCTGCCCCAGCGGGCTTACAATCTAAGAGAGGCCAGGGAGAGGAGACGAAGGAGAGGGGAATAGAGGGAGAGACAGGGATTGTGACACTGAAGGTACCTGTACTTATCTTAGTTACAGGGGAGAATGGGACTCTGAAAATCTAGCCCCTGTCAGTCGCTTCATAGGTAACATGTTGGCCTTAAACCTGTGAGACCAGGGGCTAAATCCCACCAGGTGGCGTTGGGAAAGTCACACTCTCTCAGCCTCAGTTCCCCATCAGTAAAATGGGAAGAATAATGACCCACCTCCCAGGGTTGTTATGAAAGTGAACTAGATCAGTATCGTAAAGCTCTTTGAAGACTGAAAGTGCTATAGCAATGATAAATATAAATTTATTCCCAGCTTCTAACCATTGGAGGTTGCATCCCCCAAGGGCTAATGGCTACTGATGGACCTATCACTCCATGAACCTCTCCAACACTTAAATCTTGGGTTAAATCCTGTATTAACTCAGTCAGCCTCTGCAGCCCTATGAAATCAGCAAGGCTGTTTTGTAGTTAGGGAAACAAAGAAGCAGCATCATTAAAAGAAAGCGCATCCGTTTCTGATCCACAGGCCTATCCTTGTGCTGCTAGAGCCACGCTGCCTTGCTAGGCTGAAGCCAGCCTGGATCGCCCAACTCTAAGGTGTGGCTTGAGGTTTCCGTAGGGGGCAGTTTTTCAGATCGTGTTTCTTGAAGTCAGACACGTTGCTTCATTGGATTCTCTCAGGAAGGTTCCCTCTGGTCCGTGATGCGTTCTCTCCACCATCAAATAGCTGCCTACTCTAGGCCATAAGAATAGAAGCAGTGCCATCCTGGGTCAGACCAATAGTCCATTGAGCCCAGTATCCTGTCTCCGACAGTGGCCAATCTCGGTCACTTTGGCAAAGTGTCACAATGGGGCGATCCATTCCCTGTTATTTTCACTCCCAGCTCCCGGCAGTAAGAGGTTACGTTCCCCAAACCTACATGGCTAATAGCCATCAATGGACCTATTCTCCAAGAACTTATCCAAACCTTTTGTAAACCCAGCGATACTACTGGCCTTGACCACATCCTCTGGTAACAGCAATGCCAAGACTTCCACATGAGACTGGTTGTATTGTGTGCTTTTACTTTGGTTGATGCCCGCTCCGAAGATCCTTTAAAAGGGCCCTGAATTCTGCCAAGGTGCTGCCCTCTGAAAGTCAGGCCCCTTTAAGTG
This sequence comes from Sphenodon punctatus, assembly GCA_003113815.1. Lineage (NCBI taxonomy): Eukaryota > Metazoa > Chordata > Lepidosauria > Sphenodontia > Sphenodontidae > Sphenodon > Sphenodon punctatus. The sequence continues at coordinate 11,789,977 of QEPC01002388.1, read as the reverse complement.
TCTCTCAGTCGGGCCCCTTTCAAAAACCCTGCTGGCTTGTGAAAATATCAACTGCTGCGTTCTGTCCGCTGGCAAAGGGCCGCGCTAAGTGGTGCTTTCATAGTGGGCTGATTGGCCCTGAAATTCCTTGGCCTGGATTTCTGTTTGAACGTAGGCCCAGGGTGAACCAGAGGAAGGGATTTGATTTAAACATCGGCAGCTCGTAATAGGAGAGACCACCACAACCATCCTTGCTTTTCTTTAGGCAAAGCACAGCTTTCTGTGTCCCATGGACGCCCAACGTAGCTTATGTTTCCATCCTCCAGGGACTGTCCCACTATCTGGAGGAGAGGGGTTAATATAGGAGTCTCTTTTTGCACTCTTTGACACTTCTCTTCCTCCCCTAGGAGAGAGACAGCGCTGCTCTTGCTGGGTATCTCCTCCTGATGCCGTGGTTTTTTTCTGCAGAGGAGAAAGAGCCTCTGTCAGTCTGATTCATGGCACTGTCAATCTCCTGGGTTATCAGGTGCACGGCAGGCACCCGGGTCCCTCTGCAGCACCAGGAGCCAAACTGAGGCTCTCTTTCCCATTTGAGTTTTTGCTGTGATGTCTTTAAGGAGAGAGAACACTGAATCCAGGTTTGGATGGGCACCTGCACCAGTGGATCGGTTCAGAAAGGATTCACTAGCAGTGAACTGGGGATCTCTGCTAGTTTGGAGTGTTCATCTCTTGCTCGCTGCTTCAAACACTCCCCCGTCAGCTGTCAAGAGAGGAGAGGATCGGGCTTCTGAGCCTCTCGGTTGCATTCCCACCGTGCCATTTTCCCAGACCTCACCCATTCCCTGGCTCTGACCTGCGGGTAAAAGCAGCACCGTCTTTTCTCTGCCCAGGGCTGGCCTTACCACAGGGTGACCTGGGCGGCTGTCCCAGGCCCCGCTCTTTCTGAGGGCCCTGCAGCGTTTCACCAGGACAGGTTGTGGCAGCACCACACTCCCTCTCTGTGGGGCTGATCCCCTTCAGGGCACCACAGAGGTTGCCCCCAAGGAGGAGGGGCCCCACAAATCCTAAGGCCGGCCCGGTCTCTGCCCCAATGGGTCTTCCTTCACAAACCACAAAGGAGTCGAATCGCAGGGAGGTCACTTCCTACAAGGCCCATGGAATAAAGTTCAGCCCTTTTGCTGGCGAGGGATGGTAGCTGGGTGCCAAAGCCAACTGTGTGACAGGCGCTGTCAGATCCAAAAATACTGTAGCTTCTTGCCCTTTTCTTCCTCCATTTACATCCCGAAAATCCCTGAAATGGAAGCTGAAATATGAAGATCTCGGCTTCCCACCCACCCCGGTCCTTCTAACAGATCAACATAACTGAATGGACTAAATTTAAATTTCTCTTTCTGGGAAGCTGTCTCAGCAGGACAAATAAATATTTTTCTCAAACCGGTCCAAACCAATGAGTCGCCTGAGAAGCTTTAACACCCCCTCCTCCCACCTCCACAACCACCCTTCTCTCACTACAAGTCCAGCTCCATCTGTGGGGGGATGGAATGGGAGGCGGGGGGCATGGGTTGGGTGGAGAGAAGGGCAACAAACACACCGTTTTCGCTTTAACCTCCCTCTGTTTCCATTTCCAGGTTCATGCAGCATCCAAAGAATTTTGGCTTGATCGCTTCGTTTCTCGACAGGAAGGTAAGGTGGCTCTGTTTGCTGTTCAGCTAAACAACCTTAAATCTTGGCTGCCTTCATCCCCATGGCCATCTGTCTAAAACAAGTGGGGAGCCTTATCCCTCCCAGGGGCCACTTTGAATGTCAGTACAAGCTCTGAGGGTCGCACAGAAGTTGGGGGCAGGGTGCACTGAGGAAGAGGAGGGTCCAGATCACAGATCTGTCTCCTGTTCTTGTGTGAATGGCCGCCTCTGCGCTCCCATCCCTGGATGACTTCTTTGGCTTTTATTAAAGATTTTTCTGCTCCACCTCCTGTCCTGGTCGTGCTATAGATTAAATCACAAGAATTCGTATTTTATATTCAGCTGGAGAGAGACAGGGTGGTCCAGTGGCTGGGTTGTTAGCTGGTGGCTAGAGTTGAGTTCCCTGCTCTGACAAGCTCTGGGGGAGGTGTGGCTTCATAGGTGGGCTTGAGCCCCAAGCAAATCATTTTGTACAAATTAAGCACCAGTTGGAGTTGGATGATAGTGGGAGCGTGGTTATAACCTAGAGCTAGAAAACATCTCCTCCAGTTTTATCGGTGCTCTTTAATAAATCCAGTTGCAATGAAGTGCGTCCATAAGCCTCTTGTTCAGCAGAGTTTGAGTCAACATACTCACGGGGGAGTCGTTACAGTTTTACTGAAAAGATCCTGATAGTTTAGAGCAAGGATAGGAACCTGGGGCCTATGGGCCACATCAGGCCTACGGCTGGTTTTATTTCCCCCTTTACAATTCCTAGATCTGGCTTGTGAGTCCATCTCCATCACCACCTTCATGCACTGAAAGGGTGAAGCCACACGAGACAGTGGGGAGGCTACCTCGCCTTGAGCAGCCTTACCCCACTCTGGGCAGCCGGACCACACAGTGCATTGCATTGTGTGACCGGCACCTGCCAGATGTCCCCCCTCCCTGCCTCCCGCCCTGAGATGGGGGGAGCAGCTGGCTGCTGTGCGATGCGTCCTCAAACAGTTCATTGTAAGGCAGGGCAATCTGTGTGCCCGGGTCCCGGGGGAGCGCCACAGTGGCACCTTGAGCAGCAGGTGTGGTTGCCCATGCCCAAGTCCTGGCCAGGGGTGGGATCTAAGTTGGACTGGGGCCACCTGCTTGTGTGGCGGGCGTTGCAGCCTACCCCGGCCGTGGCAGCAGCTCTTGCAGTGGCCAGGCAGATGGCTTCCCTGCAGCCATCTGCCTGGCTCCCCGCGCCGGTTGCACAATGTGGTGGCGGCGATTGCTCGCCATGGTGCCGCCGCTTCTGTGGCTCCACCCAAAGCGTGAGCTCAGGGGGAGGAGAGGAGGACATCTGCTTGAAGGCAGGGGATGGATTCAGGCCCCTCCTCTTCCTTTCCCCATCAGGAGCATGACCCTGAACATCCCCAGCTCCCATCCGAAGTCCAGATCTAGTTTTATTTCATTCTCTTGTGTGAGACTTGCTGGCAAGCGCTTGGCAGCTTGGCCAAGCCCATCTGAGCATGCAGCTCTGCTCATGGCATGCTTTGCTGGCTTTTTGTACCCCTGGAGAGTGGGCTGTTGGCAGGGGGGGGTTCACGGACTTTGTTTTGGCAGGTGCAGCTCTTATGTTCCCCCATGTGGGGAATAGCCCAAGGGCTTGGCGGTTCTGCTTCCCTTGAACCATGTCAGTCCACGCCTTTGCTGCAACGTCAGCCATGCATGTCCCATTTTTGCCCTTGGAGTCTGACCCCACGCTCTGCAAGGAAGACACATGCCCAACAGGTGCAGAATCCGGCCCAGTAGCAGCATTCCATGCCAAGTCCTCTTTTCCTCTGCATCGGATCACATCGCTTGCCACATGGGGCAGGTGCCTGCCTCCTTTTGAGGAGCATAATTGGAATTCAGATAACCGCTTCCGAGAGCAGAGGACTCAATACATCAGCCAGAAAGTGAAATGTGTTCAACCCAGCAAACTTAATGGGTGGAAATAATTGTGTCTGACAGTTGTATAGCAGGTTCTATGCCGCATAACTCGACAGCTAACGATGATAGAGGCTTCTCTTCGTCTGTTTTTAGATGCCTCTGTCATCTGGGGTCAATTCTCCCAGCCCATCCCAGTGGGTCTGAAATAGTTCTCTCTGCAGAAGTGCTCTTTGGCTATAGGTGGATTCCCTTGCACCTTAGCTGTAGCTTTTCTCCTCCCCAACCTCTACTCTTTCACTCTCCATCCCTGCTTCCTCGCGCTGGTTGTTGGAGATTCCGGTACGGCCAGGGCTTGATGTGCAGAACGGAGATTTAACTCAAGCAGGGGGGGTGCACATTTTTTCCTCCTGAAGGGCGCTTTGAAAATCAGCCCAAGCTCCGTAGGCTGCACAGATGCTGGGGCAGGGGTGCAACTCAGGAAGAGGAGGGTCCAGATCATGGATCTATGCCATGGATCTGTCAGTCTTTTAGTGCTCGAGGGTAGGAACTAGAGCCGGTGACCAGATCCTAGAACTGGAAAGGGGCCAAATAAAAACTATCTATGGGCTGCATTTGAGGTCCCCACCCCTGATGTAGAGCAGTGACAAGATAGGGTACCAGCTCATCACCTTAACATCTGGTGAGTGGCTTCGTTGGGCCATTGCTATTCACTAATGCCCTGAGTGTGCATGGTCTCTGCACACACTTCCGCCCTTTCCCATGGCTGGGCACTTTGTCCAAATTCCTGGGCACACCCCAGGCTGCACCAGTATGGAGTTCTCAAGGACTAGCCACAGATGCATATGGAAATGATTTGTTGGATTTTTTGAAACCCAGCTTGCCTTAGTGTCTGAGAATAGTCGCAGACGCTGAAATCCTGCATCCCAGTATCAGTCATGCGCAGCCTTTAACCCTGCTGTCTCGTTTCAGACGGTAGCAGACTGTGTCCTCTACTACTATTTGACCAAGAAGAATGAGAACTACAAGAACCTTGTGAGAAGGAATTACCGGCGGCGTGGGAAAAATCAGGTAAGAGTCGGCGATGGAGGAAGGGTGTCCGGGAGCATTAGCCTTTCTCACATTCTGCCCAAGTGGTGGTGATGACGTGCATCCCAAGCTCCCAAACGTTGAGTTCTGGTTGCATGTGGCCGTACCTTTCTCCAGTGAATGGATGGCTGAAGGTGATGGGAATCCCATCTTGGCATAGATTTAATTTTTGAAACATAGTTGTCTGGGAAGTGCCACTGTTTATGTATTTCTCCCCTTAGAGTCACAGAGCTGGAAGGGATTCAGAAGGTCTTCTTTGCCCAGCCCTCTGCCAGTAAGCAGGATCCACAGAATCTGAGAAATTCCTGACAGACCTATTTGATGGAGCCTTCGCAACTTCCAGTGACAAATTTATTCCACTGCCAAACTGTCCTGAGAGTTAGGCAATCCTAATTAATGTTTAGCCTAGATCTTTTCTCCTTTAATTTAAACCCATTCCCTTATAGGCAATGGAATAATTGGTCAAGGGAGGTTGAGGAGATCCTGTCGCTTGAGACCTTCAAAAATAGGTTTGTTGGGCATCTCCCCGTTGTTCTGTCTGGTCACGGAGGCCAAACTTTCTGGCCCAACCAGGGCTGTGGATTAGGCAAGGGTATGGGTGATTGTGCTTTGGAGCTCCATCTGTGGCGGGGAAAGACAGTTTGCTTTCCAAGACCTGTTTGGGTGTTTGACTTCTTTAGTCTGCCAGACGTTGGGCCTATTGCCGGGGTTGATTTTTTTTTTTTTTTTTCCCCCTAATATGGTTGGTTGTTCGTTTGAGAACTAAGCTGGGGCCAAGAAACTCATCCCATTTGGGCTCCTGGAAAAAGCCTTCCACTTGTTCTGATTCCCCTCACTTACTGGTTGCAACAGGAGCCCACGCACTACAATAATACTAGGTCTGAGATATGGAAAACGACTGAAGGATTTGGATGCTGGTATCGGGGATCTGGCCGCCAGGTAGCGTGTGCACACACATTAAAGCTAAAACAGCTAGCGCGCTTGCTACCTGCAGGTTATAACCGCATTTTTGAGTAGTCTGTCAGGTGCTCAGCTGCTTCCCAAATACTAAGTCAAGCACCTGATTACCTGGGAATACCAAGTATTACTGCTACTGATTTACCGTTTTACCAGTCAGCAAAATGGTAAATTGATACAGGAATCGGGATGGAAAGTTGAAAAATTGGTACCAGAAGTTAAGAAAATGGGGATGAAAACCGATAAATCGGTAGATAGGGTAGCCTGTCAGTTACTAATTGGGAACCTCTTAGTACCTAATGTTACTAGGCCGGCTCGAGTACTGCAATTTTGATGGGTATAGCTGTTTTTGCAGGTACTGGTGCCAGTGCAGGGATGATGGGAAATGTAGTTCTCCGAGGAAAGACGGCTAGCCTGCTGGTCGCATAACTTGGGAATCCATAGAGCTCCTTCGGGAGTTCTCTAAAGATCAGCTTGCACTTTGTGGGGCAAGCGAGAGCTTGGAATGAGCTTAATGGAAGTGCATGAGCCATCCTTTCTCAGTTGGCTAAAGTAAGAAAAATCCTTTCAGGTTATTGCCTGGGATTGATTCTCTGCTTAGTCACTTTGTTTTTGTGGAAGATCAACCAAGCCCTTGAGGAAAGGCCCTGGGAAAGTCAACTCTGTAGAGCAGAGGTGGAGAGAGCTTTTTCCATACCAGGGGCCACTTGGAAAATTAGTACATGCTCTGAGAGCTGCACAGAAGGGGCAGGGGTGTTTGAAAGGTATTTTTTCACATGACATACAATTACCCCTAGTCCGTGCTCTAATCATCTCTCACCTCGACTACTGTAACTTCCTCCTTACTGGTCTCCCCTGCTCTGACCTCGCCCCCCTCATCTCCGTTCAACGCTCTGCTGCCAGAGTCCTCCACCTTGCCTGTTTCTTTGACCGCATTCAGCCCCTCCTCTCCACCCTACACTGGCTCCCGCTACGGGAACGTATTCAGCACAAGCTCCTGGTCTTCACCTTCAAGGCTCTTCATGGCCTTGCTCCCCCCTATCTCTCCACTCGGAATTTTGCTCCTCCTCTGCCCCCACCCTCACCTGCTCGCGACTCACCTGCTCCTTGAAACGTGTTCGCCCCTTCTCTCTTGCTGCCCCTCATGCCTGGAACTCCCTCCCAACTTACAAATCCCTCCTGAAAACCTACCTCTTCCATCAGGCTTTCCCTGGTCGTGAGTCAAAAGGCTCGTCATGAGTGAAATTCCATTCTCATCCCTCCCTCAGAATCTCTTCCCTGTAACTAAATTTAAGCACATCCATCTGCATTTTTTCAACCTCGTGAATGTCTCCTTGTCTTTCCTAATGTTCACCTCTCCCTCGTCTCCCCTTTCCTTGTCTCTCCTAGATTGTAAGCCGTTTGGGGCAGGGACTTGTCTATAACTACTGACTGTACAGTGCCAGGTACACTGTTGGGGCTGTAATAATAATAATTAATAAATAAAGTTGTGGAATTTGTTGCCAGAAGATGTGGTCAAGGCCAGTAGTGTAGCTGGGTTTAAAAAAGGATTGAAAATCTTTCTGGAGGATGGGTCCATTAGCAGCGATTAACTGGGTGGGTTTGGGGGAATGTAGCCTCTGATTGTTGGGAGCGAATCACCCCAATGTGACCTGTTGGGGATTTCTTTCATGTGACCGAGATTGGCCACTGTTGGAGACAGAATGCTTGGCTCGATGGACCCAACACGGCACGACTTCCGTTCTTACGTGCACTCGGGAAGAGGAGGGTCCAGATGGTCTGTCTGTGTGATGGATCTGGCCCCTATCTTCGTGTGTCGCGCATGTTGTGGGGCCCACAAGGTAACCCAGTACATGGGCTCCATGAATAAACTTGAAATGATAACAGGAGTGTGAGGAGCCTGGTGTAAAATGCAGGCCCATGGGACCTCTTAAATGCAAGGAGTCCTGGCCTTGAGCAGGGGGTGGGAGGGCAGAGCAATTCAGGAGGCAGCCCCCAATGGATGGAGGGTATGAGTAAACTAGAAAAACCAAGGTGTGGGCCTGCAACACAGCAAACCCCCAACCCCTGAAGGGGATGCTAGATCTAATTGACTATCAAACATAGAGTTTATTAGTTAGTTAGCTACAGTTTTTATTTCACCCTTTCCCAAAGGCTCCGTACAGCTAAGAAGATAAAACCCATAGCCCCTCCCCCACCCCCATATTCCTAACCCTGTCTGTTCAATGCCTGGCCAGATCAATAGGTCTTACATTTCTGGCAGCCAGCGCACACTCTGAAGCACTGGCCTAATGTGCTCCCGGTGACCCAGCGCTGTCAAGTGGCAGGTTGCTGCATTCTGCACAAGATGCACTTCAAGGGCAGCCCCATGCCGAGTGCATTGCAGTAGTCACTCGTCAGCATGTCTCTATCAAACGTGCCTGTGTTTGGAGAGGACCCCGCACCACCCTTCCACGTGGGCTCCCATCTTCCCTGGCTACAACACTGCTTCCCGGGCTGACAGACCCCCCAGCCTAGCAGTTGGGTGTCACAATCCCGTAGACGTTGCTGAAAGTCCCGGACGACATTCTTCAGTGCGCAGGCAAAGGCCTGGCTCTCCGGGAACTCCGAGATGGGTGGCCCATGGGATGTGAGAATGAGTCTGAGCTCCAAATGCTTGGGGCCTTGGTAGATAACTCTTGTCACCCGCCCGTTACTGACCTCCGCAGTTCAAGAGCATCCATTGCCATAAATAGCAGCAAGTGCTTGTGAACGGGGCCTGAGCAGAAGAGAGAGAGGAGCTTTATCCCAATTTTGATTCCAGCAGCACAGAGATACCAGAATAGCTGGTGCGTTACTAAGCCTGTGGACTCAACCCAACTTTCCCTCCTCCTCCTGCTTAGCAGCTGGTTAGAAATGGAAAAGCCTATGATTTCATCCAGTCCAGCCCTCGACAAACGTGGGATGACTCCCCACGGAGCGCTTTTATAGTGTTTCCTGGGGTCTGTTGTGCTTGGTCTCGACAGCTAGGACCATGGGGTCACATTTGTTTCTTGTTAGCGGCAGAGACAGGCGGATCATTCAGCTGTGCATTGAGCCGGGTGACTCACATGTGGGGGAAGAAGCCAAGGGCCCGTCTCCTCTTCTCCCTGACAATGTGCTTCCTTGTACAGCTGCATACCTGTCTGCAGTCAGATTGCCAGAGCCAGTGGGGATTGGGTCTAACTCAGTCAGGACTAAGAGTAGACCCAGGGGGAGCCAAGGCAGGATCCAAACCAGATTCGGAGCAAGGTCCAAGATGCAGAACAGAGACCAGGAAGGGCAGGGGGATCAGATGATCGGCAGGCAGCCAATCAGGAAGGTAGGCAGGGGCCGGGGCAAGGTTCAATCAGGAGGCTGCGGGGATGTGGCCCCAGCAGGGAAAGCCTAGGCCCAGCAGGGCATGGCAGTGGTGCGCTGGGTGATTGGGATCTAGCCACCACCTGGGCTCCTGGGTTAGGCTCGTCTCTTACACTAACTCCCCAGTGTAAATTCGATACCAGCGTTTTCTTTCACCCGTCATCTGACCGGCAGCATCTTGACCATGGATGCTGAAAAACAGGGAGAGACAAAGGTCTTTAAACAAGAGGTGGTTTGTAGCAGCCAGGGGCTTCCAGGATCCCAGCCGTGAGGCCAAATTGATGGTTCAGGGCATCCCCCGTCAGCAGGTGGTACGGCAGAATCGGGAGACAAGGCAGGATGTGGTAGGTTATCGCGCCAGATGCTGAGTGAGCCCTGCTCGCACCTGGAAGAACACGCAGCCCATTTTGGATATTTCAGGCTGTTGGGCCTTGTGGTCAGTTTCGTCAGTCAGATAAACCAGCTGCCAGTGTTCAGGATGATTCAGAGGTCAATTAAGTAATCTAGGTATCCAAGCCACAAGCTCCACACACAGGAGACACCACGGTGACTCTTCGGAGATACTGTCAGCGCTCACGTATTCTGCAAAATCGGCTTTTCACAGGCCTTGGAGTTAATAAGCATCCTTTGCATTCTCAAGCAATGGCAAAGTAATCACCCACCCCAAAACTCCAGGAGATTTCCTGCCACAGGAGTTCCATTGCTGGAGACACTTGAGGCAGTGTTGTCTAATGGTTCTACCAAGAAATCTCAGCAACCAAGACTCCCGGTGTCTGCTACTTGATCTACCAGTGACTTGTGGGGCAGATGGGCAGCCAGTTCTGAGGGGGTTTTGCCTTCCCCTGTAGCATGGGTGTGACTCACCTGTTCTTGACATCTGGATCTCTTCCCCCCCCCCCTTTTTCTAAAATTGTTCCCTGTTAATCTCAGACATCAGCGTGCTGTCGTTGGTCCCACTCTCTACGTTCCTGTTTCTTATCAGATGGGCTTTTCTGTGCAGAGTTGGGGTGTGACAGACAGGCCCTGCAGTGGTGTAGAGAGCTGGACTAGATGGCTCTTGAGGTCCCTTTCAGCTCTGTGACTCCGTGGTGTGATGTTGGCTACAGGGCTGGAGACAATGTAGTTCAGAGGATCTCTTGTTGGACCAACTTCTGCTGGTGCAAGTATGTCAGCATTGGGGCCACACAGGGCTCTTCCTCAGGCTGAGAACAAGTCTGAACTGTAAACTGCGTCACCTCAACCTAAGGAGGAGGGGCGTGGGGGGTGTGCGTGTACATACATATCTGAAAGGTAGCCTTTCCCACCATGTCCCACCACAGCCACTGAGCTCAGGCAGGAGTGCCCTCTTGCAAGTCCCATCTGCACAAAGGAAGGCAGAGAGAGATTCTCACTGGCTCCCCGCGATCCCTTCCCTTGGAAGGTTCATCGAAGCCCGAAACTGCTCCTCTTCCAGAGGCAACAGAAGACCTTGCTTGTCTGGCCAGGCATTTGGCAGGCCAGGGCAGGGTTTGGGAGTTGCAGGTTTAGGGGATTTTACTTGGTTTTATTTGGGTATTCTGATATATTAGGGGGTAGGGGATTTTATTTTATACTGTGTATTTTTTAATATGTTTTGTGTATTGTAACCCGTCCTGAGCCGGAAGGGTAGGATAAAAATGTAAATAAATATATGCACTTGTGTACAAACACACACACACGCCTGTCTTGCAACTGTTCAGTCTGTAATTCTGACTTTTTATAAAAGCAATACTAGGGAGGGTGCTGGCATTTCAAAAAGCAAAGGTTTGTTGTTTGTATTTGCCAGTCCTTCCTAGTCCAAACTCATTCCCATCCTTTGCCCAAACCAAAAATTAGCCCAGTTGTACTGGCTGATTCATGGGCAAGGACCGTTCAGTCTACTGTGTGTTCACTTCTGTAGAGAGACCACTCCATTTCTGATTTCTCAGCCCTTGTCCCAAAAGGGAACCTGTGTGACACCTTGAAAAGACACGCCTGGGAACTAAAATCCATAACTCTACTGGAGACCAAAACCAATAAGGCTTAATAAAGATTTGGGCTTCATAAGCCAGGACAGAAGTGTGTAACAGTCAGGCTGCTGTTTACGCTTATACCTGCTGTGTTCCCTACATTGCATTTAAATGTTTTGAAATGTTTACTACCTTATTTCCTACAACCCCCTCCCAAGGGCTTGCTATTATTTACATACCTAGCCTATTTAGGTATGTAATGCCTTATTATTATTATTATTTACATATCTATTGATTTTGTTTACCATTTGATTATTAGTTTCCCCTCATTGTATTTAAATGTTTGAAATGCCAGTGACACATCTTTCATATGTAAGCCCACATCTACGTTGGTTCAACCTCTAGTTCTGACTCTTTACCAGCTTGAGGAAGGACCCGGTGTGGCCTGAATGTTTTCATACCCTCACTAACAGAAGTGAGGATAAAAGAGATCTTCTGAGCTACTCTGCCCCCACGTTGTATAGACGGCATTCAGAGTTGAGTAAGCTCAGACTGAGCCCTTATGGGATTTCCGTACGCAGCATTATTCTTCAGTCTTTTTGCTCTGCATTTACTGCCACTGGAGTCACGTTGCTTTGTTTGGGAGTATGTCCATGGGAACGGCTCCCCCTCCCTCCAACCCTTTTTTCATGCTGCATTTCCCCCTCTATTCCAATCACCCACCAGGCATCTTCCAAACAAAATAAAAAGAGCCCCGTTCCCGCTCTCCCGGCCGCATTCTTTTGGCAATTAAATAAGAAGTCTGTGGCCATATTTGGGAAAGAAAATGGATTGTTAGAATGTGCCACCATGCGAGGATTAAAATGTGTTCCCCGGGGCTATGGGTTGCCTAGCAAGCGGCTGGCAAGAGAAAGGCAGCCGGGAAATGGTTCTAACTGGGAGGGATTTGTAAGGAAGCTTTCTGCGGATGCAGGTAGGATAGGGGGTACTGTGGGAGAGATTCTGATTGGTCAGCCGCCCTTTGAATGTGGTGATGGAGAGGGGTGGCTGGGTCCCCTGCCAAGGGGTGGCCGGCCAAGGATGAGTCCTGATGGTGAACGAGAAGACTTCTTAAAGACCAAGTAGGAAAAGCACTCAACCAGTTTAGCACCTGAGTTCCATGTACTGAGATTGTCCTGTAGCAGCTGATGTGTTTGCTAAGGGCTTGGAGCCAGAAAGTTAAAGGCAGAACCGCTCTCCATTATAAACAGGGGACTACTGAAGCCACGATATTGAGGAAACTGCTTCAGCTACAGTTGTGAAAATGTATCCATGGCTTATATTTGTAGGGACCGTCATACGTGCAAAGTTTGAAGAAGATCAAGGCAGAAAATCAAACATTATAAATGTTTAAAAGTGAATTGGTTGTGGTCAAAATGCCAGTGTTCTGACTATTCTGAATCATTGATATCGCCTCCCCCCCTCCCCCGACAAGTTGAACCCCCAGATTTCACAGCCTTGGAGCGCGAGATCTATATCAAGCGCTGGTGTAGTGTGATGATGATTGGTGCAGCCAAAAACGAGGAGTTAAACATGCTGGCTGGCGCAGGTGCGGTCGAGCAGCCGCTGACCGCCATTTGTGTTAGAAAAAACAGCATCATTAAAGTTAAGTGACTCTGCTTTTTAAAATCATGTAACTTTATCAGGAGCCAGCTCTGTGACAAAGATTTTAAGCTGTTGTCAGTTTTATGTCAATTACACTCTTGCCTCAGAACTCTGCTAGGAAGCTCTAGTCAGTTTCATGTCAATTACCCTCTTGCCTCACTGTACTTTTCACTCAGTATGAAAAGTTGCATGAGTTTTCTAATTTTGGATCCAGCATCAAGGTGCAGGTGAAATCCTCTGCATTCAGCAAGAGTGGCGAGAAATGTTACACTGCACTGCAGAGAAGCTGCTTGTGGGGGGTGAAATCCCCTGCAGTCAGGAGGAGGAGAGTTCCTTGCAGGGGACATGGGGGAAGCTCCGCAGTCTTGCTTGATGTCCCTCGCGGATGACAGGGCTGGATGGAAGCCCTGTTCTCCACGAGGGACGTTCCCCCACAAAATCTCAGCTCCTGGAGATCCCTCCTGTTTAAGTGGCCAAAGTTGTGGTACCTTGGAGGGGTGACACCGGATCCCTGTCCTACAACTTTGCATCCAATTCCAACATTGGGAGGCAGGGGTGAGGGGAGGAGAGAGAAATAAATCATCTCGGCATTCAGCTGGGGCTGGGCTAGAGTGCCAGTTGAATTGTGTGAAACCCCATACATTCAGCTGGGGGTGGGCTGTCTGCAGAGATGGAACGCAGCTATCTGCAGAGACCTTCTTGGGGCCGGCTGAAAGAAAGCCACATCATTCTTTGGGTGGGGAAATGAAATCCTCTAAGTTGCGGGACTTCTCCTCCAGCCAGTGAATTAGCTGCTAATGGGGCTGGCCTCGCTGCAGAATGCCGATAGTAAATATGGTGGGAGCTGAATTCGTTCCGTGCCCTTCCCAGAATTCTACTCCCAGGGTGATCTAGGTGGGTGGATGGTTCTCTATGGGCTACATTGTTGTGCCCCAGACTATTTTGAATCATTGATATCTCTTCCCCCTAGACGAGTTGAGCCCCCAGATTTCACAGCCTCCTCCACGCACTCTTTAAGCTACACGCCCCTCAGGTACGCTTAGGAAGAGTAGGATCTGTTCCCAAACATTGTGTGCATACCCTCATTTCCTCATCCCTTACTCTGAGGTCGGTTTTTCAGTACTTGGGTATGGGGGACGAAACTGAACCCGTGACCCATATCCAGGAACCACCCAAAAACCAAAAAGATTATCTAAAACAAAAAAAACTAACAGTTTCCAAAGACGTTAAAGGCAAAACCATTTAAAAAACCCAAAAAACCTTTCCTCTTCAAAAACATTTCACAAAATACATTTTACCCTAACTTCAACACCAAAAAAACATGAAAATTAATTACAATTGCAATTTAAAAAACATTAAACATACATTACAACAAAAATTATATGCCCAAAAGCATGGAGATTATTTACACTTTTTATCTACATTGCATAACATACCATTGACATTAACACACCATATGTACTTAAAATTATTACCATACATACTTACTCTTATTACTATTTATCACTCAACTATGACATTATTTCTTTACAGGTCATTTATTTATTATCATGTCACCTACGAACATTTTTCCAGAATGCCTTAACTCCTGTCCTTTTACACAGAATTGCATTGTATAAGTCATTTAATTGTATACACTTTCATTGTAAGAATTACATTGTATAAAGTTTATAGAATTTCTATACAAGTAAAGGACATGTATAGATATAAAAATATATAAACTGTATACAATTATTTTTTTAAAATATTCCTATCCCCACCCACCAAATGCCTGGCCAAATAAATAGGTGTTACATTATCTCTGGAAAGAGGCCCAGGTTCAGGGTTTGGCGAATCTCTAGGGAAAGGGAGCTTGAGAGCTGTAGAACAGTCACTGAGAATGTCTCTCTGCTCAGATGGAATGTAGTGGAGGAGGAAGGGGCAGGTTATTTAACCTGTACTAAACCCCTGTGTAGACATCCTTATTACAGATGAAACCTACTGCTTTCCAAGCTTGGGAAAGGATTAAGGTTATCTTGGGGAAAAAAATATATGAAGTAATTCGCACCCCTAATTAATATGGATTAAAGGTAACTCACTTTCCTGTGCAGATGAGCTTTGTTGTAGTGGATATTTATTTTTATTTTTTTTAAATCCCTGGCAGAGAATGAGGACGTTCAGGTAGTTAGTTACTAAAGAGGGAGTGATCTTTAGGTATGTTGTCTTACCACTGCTTACATTCTAGTACTGATGTGGGTGCCAGACCTCGAAGCACTTAGCTGTCGCAATCCTTGTGCACATCAGTGGGTCAGCAGAGTGCTTTGGTAACTGGCTGTTGGGGAAAGTTCCGAAAGCATGTAGGCCTCTGTTAAATGGCTCTGCCAAGCTGACTCGGTTAAACACCCCAGGGAGAAAGGTTACTTTGAGAACATCTTCTGATTCCTTTCCACTAGGTATGGGGCAGGCGAACATTTCCCTCCCAGGGACCACTTGGAAAATTAGTCCACGAGCTCCAAGAGTCCTATAGAAGTTGGGGGCAGGGGTACACTCAAGGAGAGGAGGTTCCAGATCATGGATCTGTCCTCTATCCGTGTTGTGCACGCTCTCATCTCTGCTCTCTTCCCCTGAGCTCAGTCTTTCCGTGCTCAGTGGCTAGGAACTGGATCCAGGGGCCTGATCCAGGAACTGGAAATGGACCATATGGAAAAACTTGGATTGCACCGGCTAAGCAGGCCGCATCTGGCCCCCCAGGTCTGATGCCCCCCACCCCTGCACTAGGTCACATCAACTCTGTCTCCTTTCATCAGCGATTCCCTTGTGGGGAAGCCACACCCTTTTCTCAGAGCTGCAGAAATAAATAGTGCTTTGCGAAAGCCTTGGCAACCAAAGTAAGTAACATAAGTACATACATAGAGGAGGAGAATGAGATCTTCCTTGGTTGGGGTCTTATTAGAGAGGTGGTAAAGGCGGGGGCGGAGAAGGTCTGGCCCGCAGGCCAAACCCAACCCATGGCCGCTGTTTTTTAAAAAATTCCAATTCCTGAGTTTGGCCTGTGGATCCTTCCATCCATAGGCCAAACAGTCCTTCCCATCAAGCCCTGAAAGAGTGGGCTCAGGGGACGGGAGTGGAGATGAGGGCCTAGGGAATGGATCTGTGAGCTGGGCCCTCTCCTTCTTACTCCCATCGTAAGCACACCGGGGAGTTTGTATGAATTTTCAAAGCAGCTCTTGGGAGGGAAAGGGTTCTGCACCCCTGCTTTAAAGTGAGAGATTTACTTTTTGCAAGCGACCCACTTATCTTTTGCTAGTGAGGCATTCCCTTGGAAAGAACAATAAACAATAGAAGAGTTTTTCTTCCCTCATGTGAAGTCCTGTAGAATTTAGGAGCTACCTGAATCAATGGGTTTTTGTAAAAATTACTCTTTTATTAGCCTGCCACTGAGCCAGACTAGAATTCACTAGCAGGGACATCGTTCTTTATACCAGTGATTCCCAGCTTTTTGGACCAATGGACCATCATTGACCTGCAGAATTCCCTGCACATCTCCATGCACCTGCCAGAGACAGCCATGATGACCTGGGGCTTGCCTCCAGCTGCACCATGGCAAGGATAGCTTTTCTGCCTGCTGGCACTGCAGCCATCTCTAGGGTGGGGTGAGGACAGAGAGTGATAAATGTACATGGGTTGGTCCCCCTTTCCCATCCCATATTCGGTGCCAGTGGGGACTTGAACCCCCGCTTCACCCACTTTGTTGAAGCCACCGTCAGTATCACAGACTACACAGTGTCCACAAATCATTTGGGAATTGCTGCTCTCTTCTCTAGAGAACTTAAACGAACCTCCTCATTCTCTCTTTAACATTGTGGGCCACGCTGGGGGATGCGTCCCTCACAAATTTCCTCCCCCAGCAATTTTATGGATATGGGGCAGGGCTTAGGTGAGTCAGACCTGAAATCCACAGCCCTTTAGCCCAAAGTTGCTCCCACGCTCTGCCCTGTCTTTATATGGGCCTCCCCTCAAAGAACAGGAAACCGAGTAAACCAGAAGAGCCTGGAGTTCTGTTGTGCGCGAATACAGAGGCACTCCAGCGTTGTGCTGTGCATCTCTACTCTCGCTAGAGCCTCTTGGCAGAATTAGTCTGATCCCTTCCCATCCGTATTCCTTTGGGTGTTGTTGGCTTCCCTGGATTCTCCCTTGTGATGCCAAGCCCCAGCTCTAGAGGTTCAGTTGGGCCTGCGCCGCCGCCCTCTTCACTCAGAAGCTCAGGATGTGAGTAATCAAGCCAGAGCCCCCGCCAGCTACTGCCTTTCCCATTTCCTTGTTGTTACAGCGATTGCTTGTTTTGATTTGAAGCTTCTCCCGTCAGCCGTGGGCGCAGAGGGGGCTGCGCGCAGTAATGAAAAGCCAAACCTTTGCTGCCTGCAGGTGGCAAAGAGAATTGGGACATTACAAGACAATTAGAGCAGAGACTTGAGGGCTTGGGAACGGCTTGTGTGATAACGTACATGGAGAAATAACCTTTCCAACCTCGAACCACCTGGCCTGTCCCTCAGGCTGCCTCGTGTGTTAGCGATGTGCGCCTGCTGCTGTTAACATGACGCGGCCTCCCTGATGTTCCGGAGTGGCAACGCTGAGCGACGGGACACAGTACGATGATGCTTTGGAAGGGTCTTCACGGTATTTTTGGTAGCGCTTTCTAGTGCCTAAAAGAGAATCCTATCTCCGTGCTAATGGACAGAGGTTCGGGGTGGGGCGGGGTTTAGACAGATACGGGTCAGGAGTCTGGGTTCAAGTCCTGTCGCTGAGGCTGTATAGGTAGCAAGGCCAGATTCAGGCCAGTGTAGGCTGTACAACCGGCCACACAGGGGCGCCGCATGTTATTAAATGTTCATGTAGCATCAGCAACCTACTTGGCATGGAACAATCATTAATTAGAGACCGGTCGCTGCCCCAAGAGCCTTACAATCTAGGAGAGCCAGGGAGACATTCACAAAGTTGAGAAGTCACAGGTGCCCGTGCACGTGCTTGGCTTAGTTACAGGAGAGATGGGGACCCTGAGTGAGAGGCAGTAGAGGCAGCATCCGTCTGTGGAAATGAGGAGCTGAATAAACCTCAAAGGACGCTGAGAAGCACCGGTCCCACCTTGGCTGGGGGCACAAGGCACGGCAGGGATCGAGGGCTCTCTGGCTGCTGGCGGAGCAGTAGCTGCTCAGCCTGGATGCAGCAGGGCTCGGGAGGGGGCTCCAAGAGAGACCAAGCACAGCCGCCGCCTCTTCTGGAGTCGTAGCTGCAGCTCAGGCTTCTCCACCAGCTGGGCAGGCAGGAGGTGGGGACGGCCACACGCAAGTTGCCCCACGGGGGTTGGGGAGCAAGTTTTGGCACGCCATCTCCTCACCGCCAGCTGGAGCCTCAACCACTGCTGCTTCTCCCAGCTCCACGTCTGCCTTTAAGACCCACCTGCTATGGGTGAGCAGGGCTACAGCCAAAAGGGGCATGGCGGAGGTGGCGGCAGGGCCAAGATTGCAGCTCACATGACCGGGATGGGCTGCCATATGTCGCATGACTTTGGGGATGGAGTTTATCTTTCCTGGGGCCCAGTGTTTCCCTGCCAGGCTCAGTTTGCCCATGGAGCGTTTAGTAAGACCAATGTCCTGTGCCCCACACAGATCCACCAAGCTGCGCAGACGCTTGTTTGGGAAAGCCAATTTCTTAGCTCTTCCTGGTGCTCTCTAATTTATCTCTAGCTCTTGAATTTGAGCCCCCCCCCCCCCGACAATCAAGCTTGTTTGTGCGGCCAAATGCAAACAAGAGAACATCATAAATACCGCTCATCTCCAGCACCGCATGCACATCGCAAACAGGGATATAAAATGGAACGTGGGTACTTTCTTGTTCAGGGACTTTGTGCCCACTCTGTTCAGTCTCGGAGAAGCCCCCGTCCAAACAAATCTGGCTGCAAAGAGATACCGTCAAAGGGAGTGGGAGAGATCTGGGTAGTCATCGCATTACTAGAGAGCGCAGAGGAAAAAACCCACAACAATGTTTGAAGAAGGCATGTTATCACTGCTAGCAAAATATCATAAACTTTCACCACTAGAGGCAATCTGGGATGAGCTTGAAAGGTGACGAAATGGCTCACTTGGCTCTATTCCTGCCAGCCTTGTTTGTTACCGAGCAAAAGATATGAAAGGATGCACTGAATACCTTGCTTTCCGTCGGATTGCGTGGGGGCGAGAGGAGGTGTCTGCTCTTTCCTTGGTGCTGTACGTGCGTATAACCCTGTGATCTACTGAATAGTGCTTTCATAAAGCTTCTAAAGCAAGATGGGCGCCTGGCCAAAACTCTAGGCAGGCCCTGCCACTAAAGTACCCAATTAGACCGTGCACAGAGCACCCCGCTCCCTTCCCCCCGCACACGTCTGACTTACTTTGAACATCCATGGCAGTACGCCTATCTTTCAGCTGGCCCTGTAGGCCCCTTGCAGGTCTCCACCCATCCCAGCCTTTTGGAACACGCATCATGAGGGCAGATGTGGGGTGTCTCAAATGGGGGAGGTCCCACACCCTTTCAGACTTTATGGAGCAGACCCAAAGCTTCCATTTTGGTCTAGAAAGAGTAGCCTAGGCTCTCCCAGGCAAGAAACAGAGAGGAATGGGTTGAATTATACCCATTTTACAGATGGGGGGGAGTGAGGTACAGAGAAGGCATACGCCCTCCAACATTTGATGGAGCGAAATTAGGTACACTGTACGCCACTCCTAATTTGCATACATTTGCGTCGTTTTTGAGAATTTGTAATAGTCCACTGACTACCTTTGCGGCTGAGCTACCTGTGTGAGAGGTTTAAAACTCAGCCTATTTAAAAGTCCGAATTCTTGAATGTGTGCATTGACTTTGACTCTGAAGTTCTAGTTTTAAAGACACTTAGAGGTTCACAGACGGAAGCAACGACAGTCACTTTCAACATGTTAAGGAATCATTCCACACAAACGCACTCGCCCCCCTCCTACCTTTTTTAATTTCCATCTTGATCTCAGGCACACAGCTCCCTCCTGCCTAAGCATTACCTTTCTTTATTCTTTGATAGCGGTGCTTATACTGAGCTTGTTAAAGTGAGACAAGGTGTCCCACCTCCGGAGCAGTGAATAAGCAAATAACAGCAGCCCAGGACAGGGAGTCAGCGAGATCTTTCTTCTGCTGGATTAATGAGGTGCTAATGATCCTCACCCTGGTACAAGCTTCACACTGCTGAGAGCCCAGTACAAGATAACCAAACCCGTTGTTGTAGCATGCGAAAAGGTACTGTTCGAGGAGGGGATGAGAAGGAAAGGGGCCTAGAGTATTCTGGCGCAGGCCTGGCCTGCAGGATGTGAGAAACCCTTCCCGTCAGGAGGGCTGGGAGCTGTGGGGAAAGAAAGCCGAGGTAGGCGAGAAAAGATGGATGAAGGTAGAGCCCCGGTGCTTGGGTTCACGTTTGCGCCTAGGCCCAATGCGTGCTGGTGCCGTGAGAACATAACACTCTGTAGGGGGGGCAGGATCATGTCCGAAAAGGGGTGGGAATTCCATAGGCTTGACCCTTTCCAACATGACCACCCCTCCGCAGAGCTCCAGGATGCAGCACTCGGCCAGGGGCAGCGCGGGGTTTTCCACTGCCTCTCTTCCAGTGTGGCTTCGCAGGTGAGGAACCCAGCCCGAGGGGCTTGGACCAGGAGTTCTACGCCCAATCCAGGAGTGATGGGACTAGATGAAGAACGGGATGAACGGTTTCTAAAATTCCCTTGGCCTCCCTGCCAAACGTGCTGCTGGGCTGGAGACACCCAATTCAGAGCAGTCATGGAAAGATTCGCTTTGCTGCACGCAAAGGGGGCGGGGGGGATGTCGAGAATCCCGGCGGTCACACACTTAGCCTGCTGTGGTGGCTTTGGCGTGCAAGCTGCTGCTTTACCCCCCTGGGTCTCTGATGCATGTTCTTCATTCTAGATCGGACTTTACCGTTGTCCCCCGCAAACCTGCTGTTTTATCTCACTCTTCATTGCTGTCGGTCAGTGGATTGGTGTGTGTTAGTAGAGATGAACTGGTGTTATTTAAAGGACCCCTGCCCCTCCTCTCAGAGGGGGAAGGGAGTCGGTGGGGGCAGGGAGGGTCGTGTTCTGGATGCTGAAGCAGGGAGTATGCTGATCGGCCGTAGCCCATTGTGATAACGCCCTCCCCCTTTGTTCTCTTCGGGAAGCATGTTGGAGCTGTTTTATTTGTTTGCTTTATAGCACCAGCAATGTGCCTGGCACTGAACAATCGTTCATCAGAGACAGGTCCCTGCCCCAAGCGGCTTACAGTCTAGGGAAGACAAAGGAGAAGGGGACATAGGGAGAGACAGGAATACATTAATGAAGTGGAGAAGATGGAAGTGCCACGTGCTTGGCTTAGTTACTGGGGAGTAACTAAGGGGAAACAGGAATACATTAATGAAGCGGAGAAGTTGTAGGTGCCATGTGCTTCGCTTAGTTACTGGGGAGAAGTAGAAGCAGCAGCAGTCGGGGGGTGGGGGGGTGGACAGCTAGGAAAAGCCTGACAGGAGAGGTGCGTTTTCAGGAGGGGCCAGAGGGTAAGATGTGGCTCACAATTCCCCTGCAGGGGGTTGGATTCATATTCTGAAAGAGGCCTGCATAGCTGGTTTGACACTGCATTGGGGGCGCACTTGGATGCACGTGCAGTTATCGCGCCCCTACGGAAGGAGAAAGGAGGCTCCATGTTACCAGTAGGCCACTGAAACCACCACCATTCCCCCATACCATAACAGCGTATTTCTGAAGCTGCTGACTTGTTCTCCAAGATCTTAGCTGCATGAACATGCAGCAGAAGAGCAGGACTTGAACCCGGAACCACAGGGCTTCAGATGATTCCCAATATCTAGCAGGGTGACATGATTAGCCGCTTCTCCTCCCCACCCACCCGTCTTCTCATATGCCATCCTCAGACTGCAGCAAGAAGCAGGAACTCTGTGCAATACAGTGGTTACCCAGCTTGTCTGAGAGACTGACTCTGCCATGTTGTTATTTCTATAGTGCTTTCAGTGTTCAAAGTGCTTTACAATCCTTACCTCATTCATCCTCACAACAACCCTGTGAGGTAGGTCATTATCATTCCCATTTTACAGATGTGAAACTGAGGCTAAGGTGGGATTTGAACCCTGGTCTAGGGCTGAATCGAAACATCCCTTCCATTTTTGCAGCATCCCCCCCCCCCCCCCCATTTTCAGACTATCCATCGGAATTCCAACAGAATGATTGTGCCTCCTACTGTACATGCAAGAAATGACAGGAACCGTACTGCTCATGCACCACCATGACACCGCCATTTTGTTGTGCATGCACCACCACGACACCACCGTTTTGCTGGGAATGCTCTGTAGGAGGCGGAATAGATCCAGTGAAACACAGGTTGGATCATATTCCAGTTGTTTCACCAGATCTGTTGGAATGGCCGGATTCTATCAAAAATGGAATTCAGGCTGGAATTTCATTTTGTCCCTACCCAGATCTCCTAGGTCCAAGGCCAAAACACCTTATCTACTTTAACTCTCTCTACACGTGCTCCTGGCTGCTTGAACATGATATTGCCACGGCCTTCACCTCCTACCTGATCCCACTTCTCTGGTTCTCTGCTCAGCATGTTTCCCTGGGTCTGACTTCCTGGCTTCTGACTCAGTTGTGACTCCGCACTTGGAACTCCTCCGACAGCTCCCTGGCAAGCAAAGCAAACGTGAAGTGAGTGTAGCTGGTGCAGAGGAGTCTGTGAGTCAGCAAGGAGCTGTGAATAACGTCTCCGAGGGGGGGTGAGCCAAACCAGTCTCCAGCTGCTCATTCAGAGGCCCAGCCACTGGACAAATTCTATCAGAATACGAAAAGGCCTTCGTAGGCGAGAAGTGACCCACCCAAGATGGAGTCAGACCCCATGCGATTTGTGGGTTTAATCCCCACAGCCATTGCTTCTCCTATTCCAGTTCCCAAGTGAGGGACCGGTTGTAAAGCGACATCATGTCAACGTCATTTATTGTTACCAATCATTTCTAAAACCTTATGCCCCTACCATTTACCCCGCTTCCCATGTTCATTCTAGATTGTAAACTCTTTTGGGCCAAGGGCCTCTTATCCCAGCTGTTTACCACCAGGCAAATTGCGGGCACTGTATCAGTAGTAATAACAACAGAGCCATATTGGATCAGGCCAACAGTCCACATCCCATCATTTTCTCTCTGACAGTGGCCAACTTTGGACACTTCAAAGATGGACCCAACAGGTCGTCATGGATTGATCCGTTCCTTGCTAGGTACACCCAACTCACGGCAGAGGTTACATTCCCCCAACCAGCTTTAACTAATAGCCATTTATGGACTTATCCTCTAAGAACTTAGTTGAACCCTAACCTATTGTACCAATCCTTTTTTTAAACCCATTGTTGCCAGGTGGCCCTTCTCGCCCTGGAGGGGGCAGTGTTAGGCTGTGGGGACGTTAGCTCAGTGGCCTGGCACACATAAAGATCCTGAATTAAGGCCACTTGCCCACGTTACTGGGCGCGGAATCACCTCGGCCGGGAAACTTATGCCAAGCTCCGCATGTGGGCGTGGGTCATCACCAGCCACGTTCAGTGGCTTTTTTTCCTCTGAATGTCAGGACTGGATTTCAAGCCTTGACATTCAGAGGGAAAAAAGCAGCTGGATGCGGCTAATGACGCTTTCAGCCCCGCGTCCACGCGCGGAGCTTGGCATAGGTTTCCCAGCGGGGAGATTCCCTGCCGGGAGAATCGCCAGCCCCGGTAACATGGGCAAATGGCCTAAGTCCAAGTTAAGGGTATGCATTCATGAGGCCCTGATTCAGTGGTGCAAACACCAGAGTCCTTGAGAGAGTTCTGTCCTCCATCCATTCCTCCAGCCAGCCTTCCTCCACCAAGGCGTTTCAGAGCAATGTTTGCCGCGCTGAAGCAGCTCTGTCAGTACTGGCCCCTGCTGGGCCCAAAATTAAGATCAATCCCACCTGCAAATCCCGTGAAGCTTGTCTCTCCACCATGGAAGCTGTGGGGATCCACTGGGTCAGTGCCAGGCTTTTTCTCTGAGCTTAGGGCAGTCTCTGTTTGAAGAGCTCGTCTCTAACGCCTTCTCCTCCAGCCCCCCCCCCCTCCCAGTTCTTAACTGCTCTCCAAGCCCTCGGGCTGTTTCCTCCTGATTGGCTGCTCCCAGCTTCTTGCTGCGCCTCATTAACAACTTCTGCAACCCCTTCCTACCTGCCCCTGGAGCTCTCTTTATTACTAAGTGCAGCTGTGTGGCCTTGGTGCGCTTCCGCGGCTGTTACACCACTGACCTTCACAACATCCTCTGGGAACATCTTCCACAATTTAACTGTACCTTGAGTCACAAAGGACGTCCTGATATTGGTTTTAAATCTGCTTCCAGTTAATGCTCCAGTATCATGAGAGAGGGGTAAATAGCAACTCCTTATTGTCTTGTTCCTCGCCACTCCAGAGTCTGTACATTTCTGTCATATCCCCTCATTTGTCTCCTCTCCAAGCTGAAGAGCCCATACCTATCAAGTCTCTCCTCATTTGGAAGCCATTCTATACCCTGCCTTGATCGTTTTTGTTGCCTTTCTCTGCACCTTTTTGAGATGGGGCGACCGGAACTGCATGCAGTATTCAAACTGTGGACACAACATGGATTTATACATCGCTTTCAGTGTCCAAAGTGCTTTACAATCCTACCTAGTTTCCCCCTCACAGCTCTGTAAGGTAAGACTTTTATTATTCCCATTTTACAGATGGGGGTGAGGCTGAAAGACACGGACTTGCCCAAGGCCAACCAGTGTGTTAATGGGTAAGGTCCCAGTCCAACAGCTTATCCATTAAGCTACTTTATTGGAAGCAAATTGTGTTTGAAAGGTAGTACTGTCGCTGACTGCTTTTTATAGTCCTGCAGGGAATCCCAAGAGCAGGAGATACTTCCACTCCTCTGGGTAGGGCTCTGGGCACATGTCTGCTGCTGAGGTAAATTGCTTTGAGCAGCGCAGGGATGGGCTGGCCAGGATAAGGCCAGCCGCCTTCGCCCTTTCTCCCTTGCTGCCCCCCATGCCTGGAACTCCCTCCCTCCCCACATCCGCCTTGCCCCCTCCCTCCGCTCCTTCAAATCCCTCCTCAAGACCCACTTCTTCCTCGCCGCCTTTCCCTATGCCTGCTAGTCGTTCCCCATATACTTACTGTCTGCCCTCCCCGGCAGGCTGCTGCCACCAACCTGATTGTAACCAAGCGCCGGCCAAGCACACGCACCTGAGACTTCGCATCCGCCTAAATGTTTGTTTGTCTTCTCCCCTGTCTCTCCCACTGTCCCCTCTCCCTGTCTCCCCTTCTTGTCTTTTAGATTGTAAGCCACAGGCAGGGACCGCGTCTATGTCTATGTTCTGTACAGCGCCAGGTACCTGGCCGGCGCTATATAAATGTTTATAATAATAATAATAAGGCTTGGGGAGGTACTAGGCTCAGGTGGAGGCAAGGCAGGACTTAGTTTGAGAAGGACAGAGCAGGCTGAGGCACCAGCTATGGAGTTGGGAACCTTGTAGCTGCATAGACAGGGGTGATGAGGAGATGCAGGCAGTTATATAGGGCTAGGAGCCAATGAGTGAACCAGTGTGGCCTTGACCAATCAAGGGACTGTGGGTGGAGTTGCTGGAGACGCAGCATACTAGGGCTGGGCGAACAGATCGTGGTTCGGGTTCGGTCGCCATGTTCGGGGTCAGCCATTCGGTTCAGGCGTTCAGAAAAAGTATCGCGAGAGCCCGTGATCGCCCCGGAAACAGGAAATTCGAGTGCATGTGGAGCTTGTGTGGGTGAGAGCGTGTGTTGTGGCTGGCTGTGTGTTCGTTTTTGATTCGTGTGTGTTTTGGTTGTGTGGTGTGTGTTGGTTTTGGTTTGGCTGGTTGATGAGTGCTGTGTGTGTTGTGTTGGTGGGGAGTGTGTTTTTTGTTTTTGCTTTTTTAAATGGAGAAGAAGGTGACCAGTGCCACTACCATCAAACGCCGGGCCTGGGGGAAGGCCAAGGTGGCGCAGCTGGTGGTGGAGGAAGAGGTTCCTCCAGCCGCTGCTGGACCTTCGGTGGTGGAGGAGGAGCCAGAGCCAGCGGGCACAGGAGGTGCTGCTGCCACTGCTGCCAGGTTTGTAAAGTTTTTTTTTAACTTTAAGGACAAGAAACCTAAGGCTCTATCCGTTAGAGCGAGCTCACTGGCGTGCGGGGGGGTGCATGGGTGGTGGGCATCAGTCAGGCACAAACAGTGGGCATCAGCGGGTAGCAGAGGATGTCTGCCACAGAGAGAGAGGGTACTGTAGTGGGGGGGGCTCTTCCAGCAGTCAGGCATGAGCACGAGCAGCACCCTCACCCAAACATGTGCCTGCCAGCCATCCCCACTCTCCAGTTACCATCCCTACCTAGCACCCCCAAATAAGGGCAGGATTTGCACATGCCAGCCAGTCTCTCTCTATTACCATCCCTCCCTGGCAGGGCAGGATTTGCACGTGCCAGCCAGAGTCACCATCTCTCGTTGCCATCCCTAGCATCCCAAGGAGGAAGGACTAGAGGCATCATCATAAATGCATGATATTACTTAGGTGTTGTTTGTGTTCCTGTTTCAGAGAGGAATCAGATGCCGGTGCTGGTGCCCCGCTGCGCAGGACACCCAGGCGAAGGTGGGACTCGCCGGTGCCACCCCCAGACAGTCGGCAGAGAAACTGCTCCGATGTCTGGAGGTTTTATGACAAGGGTGATGGAATCGCCATCTGCAAGGTAAGGCACGGGGGCTGGAACAACAGGGAATGGATTGCCCTGTGACCTGTTAGGAATGGACGTCCCCTGCGGAGAGAGATTGGCCTCCCACCCACTTGTGGAGACAGAATGCAGGCAGGGCTTGACACAGACCATTGGCCTGACGCAGTATGGGGCACTTCTTATGTTCCTATCTTTTTATGCTCTTTAGATCTGCGGCAAAAGATTAAGGAGGCAGAGAGAGGGGACCACGTCGGGGCTAATCACCCACATTGAAAAGCTCCACGGCCAGACGGTGAGGCGGCAGGAGGACTCTGGCGTGGCCGTGGAGCCCGAGCAACCGCGCCAGAAGGGGGGGAAGGCAACCCGCAAGCGACGGCATGTAAGCCCTCCCCACCCCCCTCCAGCCCCACTGTGAAGACCCCCGGGCGAATGCTGAGGCCAAGGCCTTTCGGTTCCGAGTTGGAGAGGCCCACCCGAGACTTCGTGGCGAGCCTGCAGGAGACAGCAGCCACCGTGGAGAACCGCCTGGTGGAGCAGGTCCAGGTGAAGCGGAAGAAGGTGGAGGCGTACGGTCAGTACGTCTCCGCCGAGATGGAACGCCTGGAAATGTACCACCAGGCGCTCTCCAGGTGGCATCGGGACATGGAAGGGGCCGTGGAGTTTGCTGTCTCCCACGGCTATGAGCTGGCAGAGTCCCGGGTGGCCGGCCCTCAGCCCCATGCTGTGCCCCAACGGCTGTTGCCTTTCCCCCAAGTCCCGGGCACAGGCCCAGAGACTCATAGTTTAATGTATAACTTTCCTTCGAATGTTTGCTTTTGGTTTCAGAATGTTGTTGTTGCTTTGTTCTTGTTGTTGTTGGTCAAATAGTTTTAATAAAAGTTATATTTCTTGTTACGAGCTTTGTTTGACCTGTCCAATCTTTTATCCCTATGTGCTGAAGTTCTGGTTGGCAGGTGGCAGAATCGCATACAGCTTGTCGATCCCTACCAGCAGCACCTGCCACCCCATGTAGCGTAGTTATTAACCCAAAGATGTGCTGTGCCAGAAGCAGGGTCTCAACTTGCAGACAGCCCCCCAGGAAGTGCAGGGCTTGTGTTTGTGTGGGTGGGTGTGACAGAGAGAGAGAGAGACAGGCTCCTTGGCAGCGGGCCAGACAGCAGGCGGCGGGAGTTGGTGGTCAGAGGGGCTTTTATTTCAAGCAGCTTCAGCGGGCATCCACGGGTGGGTGTGGAGGAGTAGGCTGTAGCTTGTTGTGGGTGGAGCAGGCTGGCGTGCGAGCACCGGGCTTCTGAATGCAGTGGAATGGAATGCGGCCTCCAGTGACTGGAATGATGGTCCCAGAATCTAGTTGATGGTTCCTGGGATGGGCAGGCATGACTGATTCAGGGATAGTAGAATGACAGCCTGAAGCCTATTGGGCACACTTCATTCAATCATGCGATAGGTGGTAGCAGCAGGTACAGGAACACACACAGGCAGGCACATATAATACATTGTGTTATATCCCATCTCATTATGGTAGGTTTGCTGTGTGCTGGATGTGGGCAATGGGGATTGGGTGCATGAGCACAGATGGGGGTTCTTCCTGGTTCTGGCAGGTGGCAGCCAGGGTAGCTGGATAGGAATACACCTACCTCTCCCCCTCCAACTCCCATTCTAGCTGGGAACCTCTCTCTCTCTCTCTCTGACCATATAGTGCTAGTGACAGCATGGGTGGGATCGTGTCTGTCTCTACTTATAGCAGTGGGGAGACTTTTTCTCTCTCTCTCTCTCTCTCTGAACAGCAGGTTCCGTAAAGAAAAAGTGGAATGATAGTGCCCCATGAGCAGAGTGACAGGGCACAAGAACCCTGAGGGTGGGTCCTAGGGCTGGAGTGACTGCTTCTTGATGCTTTGGAAAATCAGCTCTCTGTGCGAGGAATGATGGCCCCAGACCCATGATGGTGGGTCCTGGGGCTGGAGTGGCAGCTTAAAGATATTGGCCACAGCCCTCCCTGCCTGTAACTTGGCCCCAGAACCCTGACGGTAGGTCCTGGGGCTGGAGTGGCTGTTTCTTGATGCAGTTGAATGATGGCTCTCTGTGAGTGGAATGATGGGCCCCAGAACCCGTGGCACAGACAGCATGGGCGGTATTGACAGTAGCAGCAGACACTGAATTTCCGGGGCACAGAACCCATGGCACAGACCGCAGCGGCAGCATTGGCAGCAGACATTGGATTTCCCAGAGGCAGCATTGGCACCTGATGCAGACATTGGATTGCCCGGGCACAGGACCCGTGGTACGGACAGCAGAGGCAGCATTGGCAGTAGCAGCAGCAGACATTGGGTTGCCCAGGCACAGAACCCATGGAACAGCAGACAGCAGCAGCAGCAGGATTTGCCTGTACACAGCACCCATGGAGCCAGGATGATTGGATTTGCCAGGGAATAGCTCCCATACAGCAGCAGACGGCAGCAGCGGGATTACCAGACCAGTGGTGCACATCACCCAGGGTTGCCAGGGTAGGCAGACAGGCACACTGTCATGAGAGGTAGGCAGACTGAGGCAGGCTTTGATCTAGACTGCCTGGCAGGCAGAGCGGCATGAGAAGAAGGCAGGCAGACTGAGGCAGGGTTCAGGCTTTGCAACCTGGGCAGGCGGGCAGGCAGCGTGGTATGAGAGGCAGTAGGGAAGGTGGGCTTGGGCAGGCTTTGAGCTAGGCAACCTGGGTGGG
>QEPC01002388.1:11581690-11745584 GCA_003113815.1 Sphenodon punctatus | reverse complement strand
CCCTCCTGTAGTCCAGAAGGTTCAGAGTCTGGGGGTGGTGTTGGATTCGGACCTCCGTCTGGACTGGCAGGTGAAGGCGGTGGCTAAAGCCGCTTTTCGCCAGCTGTATCTGGTATGGAGGCTCCGGCCATACATTTCTGGGCCCGACCTGGCCACTCTCATTCATGCCTTTATCACCTCAAGGCTGGACTACTGCAATGTGCTCTACATGGGCTTCCCCCGTTTCTGGTCTGGAGGCTTCAACTAGTGCAGAATGCGGCAGCCCATATCCTTACAGGGACGGGGCGGCGGGAGCATATAACACCGGTGCTCCGTACTCTGCACTGGCTGCCTATAGCGTACCGAGCCCGATTCAAGGTGCTAGTGTTGATCTATAAAGCCCTACACGGTCTGGGCCCCTCATACCTTGGGGACCACCTCGCTCTCCGTGCCTCCAAGCGATCCCTACGGTCCACCGGGGGCGCCTTTTTGGAGGTCCCCTGTGTAAAGCGGGGGCCACAATGGAGAGGGCGTTCTCGGTGGCCAGGCCGAGGCGCTGGAATTCCCTCCCAGAGGAAGCCCGTCTGGCCCCAGGTCTGTTGGCGTTTCGGCGAGCCTGCAAGACCTGGCTGTTCGCCCAGGCCTTCAGAGGGGAGGGTGGGGTGGGGGTGGGGATTTTTTGAAGAATTTTTATGCTGAGGGGGGTGTATTTTTAAAACATTGTTTTAATGAATTTTATTGTGTTTTTGTATGCTGTAAGCCGCCCCGAGATGCCATAGGCATGAGGGGGCGGCTAACAAATATTTATAAATGAATAAATAAATAAAATAAAAATCAATCTGATACAGTCCTGCTCAACTCAAGTTGGATAGGGTTTTTTCGGGTGGTCCATTTTAGTTCAGACGTTTTGGTTACATAATTTCCCCCATAGTGCACATGTTGCTAAAATAACGTAACAAATGTACCAAAATGAAAAAACAACTGAAATAATCAGACTGGGGGAAAACATAGATACCTGACAGAGCGTAAGTGGGTTTTAGTGTTATCTGAACTGTCGTTTTGGGTTCAGGCAGGGTATATTTTTAGGTTTCCCTTTTGTTCTCAGGGCTTCATTTCTGTTTCCTCAGCTTGCAGGAAGAAGGAGTCATGTCTGAGGGTGCTTGCACACCTTCCTTGGAGGGGGAGGGCACTTCCAAGAGGGATTCCCACCCCCCACCTTAAGTAGCATGTGCAAATGCCCTGACTCTCACTCCCAGTCACTAGGGTTCTTATTTCCATGCCCCACAACTAGTTTCTATTTGGCCCTTTTCCAGTTCCTACCCCCAAGCACTGAAAAAGTGATATGGGTGCAGAGATGAGGGGTCTGCACACAAAGATAGAGGACAGATTCCCCCATGGCACAGATTCATGATCTGGATCGTCTTCGCCCTTGTCCCCAATTTCTGTGCAGCCCTCCGAGTTTGTAAAGTCTTTAAAATTGACCCCTGGGACGGGAAAGGTTCCCCACCCTTGGAATAAGTGATGAGCTGAGGTTGTGCTAAACGAACTCGCAGAAGGAGGTGTGTGCGTAGGATGGGTTGTTGGAGCTGCACGGAGGAGGAAGGGATGAAGAGTAGGGCCTATGGAGGAGAGGTCATCCCCCCCGCCCCCTCCCCAATGACTCAGGCCTCTTGTTAAATACTAGTAAATTCAGCTCCCTACGGTCTAGTCTAGTCTAGCTGAGCCAAAGGATGTTCCCCCAAACCCCTCTCCTGCTTCCTGTTATCGAATGCCTGCCATGGCTGCTTCTTGGCCTTGCAGGTGCCCTGGCGTTAGTGTGTGCTCTTTCCGAGGAGTGTGTGTGCAGGTGTGCCTCTTGGATTTAACACGTTAGCAGAAGGGCAGTTCTTCCGTTGGGCCTTCTACGCATCATCCAATTCGTTTGCCTCTGCATTAGCCTACGTGTGTCGGACACTGATGCCTGTACAGCCTCTTCAGACTCATTTGCTTCCTTCTGCAGATTGGAAGCGGGGGGAATAGGCTGCCTCTTGAGGGGTTTCTGTTGCCCTAAATGGAGACTCGGGATTTCCCTCAGCAGGGCTCAGTGTCAGACATTTAGCTCTCAGTCTTACGAGGCACCTTATCTGCGCAGATGGATACAAAGTAGTTCCGATAATCTTTTTTATTGGACCAACTCCCATTGGGGAGAGTATGCAAGCTTTTGGGGCACACAGGCATGACTCTTCCTCAGAACTGTAGACTGAACAAATGCAGGACAGGCATAGCTTATAGTCAAGGACCTGCGTTCAGTGCGTTTTCCCCGCTGGTAGCACTGGGGAAAACACAGTGAAGACGGGTCCCTGTCTATAGTTCTGAGTTGTTCCATGCTTGTAGAAAGAAAGCTGCACGCCCTCACCAACAGGCGAGCGTGCACGCCCTCACCAGCAGAAGTTGGTCTGATAAAAGAGACCCTCGGAACTATTTTGTTTCCATCTCTTAGGTTGGGAACCAACATGGCAGCCACCCTCTCTCTCAAAGACTTATATTTGCAGAAAGAGATCTCTGCCTGGATAAGGACAAGAAAGATTCATGTAGGGAATGTTGCCAAACTGTAGTTATAGGGGAAATTAATCTCTTTGGTAACGGGGGGTTGACCTGAGTCAGAAATCTCTTGAATGGGTTTCCTGGCCACCCTTGCAGTCTCGCCATTCAGGCGGATTAGCAGCAGGCTTTTGGGGGGCTTATCCAAAGCTACTACTTTAGGTTTCTCGTCACTGGGCCAGATTCTTTGTTGCCTTACACCATGTGCTGCCATTTTCACATAGGGGGACGTAGGTGCAAGTACTGCCCTTCTGCTTTGTGTGGCAACCCCCTCCCTTTGGTGTAGTGAGCTGACGTTGCTGACACTTTCAACTGTTTTTAATTGACATTTGGATTTTGGGGTAAGCCTGGGTGTCCTCATGAAAGGAATGAGAAGAATCAAAGACTGTGGAACGGAAGCTCTTGTGTAAGGCTAAGGCCGCTTTCATTCCTGCGGGAACGCATCCTTAGAAGGTTGGGCGAGGGGACATGCATGCAAATGAGGCGCGACTTGGATGAAGCAGGAATGCCCAGAGGCGGGTGATTTATCTTCATTTACAAGGACAGTTGAGCGAGCGGCAAAATCCAGCTCTGTCAATCATCCTTGTAAATGCACATAAAAGCTTCAATTTCCTGTCTGGGCATTCCCGCTCGATCAAAAATGTGCCTGATTTGCATGTGCATTCCCTCGCCCGACCTTCTACGAACACATTCTCACAGATGTGAAAGCGACCTTCAGTCAAGGTCTTCCCCAAACCAATGTAGCCCATCAGTCTGGTGTGGTTACTGCACCCCAGTTTCTGTGGCACACAAGGGACTGATGCAGTCAGCACCACATCCAACTGCCTTTGACATCCTCATTCGTAGCTGGGTGGACTTGAGGTGGCCATCTAGTGAGAGACCAAGCAGGACCTGAACCCACAGCTTTCAGGGGTGTAGTCAACCACTGTGCTGAGGCTAAGCATGTGCTGGATTAGGGCCTTATGGCTCGTGGCCCACTGGGTGCCTGTTCATCTCCTCATAGGTATAAATAGGCCTTGGCTGTATTCAAAACCTGCTCTTGGAACCACGCCCTAATGGCTGTAGCCTGTCTGTGCTTAGAAGCCACCTGCTCTTTAGGGATTCCACCATTGAGCCTTAAGTAATGAAGCGATTGGGCCTTTGCTATGGCAGGCTCCCCAGTGTGGAACTTGCTCCCTCCACACATTCATCTCTGTCCCTCCCTCCTCACCATCAAAAAGCACCCAAGGACTTATTTATTCTCCAGATGCTCTTAGGCTCCACTGCTGGTTTCCCCTCAACATAGTCTGCCTTCCCTTTTTAAATGGACTGTATTGTTATATATTATTGTAGTTTACAATTGTGACGTGCTCCATGCATCATTTGGAGTGGGGGTAGGGAGAGGAGGGCATGGCACTACAAAAATGTAGTTGTTGTTGTTGTTAGGTACCCAGAGGCCTTGTGTTCTGGGTCCTGATTCAATTCTCATTTGTATTCATGGCAGCCTTTCAAGTTGGCTTTCAGTGGGAGCTGGATCAGGCCTCCATTCAAATCTAGAACTGGCTCTCCATCTCCAGCAGTTGATGCTCGTTCTCAAGGCTCCAAGGGGGGAGGGGGGTCGGTCTGAAGGCCCAGGATTTGAGTCTAGCTCATAGGGGTGGGTGTTGCATGTGCCAGTGAGTGGGTGTTTTGGAGAGGAGGCAGGGGGGTCCAGTGGGGCTTCGGTTCCCTTCTCTGCCGCAGATTTCCCAAGTGACTTTAAGTTCAGGTTTATAAGGATACTGGCCATAGCCATGATCTACGAGTGACTTTAAGGGCTTTTAGACTCATCCCTTCCCTCCAGCTCAGTGGCATGGCTCTGCCAACCGGCCCCATGACTCCAGCTGGCCACCAAATGGCTCCAGCCAGGTTTCTTGGCCGACCCCGTTAGCATTGTTCAGGCTGTTCTTGTTTCATCCCGTCCAGGTGCAGAGATTTAACCTGCCACTCCCCTTCGTTTTGCAGCAGCAGCAGCAGCAACAGCAGCAGCAACAGCAGCAGCAGCAGCAGCAAATGCCCCGCAGCAGCCAAGAAGAGAAAGAGGAAAAAGAGAAAGAAAAGGAGAAGGACGTGGAAAAGGAGGAAGAAAAGCAGGAAGTGGAAAATGAAAAAGAAGAGCTGACAAAGTGAGTGTGATCCCTTCCCTCCCTGCGCGGAGCAGAGTGCGGCCGGCTCAGCCAGTACGGCCTGGACGTGGCCATGGAGCGGTTAATGCTCTGAAGTGCAGCCAGCAGAGTCTGGGCTGCTGTCCCAGTCTTGAGTGACCCTTTGTCCAGGTTATCTTGGAGGCGCTGAGCTTGCCTCTGTGTTCTCCAATCGCAGAGCGGGCTTGCCCTGCTGCTGTCCGAGAGAAGATGCTGTTAGCTCCCTCCCTTCTGTCTCCCAAAGGAGTCACTCGTTTTGATTTTAAAGCCTGATTAAATCCACCCAGGAGCTCCAGTTACCAGGGTCTGCTGAGCCCACTAGGGGAAAACCAGAGCAGTATAAGGAGTGTGCAGCAGAGCGTCTGACTTCGCTTTTTGTGGTGTTGTTGCCAACATGAGATCTTGCAGGTCAAGGAATTTGGGTGGTTTTATAACTGGGTCCGTCTCTGTGCCTGCCAGGGGAGGCTGGCAAGGCTGTTAGTTCTCTGTAACGGGGCTTAATCCTTGGCTTAGGGGAACATCTGGCTTCATTATCTACGGGCTGCCCCAGCATTTCACAGCAGGTCCCCTTCAGGAAGATAAATGAGGAGATGGGGATGATGAATTTGGCTGGCCCAGCATTAAACCTGTCTCTGTCAGGCACGCACGGTGCAGATACTGCAGAAAACCCACCCAAAGCAGGAAAGTGCCCTCTTTGCAAAAAGCAATATGTGTTTGCGTCGCCAGAGTCTGATAGTAACACGCCTGCCCCCGCTTATGCAGGGAGAAGAACGATGACACGTCCGGCGAGGACAATGACGAGAGAGAAGCCGTCGCTTCCAAGGGGCGCAAAACAGACAACAGCCAAGGCCGACGCAAAGGCCGTATCACCCGATCGATGGCCAATGAGGCCAACAATGAGGAAGCAGCTGCTCCACAGCAGAACACAGAGCTGGGTATGTACCATGGGTCTCACGTTCACAAAGTGAATTGCTAACTCTGTGGGAGGAGGGACATTGTGGGAGAGGGAGGAAGCAGAAGTGGTTGCAGAATTAAATTTCAGAAAGGGCATGGGGACGAGAGAGTCCCTTGGCTCCACCCCTGACTGATGCGACCACACCCCTTTCCAAGCATCACAGTTATGCAGTGCTCAGAGAAAGGGGCAGGCATTCTCTGCTCCGCCCCTTTGCAACATGGCCACGCCCCCTCTCGGAGTGCCATGACATCACAGCACTCGGAAAGGGGCGTGGCTGGGTCAGGAGTCCTTTCATCCTCCACCTGTTTCCAGGGTGGCCTGCCCTATGCCCAAAGGACTCGGAACTCCCTCCCACACACAGGGGAGGAATGTTGGTTCAAGAGGTCCCCTCCTGGTACTCATGAGACCCAGGTTTGGCTTCTAGCTCCTCTCTAGATTTTTCCATGTGACCTTGGGCACCCGTCCTTTCAGGACAGATTTTCAAACACTGAAACTCAGAGAATCACCAAAAATAAGTGTCTGATTTTTCAAACATTCCAAGAATCCAGTGCGGCTCCAATGACACCAGACTTTCAAAAAGAGCTCCTCTCTCAGCCTGACATGCTGAGTTCTCCTGACAAAATCCGTGTCTCCTTACACCTCCATTCCTCATCTGTCAAGCGTGGGGAGTAGCGCTACCTCACTTGTTAAACGTAGAGGTGCTCAGATACCAGAGTAATGGGACCAGACAAGAGGCGACCGCTGCAAAGCGTGACTCCTGGGTTTTTGCTCTTTTCTGTGCCATTGATTCATGAGGCGGCCCTCAACAAGCCTCTTTACCTCTCAGCACCTCAGTTCTTCTGTCTTGGGCAAAAAGAACATGACAAGCCAGGTCTTTAAAATCCTTCCTGTCATGTAGGATGGGAGTAAGATTTGTCCACTGGAAATCCGCATGTCTCAGCAGAATTCTCCTAGGTCAGGAGAGGCTGCTGAGAGCTCTGTCCCTCGCAGTGTCTTGATGAACCCCTCTCATTGTCAGTGCTGCAGAAATTGTGAGATGAGCAATAAATCATGAGAGCTGGCCAGCCCTGGAAAGATGGATCTGAGTCACTTGGACTAACCCCAAATGGCTCCTCCACCCAGGAGCATTCTTCTCATGCCTGCTCTGTCCCTTAGTTAATTAGGTTAGTTATTTAGTTAAAATTACATCCCAACCCATCCCTAAGGCTCAGGGCAGGTTCACAACATACAGAAAACATGCTTTAAAAAATCTCCCTACCTTCAACCACCTCAGGCTTATATCCCTGCTTGCCAAATGCTTGGCCAAATAAAAAGGTTTTACATTGCCTCCAGAAACTGCTACGCCTCAGGTTTTGGTGAGAAGAAGGAGTGTCCATAACTGGAGTAGCCATCAAAAATGCCTCCCCATGTGCTCTTCCTGTATGGATGAGATGCGCTGTGACAGTACTTGCAAATGGGAGATCCTGGCTGACTTCAGGGACCAGGATGGAGCATAGCAAGGGAACAGTCTTTCTGATACGTAGGTTCCAGGCTGTTTAGGACTTTATAGGTCATTATGACCAATAGAAATTGTGACGTGCAAATTAGCCCTGAAGGAAAAGGTGGTGCTATGTTCATTGGCCGATGACTCCACTTGCTGTATGAGGGAGCACGGCCTAGAGCACCAGCCAAGAGGTGAGTTCCAGGGTTGTGCTGGCAGTTGCAGGGCACACGTGCAGATCGCCACAGAGGAAAGACGCTGCATAGCACAAGGGCTCGTTCACAAAACATCAGCGCAAACCCACCTTCCGAGGGTTGTGTGAAACCGTCCCCCCCCCTCCCCCGATGGCCTCTTGTTCTCTGCTGCCTGAGGCATGTCAAAGGCTGTGGTCACGCAGAAGGATCGGCAGTTGTGTGTGCACATTGCTACGGGAGACGACCAACACACAGATTTTGGTGGATTTTCAAGAGAAGAAGGAAACCATAGAGATGCAGTTGCTAGCAGGGGCTAGAGTGTAACCTGCGGTCCTCCAAACCGTAGTGTTGTTTACATAGACTAGGTGTGGCAAGAGCCTTTTCCCTGCTTGGAGGAAGGGGGCAGCTGCTATTAACAAAGAGAACCCTACTAGTGCTCATGTAAGAAATGGCTGGAAGAGGGGTAACTTGCTTGCTTGACTGGCAGAGACAACAAAATGTGTGACAGGAGTGGCCAGCCTGCAACTCATGGGTCAAATCAAGCCCATGACTGATTTTTCTAATTTGGCCCCTTTCCAGTTGCTACCCCCAAGCACTGAAAGCCTGAGCCTCTGGGAAAGGGAGCAGAGATGAGGGCACGTATACAAGGCTGTGGACCCTCCTCTTCCTAAGTACATCCACTAAGCACCTCCACCCCCAACTTCTGCATGGCCCTCCGAGCTTGTACTCTTTGTCAAAGTGGCCCCTGGGAGGGGGAATGGTTCCTCACCCCTGGCCCAGATTTATGATCTGGACCGACCCTTTCCCTCCCCCATCCTGAGAGCACCCCTTACAAACCCTCACCCCAACTCCTAGCCAGCCCAAAGAGCTTGGGCTAATTTTCCGTGTGGCCTGCGGCAGGGAAAGGGTTCTGCTCTCGTCGTTCTCTCTCTCAGCCACATGAGGGCCTGTAAGTGTAGAGCCGTGGTCTCTAGCAGGAATGTAGCCATGGTTGTATTACTGGCTGGGAGAGTGTACATGGATTCCTCTCGCTCACTATTACACACACAGTGCTTGCCATTGAGAATTAGCCACGTTCCTCTCGGACAATAACCAGATGCGGTTACCTCAGTATTTTTGTGGTTCCCTGTTCCCTATACTTAGCGTTGGGAACTGAAGCAAAGGCTGAAGTAATGTTGTTGAGGTTTCTTCCGAGGTTGGGAGGGGGATTGCTCTTTGGTGCTAGTTTTGTAGGTGGAATTCTATTTACCCTTAAACTAAAGGGTAAGTAGGAGTACAAGGATGAATGAATAGAAAACGGACCATGACTATATTTAGGCTGGGAACAAGAAAGCTTTTAATCATCAGGGGAGAGAAATCCTGGAATGGGCTCTTGAGGGTAGCTCTGAAGGCAAAGAAACCTCATTAGTAGAGATGAGAATTTCAATTTTGGTTTTAAACGAACCTGCATGAAAAAAGACATTTTCGGTTTAAACCGAACCACCGGTAAATAAGCCTGCCATTTGCGGGTTGTTCTGGTTTCGTATTTTTCCCATTGAAGTCCAGTGGGAAATTTTCCCATTGACTTCAATGGAAAGGGGAGCTGAACCAACCCCAGGGCCCTACCTCCCGGGGCCTTGAGGTGTGCTTCCTGGCCTCCGAGAGCTTGATTGAAGCTGCACTGGACCC
Source organism: Sphenodon punctatus (assembly GCA_003113815.1). Lineage (NCBI taxonomy): Eukaryota > Metazoa > Chordata > Lepidosauria > Sphenodontia > Sphenodontidae > Sphenodon > Sphenodon punctatus. Next base: position 11,736,566 of record QEPC01002388.1, on the reverse strand, counting down.
CCACAGCAGCAGTGGCTGGCAGAGCTTCTGCGAGGCCAGTAAGTATAGCCCAGGACCGGGGGTGGGGTTGGGGGGGATAGTTTAAAGATTTTTGCCAGATAGAAATACAAAACTGAACAAACTGAACCCGTGAGTAAATCTGGAAAAACCTTTAAACCAAAACTGAAAGAACCGAGCCTGTAAATTGGGCCAGTGTCCCACCCGTAGTGAAACAGTTGGATACATTTGAGAGAGAGAACCTGTGATGAGTTTTCCATTTAATACTTCAGGAATCTTCCTTCTCTCCTTCTTAAACATATTTTGGGCTTTTTTTCTTACTTTCTTTCCAGCATCAAAGATGGCTGCCGCTGTAGGTGGGATGCTGGTGTTGTGTTCTCTGGTACGGGGGTGCTTTAGAAAGTTTTATCTTGGTTGCCCAACTGGTGGGTCTTGCACACAAGCTCAGGGTCCAGCCAATCACCATATTTGGGGTCAGGAAGGAATTTCCCCCCAGATCAGATTGGCAATTGACTCGAAGGGGATTTTCACCTTCCCCTGTTCAGCTTACTTATTGGGAGTCATCTAGATATATCTTCCATGTCATTTCAAGCATTGAAATGCCCTGGCCGCTCCCTGCTCTCTATTTGGGGTAGATTTAACCATAGACTCAGATGAATGGGGGAATTCATCTGCTGAGGCGGTTTCATTATGATGAGCCCTGCCTTAGCGTAGGAAGTTGAATGAGATGACCCTTGGGGTCCCTTTCCAGCCCAAGACTTGATGAAAATTAGATAATATTTTTGTCAGGTTACGGACATGTCAGATATTGTCTCATGGTCAATTTTTCAAAGGCTCCTGAGTGACCAGGAGCCTGTGCCCATGGAAATGGGGCTTACGATAATGATCTTTGGGTTCCTAAACTACTAGGCCCTATGGAGCACCTGCCCCTGAATCCTCTGTTGTTTTACCCATCTTTGTGGGGGTGATTTGCATTGTGCAAGTACAACGCGGCCTTGGCTGCTGCTTGGTTCCTGTGGTAATAACCACAGTAGTAGAAACAGTGACTCCTTACTATCTGTGTAGTACTTGTATCCTCCTCAACCCTTGGCAGTTAGAGAAGGGTGGATTCCTGCCTAAGGAAAACACAGCTGAGAGCAGTGATTACAGAGATTCAGACTCCAACCTGCACCTACGCCAAGGTCACAAGATAAAAGGAGAGGGCGTAAGCCGCTATGGAGGCCTAGCAAGGAAAGCTGAAGGAGCCGGCCAGAGGTGAGCTGTAGGGAGAGGTTGAACCAACTCAGAAAGGTCCAAACGAGAAAGGACTTTTCACCTTCGGCCAAGGGGCCTCCAGTGTTGACCACAGCTTTAGCTTAGTAACTCAAATCAGTCTTAATTTACTCTCTTAATCTTTAATTTAAGTTTTTCTGCCTAATTGGTGGGTTCAAGATGATGGTCCCCAGTTAAACTATGATATTATTCACCCTTAGAAGACCATGACCACTCTTGAGCATATGAGTTAATTCTCTTTATGTATTTTACAGGGAATATTTGTGTTTAATAAACAATGTGTATGGCCAAACAAATACGTTTGAAACAAAATAGTAAAAGTATGCAAAGAGACTGTCAAATCATTACCTCTCCTTTGTCACAGTTTATAAGAGTGAGACCAGCTCCCTTGGTGTCCGGAAAGTACAGGTTCAGGAGGTGAGAGGGAAGAGGAGGAAGAGGAGGAATACTAGGAATAGTGAATTACCTAGGTGACACTGGTTTTTAAGGCCTAAACCTCACTTCCCTAGAGATGTCAAAGATGCTTACACTTTCCAATTAAAATCTGACAAATCAACATAACTCCTTACAAAGATGACCAATTAAAGCTCTCCCTGCTGAACCCATGTTCAGTCACATACACCAAAGGACTCACCAAATGGTAAAAACTACTAATCGCTGCAGTCGAGACTGGTACCCTGGAAACTTGCAGTCTCTTGGTGTGTTACCTTCCTAATTGACTAACAATTTCCTGTTCATCTTAGAACAAGGTATTTAATTTTATCTCATTTTACCATGGTTCAGCAAAACTTCCCGTTGCAATTTCCCCAGACCTAAACTAAATGTTTAGTTGATTCAATGTTGCCTTCCTCTAAATTGCTGTTGTCTGCATTTTATAAAAGCATGTCATGACTTTTAACCTAGTACAAGCCATAATGACCTTTAGTCTAGTATAACCTATCTCACAGGCTTACTAAGTGTATAAGTAAATGGATATATAAGTAACTACAGTAAATGAGTACATATGTAAATAAGTAAATATGTATAATGCGTACGTTATAGGTAGGCCTGTGCCATGGGCAACACAAGACAAAGACCAAAGAGCTGGTCTTTGAGAGACAAATTAAGTCCCGTTGAAGCCCATGAGGCAATGTGAGTGTAGACCTGGGGCGCAAGAGGGGAAGTCTGCATGAATTCACTGAGAGAGCCTGAGTCACTGGGTGATGTAAAGGGGAAACCAGCCCAGAGAACGGCCCCCATCGATGAGGTAACCTGCTTCACAGACTGTGAGAAAAGCCCATGGACACGGCTAGTGTGGCAGCCGCAAAGAAGGCCAATGGTTGTGAAAGTGTCAGAACAGTTGGTTTGGCTTTCCGTCTCTCTGGGAGCGCTTTCATTTAGGCTGGCTGAGAGGGTTATTATATGTTAAATACCAGCTGAACATTAGGAAAAGAAAACAAAATTTTAAACCACCCATACTGTGGTTTAACTCCCCACAGCGCAGCCCATCTCCATGGAGGCCTCTGCCACAAAAGTGCACTATCTTGCAAAATATAAAACCGCAGAAATTGAGGACCTTCAATCTTTGGACCCTTTAATACTTTCTCTCCCCTCTCTCAAGGTGGACAGTTTAGTGCTGGGTTAAGGCGCACACCGCTATAGACAGCAAGCAGGTTGACGGCCTCTCCCCTAATGCGGGGATGAGCCAACCCTTCTGAATCCCAGATGGGGACTTCCAAGGCTCAGAGGCTTGAGGAGGGCAGGAGTGAAAGAAAATTCTCAGAGTTAAGACCCACATTTTTCCTTTCTAGTTGGACTAGATGACCCTGAAGGTCAACTCTACAATGATATAATTCCAAGGTCATCTAATTAATTCCCCTTGCTTTTAAACAGGAGCAGCCGTACCTGGACTGTCCTCTGAGAGGGGCCTCTCTAATTTATTTTCAAAGGCTTCTATAGATGGTGACTCCTCAACCTTGGTAATCCTATTCCACTGCCTAATTATCCTGAATTTTCTGGTTAGAAAATTCTTCCTAATGTTTAGCTTAAATCTATTTTCCTTCATTGTAAGCCCATCCCTTTTTGCCCTACCTTCAGTGGCCGTCGCTAATCACTCTTCATTAATCAAAGTGTTGGCACAATATGGCCGATCTACCATGGTGCCATACAACCCCTTGCCATCCGAGTGGGCTGTGTTTATTTGCTGTCTTATTAAAGCCCAATTAAATTTATTTCGGGGAGAAAGATTCCCAGGTGTTGCTTTCTATCCCAGTGCCTCTCCCCAGCTGAGCTGCCACACGCCGGCTGCCTCTCTACAGGGAATCTATTTCTAATGGAGGAAATGACCTAGAATGACTTACAAGAGGTGGCACCTGCAGTCGGTTGTGAAGGAGATTCCTTCCTGTCACTCCCAGGCCTTGCTCCCTGAATGATATGGGCACCAGAGCTACAGCCCCCCCTTCCCTCCCCCCTCGTCTTTCTTGGCTACCTTATTCGAAGCTACTTTGGAAACATTTCCGCTCTTCTCTGCCTGTATCCTTTAACCTAACCTATGAGCCTCATTCCCATTTTAAAAGGATGCTGTCAAAACATCTCTCAACGGGGGAAAATAACGCTCTCCCTGATTGTTTGGAGGAACAGCCTCTTGGCAGCTCAGAACGGAAAACTGTTTCCTTGCTGTGTCCTGTGTGTGTGCCTGCTGTGCACGGCTCTCTGACTCACACTGGTCTGTTATTCTGAGGCATACTCACCAGTGCCAGATTGCCACCAGGTTTACTTTGAAAGCGAATGCATTACCAGGGCCCCTGGCACCAAATATAAATGGATGCTCTGCGTAGCCGAACCTTGCTTCTCTTTAGGCCAACTTCAGGAGACAGTCTTCACTTGTACTCCAGGGTGTTCATTGTCACTTTTGGGGTTTGACAGTCACTTGAATGAAGGTCTCAGTGCTGCATGGAGGACCACAGAAGCCTCATCCACTGGGATCCTTGTTCAGCTGCAATATCCATTAGCCTAAACATCACCTGAACCACTTTCCAAGAGAGTATGCTTGCTGACTGTTGCCTGTCTTGCTGATATGCGGAGCAAGCCAGCACATATGGCTTGCTCCTGTAGAAGAAGCAGAGCTCCATGGTGTGCCGCCATGCACAGACCAGAACCGGTCCCAGTTCGCTCACCTGGGGGCAGTTCTGTCTGTCTGGGAAAGGAGGAGTAGGCTCTGGGACTGGGTAATGGAGGGAATGCGGTGCCATAGGGCTGCACATCAGGGAACCATTATACCAAATGGCATAGCCCTTGCCTGCGCCCCCTTGTGAGGCCAAGCCTATATCTTCTCCCTCTAGAGCTGGAACAATATCTTTAAGATGATCATATTAGTCCTTTCCTTCAGTAATCCTTTATTGGCAAGACAAGCTAGAAAAGCATTGCCAAAGATCCAAGGGAGAAAAGGCTCCTTGGGACTCTGTCCCGTGTAACCATTTGTCATCTTGTCTATACAAGATCTGGTGGCAGATTGCGGCCTAGCATGATGCCGTCTCCTTTCTGCCCGTCTCTCTCCTTCCTCTCAGGGTCAGGAACAATTTTTTCTCCTTGCTTTTTGGCGAGATGTCTTGTAGAGTCCATGACGCTTTCATGCACTCTCTTTGGCATACAAGTAGCTTGGGGGACATAACCGCTGACTGTTGAGAGCTTCCAGTGAACAGCAGGGAATGGATCACTCCATGATGACCTGTTCAGTACTTCTCTGAAGTGACCAAGAATGGCCATTGTTGGGGGAAGGATGCCAGGCTAGACAGACCATGGGTCTGAGCCAGTCTGGCACTTCTTATGTATTTGAGAAGCTGGAAAAGAAAGAGTGACTGTTGTTGCCCTAGCGGTGTGCCTAGAGCTAAAATGAGTAGCATATTTGCTACTCGCGAGTAATACCCACAATTTAAGGTCGTCAAGTGCCCAATCGCTACCCGAGTACCGATTCAGGCACCCGGTTACCCAAAATACCAGGTATTACTGTTGCCAGTTTTCCATTTTACCTACCAGTTTCGGTAATGGAAACCAGTAGATCGGTACAGGAGGTCGGTAAATTGGTACATGATGAGGTAGCTCATTGAGCACTAATCAGGTACCCACCAAAAAGTACCTGATGTTACTGGGTCGACTTGGGTACCGTAGTTCCGACAGGCATATCCGGTTTTGTAGGTGCTCTAGTTGTGCTTGGAAACCCGGCACAAGTGAGCCTATAGCATGGAAAATCATTCAGCTCTTCCCAATAGAATGGAGATGGAAGCTAAACAGTTTTTTTTAATTGCTAGCAAAGTTATTAGGGACCCGGAGAAGGGAGGCATGAAGGCAGCGATTCCCAGACTTTTTTGGACTAACAGACAGTTGCTAACCCTAAGACCTTATCATGGAGCACCATATGGTCTGGCTGCTGATGGATGAGGAAGCATCTTTGGTCCCCATTGGCACCTCAGTCATCTCGGGATGGAGAGACATTATTATTATTAGCAAGCATTTATATAGCGCAAGCAATGTGCCCGGTGCTTTACAAAATAATTGAATAGACACGTTCCCTTCCCTAGGGTTTACAATCCGAGAGATGGGGGGAGATGAAGGAAGGGGAACAGAGGGAGAGATGAGGGGTATTACATTCACGAAGATGCAAGGTCCCAGGTGCACGCACTTGACTTGGTTACATCGAGAATGATAACTGGCTGGTCCATGTGGTGGGAATATGAGTACACAGACCTCAGGTAACAGATTGTACTGGATGGAAGGTATCCGCAGGAGTTAGGTGAGGGGAGCGAGGAGTCGGGGAGGGCAGAGCGGAAGAGGTGGGTCTTGAGAAGGAATTTGAAGGTACGAAGGGAATGGGCGAGGCAGATGTGGGCAGGGAGGGAGTTCCAGGCGTGGGGGGCAGCTAGGGAGAAGGGATGGAGGCGGTTAGGGGCACAGGGGGCGAGAGAGGGGACAGAGGAGGAGCGGAGTTCACGGACTGGAGTACGGAGGGAAATTAGGACAGAGAGGTAGGGGGGAGTGAGGTTGTGAAGAGCTTTATAGGTAAAGACTATGAGCTTGTGCAGGATTTGTTCAGGAAGGGGAAGCCAGTGAAGAGAGGAGAGGAAGGGCTGCATGTGGTCGAAGTGACGGGCGAGGTGGATGACCCTGGCAGCAGGGTTTTGGACGGAAATAAGGAGAGAAAGGGGAGAGCGGGGGGAGGCCAGTGAGAAGGAGGCTATAGGAGAGAGATGACCAGGGTGTGAACAAGGGTTTTGGCAGAGGAGACAGAGAGAAATGGGTGAATCTGAGCAATGTTATGAAGGGAGAAGCGACAGGATTTGGCAACAGAGTCGATGTAGGGCTTAAAAGAAAGGGGTGAGTGAGTCAAAGATGAGGCCTAAGCTACGGCCTTGGGGAACGGGAAGGATGGTGACCCTGTTGATAAGGATCGACAGGGAGGAGGGAGAGGAAGGATGAGGGGGGGAAATAAAGAGTTCAGTTTTAGCCATGTTGAGTTTGAGTTGATGTTGAGACATCCAGGTAGAGATGTCGAAGAGACAGCTGGTGAGGCAAACTTGAACAGATGGAGAGAGAGGGAATAGAGAGATAGTTGAGTGTCATCAGCGTAGAGGTGAAATTGGAAGCCATGGGAGGCAATGAGTTTGCTTAGGGACAGGGTGTAAATCGAGAAGAGAAGAGGGCCAAGGACAGAGCCTTGGGGAACACCAACCAAGAGGGGAAGGAGGAGGTGGAGGAGTTGGCAAGAGACACATTGAAGGGAGCAGTCAGAGAGGTAGGAGGAGAACCAGTCGAGGACGGAGCCACGGAAGCCAAGGGAAGGACTAAAAGGACATTGTTGTTATTATTTCTATAGCACTGTCAGCATTCACAGGGCTTTACAACCCTTATGTAGTTGAGCCTCACAACATCCCTATGTGCAGGGAGCCATGTTCACTGCCTTTTCCCTATTGACATCAATGGGGAAGATGCAGTGAACATGGGTCCCTGCCTAAGAGGTAGGTGGTGGTGGTTTCCGTTTTACAGATGGCGGGGGGGACTGAGGCTGTGAGACAGTAACTTGCCCAAAGCCACCCAGTGAGTGCGTGACTAAGCATGGCTTGAACTCTTCTATCCCAGGTCTAAGTCCAACACCTTGGCTCCAATCCAAGGTGTATACACATGCACTACACGTGCCACATGTGTTAAATGAACACACTCAGTGTGCACTGTACCCACACATTGCATGTGCTGGGTGCACACGGCACACTCAACCAGCACGTGGACAAAGGATTGGCCCCCTTCTTCACTAGAGTTCACTGGCTTTCAGACCGCCATGATGCTGGAGGTACACATTCTTCTTCTCCCCTGGTTCCCTTCTGTCCCCTGAGATGGACACGGGGCAAGTGGGATTGAATCTTGCTTTGCCCTGGGCCATGAGGTACCAGTTGCCCAAGTACCTGGGGTTTAGCCTCCTTGGATTTCTTGACCCAAGTCATTGAGTCCCCTTTGTTTTGATTCCTCTCTGATGCCCTTTTTTCCCTTTTATTTTCCAGCTTCTCTGGAGATGAACGAAAGCTCTCGCTGGACAGAGGAGGAGATGGAAACAGCTAAGAAAGGTAAGACGAACTTCCCTCTGGCCCTGTCTGCTCACTGATACAAGCTCTAAAGCGGCAGCTGTCTGTCCCTGTGAGCAGATAATAGTGTGTTCTCTGGTGGTGTCCTCGTGGGATCTTCTGAGCCAGGTTCTGTTTTCATTTTTACCATTCCACTGGAGAAATCCCGTTGACTTTGGTTTTGTTCCTGGTTTACAATCAGATTTCTGAGAGGGAGAATCAGACTCTGTAGGGTTTTGTCAAAGGGGCTTTCGTTTTTAATTTCACCAATGACTGCAGCGATTTGTGTCTTAGAAGCCTCCCTCCAGGAGCCTAATTTATTGGTACACTTGAGCCCTCAAGGGAAAATAAATAATAGGGTTGGGCCGCAATTCTGAAACCGTTTGCTCCCAAGTAAACCCATTGAAGTTGCAACTACCCCATAGTTCACTGTTCATACTCCTTCAGAATCCTTATCTGGTTTGCCCTCACAACAACTCTGTCAGGTCATTATTATTCCCATTTCAAGATGCAGGAACTGAGGCTCAGAGAGAATGACTTGCCCAAGGCCACATGAATTCATGGATAAGATGGGATTTGAACCCTGGTCTCCTAGGCCCAAGTCAAACATCTTAGCCACTAGGTTACACTGGCTAATCCCTGAAATATGTTCCCTTTTATTGCTTTGGGGGGAATTGTTCAGACTATGTTTGTCCCAAGTTCAAGAGAGACAAAGTAGGTGGTGACTTTTATCAGAACCACTTCTGTTAGCAAGTGTGTGCAAGCTTTGAGCTTCACACTGTTTCTGCTTCAGTCTTGGGTGGGGGGGATTTGTTTGGGCTCACAGACTGACTGCTTTCGCCACAAAGGAATGGAGTGCAAATCCCAGGTTGCCCTTCGTTTCATGAAGAATACGAGTTGGCTGTTGCTTTAATCAGTCAGAGGTCGTGCTGTCAAGAGGAGGCGACTAATTTGGCATCCCGTAGCCAGTGTCCAGAGTCCTTCACTGAGGCGATTTTTCAAAAGTGCTGAGCGTAGCAGGCCCCCGTTGCCACTTCCCCTGCCTTTGCCAGGCTCCTTTGCCAACAATGTGGCTGTTTAATTTTTTCCAAAGTCACGTCCTGTTGATCTGCTATTCGGTTCCCATCCCCCCTGCTTAGCGCAACCTGCCCGGATGGCTGATACCATCCTGGATGTAAGTGCTTAGGACAACAGGGGGGCTGTGGCATTGCTGAGGGGGAGTGAACACGAGTTTTAGGAGATTTCAAGCAAGAGCCGGTGGGTGGAGAGAGACGCAGGACCCAGACTCGGAAGAACTCGACATCGGGTGTGGGCTTGGGTCAGGCTTATTACCGTCAGACTTGGGCCCAAACCCTGCCAAGGACCATCCCCATGGCTAACACTTGTGCATTCCAGCCATCCTCCAGCTCCCCTCCCCAAAGATCACCACAGCGCCAGCGGTAACAGAAGCCGCCTGCCTTGTGCAGCCATAGTTAGGCCACAAGGAGTAGGCCCCAGCCTTCAGTCCTATCCAACTAGGGTCTGTGAGGAATTAGTTCAGCCTTGGAAAGATTTAGGACAGGGGTGGGAAACCCGTTTCTCACGCTGTGCTAGATCCCAGTTTCCCCAGAGCTCGCAGCAGGTTACCGTGGCCAAGTTGGAAGCACTAGCAAGGCGAGGGATGGGAGCAGAGTGCTCTGTGGGGCTGCACCAGGGAGTGCTGGGGGCAGCCTGGAGCGGTCCCCAACCCACGGCAGCTTCCTCTTTCCCGCCTTCAGAGCAGCCCACCCATGGAAGACGAGCTAGGGCAAGCCCCCACAGGGCAGAAGGGAGGAGGCCATGGGCCAAAAGCGGCCTCCCCACTCCTGGCTTAGAAAATACCCTCCGTGAAGTCACTCAGCTGATGGAGGTAAAAGACAGGCCCACCAGCACTTGCTGTAGAGTAGGGGTGGGGAACCTTTTTCCTTCCCGGGGGCCACTTTAAAAATGAGTACCAGGACCGAGTCCACGTCGAAGTTGGAGGCGGGGGGTGCTTAAGGAGTGTGCTCTGAAAGAGGAGGGTTCAGATCACGGGTCTGTCCACTTCCCTTGTGGGCACAATCTCCTCTCCGCTCCCTTCCCCTGAGCTCGTTTTCCTGTGATTGGGGGTAGGAACAGGGAAGGAACCATATCAAAACTAGGTGCGTGCTGCATTTGGCAGCCCACGGCTAGTTCTTATTTGGCCCCTTTTCCATCCTGCTGTCGAGGACAGAGGTTGGGGGTGGGGGCCATTGAGATTTGATCCCTAGATTGGTGAGGCTCAACCACCCCAGGCAGCGTTCCAGAAAAGCAGCTTCAGCGGCACTTGAAGAATAAGGAGGCTCAGAAGAGAGGCTTTAAGAACGGAAAGGAGGGATTATGCGTCTTGGGAGAGACAATAGAGGGAAACACCATGTTATTAAAGTGAACTGAGGTAACGAAAGTCTCAGTAAGAGTAAAGTTCTTGCTTAATGACACTTTTATCAGGAAATAAACCTTGATTCAACAGTCTGTCAAAACCTACAGAGATTGGTGTAATTAGGGGGTAAGGTGTTTTCTAATCCCAGTGAGTTTCACGGTGGCTGTGATTAAAGGGAGAGAAAGCCGAGGGTTTGATTCTCTGGAGAGAGCTAGGATTTATCCCGCTCCCATTTCTGCTTGAGGCTGAGCTACGAGCCAGTTGCCTTCAAGCAGAAGCAGGGCCCGAAGCGCAGTGGCCCTTGTCTGTCCCCTTCCCCCTGTCTGCAGATGGGGAATGCTTAACCCCTCGCTGCCTTTCCAGCTGGGAACTACAATTGATACAGGCCTGGATTATCCCCAGAGGAGTTGGGGCCCCGCTGAAAAGTATGACAAGCCCCCCCTTCCCAAATCACCGTGGGCCCTGCACGGCCAATGTTCCCCAGATTTGAGGCTGTGTGGGCCCTTCTTTGACACCAAGGCGTCTCTCACACCTGTTGTGGTTTATGTTTATTCGTGGATTCCATGTATGGGGGGGGGCCCTCTTGTGGCGGCCCCCAACGCCTGGGGCCCTGTGCAGGGGTGGGGATCCACATGGGGGCCAAATGCAGCCCTCGGCAAGTTGTTACATGGCCCCTCTCAAGCACCTCCAGCCAGTGAATAACTGAGCTCAGGATAAGGGTGCAGAGATGAGGGCAGGCGCACAAGGAGAGAGGACAGATCCACGGCCGAGATCAACCAACAGCATAATCCCCTCCCCTCCCGTTGCAATTCAGCAGCTGCTCTGGAACAACCCCCCACCCCACCCCCACCCCATTGATCTGCACCTATTGAACGTGTGGGTTTGCTTGGCTGTTGTCAGGGGTATCGTTTCAACGAGATTTGGTGCAGCCTCCCGAGACGCCCCGGGCAGCCGGAGCGCACAGTGCAGTGCCTGGGGTAGCCAGCAGCCGCCTGTCCTTCTCCCTGCTGCGTTGCAGGGCAAGCGGCTGGCAGCTACGCAATGCATCCTCCGAAAAAGGCGAGGTCGTGTCACGTAGCGGTCTCCCCCCAAATAGGGTAAGGATGCCCGAGCTGCGGTGGCTCCGCCCCTTCTGCCCCGCCACACAGCGAGCGCTGCACCAGGCCTTTGAGTGGCAGGCCCTGTCGCCCGTGGCTACGTCCCAGCTGGGTTTTTGTTAGGCCAGGGTTGGGCACCCACTTGTGTGCCTGGCACTTTGCCCCGCCCTGGCTGTGTTAGCCAATCGGGCAGCGGCCTACCCAGCTCCCCACACTGGCCCCACAATGTGGGGTCTGCGCTTGCCCACCATGGGAGCTCCTGGGGATTGCGCCCTCTGCAGCTGCGGTGTCCCTGCCGGTGAAGACGGTTGTAAGCTTGGCTGTGCCACAGGGCTGGTGCTCTTAGTCGATTCCAGGGGTAGGGAACATTTTGGAAATGAGCACAAGCCGTGACGGCTGCCTCGAAGTTGGGGGCAGCGCTGGTTCTAAAGAAGCGCGCGCAGGAAGAGCAAAGTCCAGATCGTGGGTTTCTGCCGTGGCCCTGCCCCCTCGCCTTGTGTCCACGCCCTCTTCTCTGCTCCCTTCCCCTGGGCTCAGTCTTTCAGTCCTTGGGGGGTAGGAACCGGATCCAGGGGCCAATGTTTCCCGGACTATCCAGGAACTGGAAAGGTGCCAAATAAAAACTATCCACAGACTGCGTTTGGCTTTGGCCCCTGGGCCTGATGTTGCCCAGCCGGATTATTCCTCGCCCCAGCCCTTTATACTCTGAAGCTCCTCCCCTTCCTCTCACAGTCGCTGGGGAAACCCGCCCCCTCCCAAGTAGAGAACACTTAACCCCTTCCTTGCCGCAGTCGCCCGGCCAGTCATAGCACCAAATATAGGCTGGGGAGTTGGTCACCAGGGCCGGCCCCAGGGTTTGTGAGGCCATGTGCGAAGACTTGGTGCGGGGCCTAATTTGTGTAATTAGGCCCCACCTAATTATGCAAATGTGTAAATTTACATAAAATTTACTCCTCCTCGACAGGAAGGATTCCCATTCTCCACCACTCCGAGCAACCATGGAGAAGCGTGGCCTCCCCATGCTTCTTCCCCTCCCCCCTTGACTGCCTTACCTGGTGCTCAACCAAGTGGCCATAGACAAGCACGGCCTCCCAATGCTTCCCCCACCTCTCCAGCCGAGCGTCTACCACCACTCCCCAGGAGTGGTTCCACTGCAGGGGCAGCCGGGCGGGCAGTGAGGCAGGCACAGAGAGACTGACTGCGTCCACTGCCTTTCTGGGGGAAGGGATGAGCTTAGCCAACCTGGCCTCCAGTGCCCGTTGCTTCTTGCTGCCGGTGCCGCCTGTGCCTTGCGCACGCACGCGGTGCGACCAGTCCAGAGGTGCTGCTATCAAACACACCAGACACCCAAAATGCAGTTAGCCTATTAAGTGGATTATGCCATGAAAAGATATAGATATAGATATACACCAGTTCGGTTGTGCCCCCAATTCACGCTGCCCCCCCACCCATAACCATTTAATTTGTGCCCCCGGGGTAGTGTGAATTGATTATATGGGGGGCACAAATGAACTGGTTATGGGGTGCGGGTTTAAAGACAGTGTTCCTGTTAGCAATAACTTCATTAAGAAAAGTTAGTGAAATAGCAGCCATAATCATCTCAGAACCATATTTTCAGATTTATTTTCCAAGATAGAATAGATATTGCTTTACATCCTAAATTCCTACCTAAGATCGTATAAGTAAGATAGTTGTGAGAATGTGGCCCTTTTTACATGGGTCTCTCCCAGCCATGAACACGCAGATTTGTGTGTGTTCACGGGTGGGGGAGCCCCGTGTGAACAATGCGGTGTACGCGCCCATGGTGAGCTGGGGGTGTGTGTGCCCGCCTAACACGCATCCCCACTCACCCCCCCCCCCTCTCCGTACGCACGGAGCAACCAGGGGAAACGGCAGTTACTCCGTGGGTGTGGATGATTGCGGGGTGAGCGGGGATGCGTGTGCAGCTGTGCGCATGCCCCGTCCATGCACTGGCGCACCCACAGACCCCCCCACCCGGCGGAGCCATGTAAAAATGGCCTGTGAGGAGCCACTCGAAGAAGAACAGAAGGTTGCTACCTTGTAAACAAGGTTCTTTGAGATGGCTCCGAACATTCTCACAACAGTTTTGAAAATAAAACAGAAAGGAGACAAGGACCCTAGTTGAATGTTATATTTACGACTCCAGGATGAGCTGTTTTGTATCTATGTGGTAGTGATACTTTTTATTTTATATTTTTCTACTGTTTTTTATTATATTCATCTTGAAATAGCAATATTTTATTAGTGATTTTTTTTTTTTTTCTTTGTTGTGGCTCCAATTTGTAACCATTGTACTTTGTTCATTTTATATTTGCAATGGCCTAATGGTCAAGCAATAAAGTATTTATTATTATTATTATTGTTCTCACAACACCCACTCTTCCAGCCCCGCTTGAAATTTTTTTCTTATATTTCTAGAAAGGGTTGGAAGGAACTGTCATTCAGAGGGGGAGGGTTCTTTTTATACTAGAGGAGCTTGAGACCATGATGTGGTCTATTATTTGAATAGGGTGAGCGTGCACAACTCAGTTGTGAGAATGTTAGGCGCCATCTTAAAGAACCTTCTTTACAAGGTAACAACCTTCTGATCAGCACATGGGGAGGAGCTGTTTGTAAACAAACAGCTGTATCTCCCAGTCGGATAGGAGGCAGAGGCAGGTAAGGGATGGGGACCGGAGCCTGGGAGGGGAGGCGGAAGAACTTATTGGGGGAGAAGCTGGCTGCAGCCTGCTGCCCAGCCATGCAAATGCAGGGTCCCAGCTGGCCTCGCCATGGCTGCACATATGGCACAAGCCTGGGGCCGGCCCTGCACCAGACCAGCCCTCCTCAAAGAGCCAGGCTCTTTCCAGCCCGTTGGGTGGCTCAGCCTCAGCTTCTCACTGTTTGTTTGCTGATGTCTTATGCTGTGCTACCTGTTGGAAGGCATTGGTGCGTCACCCCGGTGCCTCTGTGGAGGAACTGGGGGTGGGTGCTTGCTCCTACAGTTATTACTGGCAGCCTGCAGGAGCTGCTCCTTCTCTTGTCTCCTTGGCTGACTGTCATGGCAAGCCTCCTGGTTTTGGTTTTGGTTTTTGTTCTGTAGGAGAGAAAGCCCAGGATCTGTTTGGTAGGTGTCAGAACATGAAGGTAGTGGGTAATTACTGTAATTCTCCAGCCTGCATTTTAATTTTGAACATTATGATTATTCCATATGCATGTGTGTGTTTTAAATAGCAAGCTAACAGGAATAGTTACCTCGCTGTGGCAATAGAAATGGAGCGGGACTCTTCTGCAGAGGCTGCTTTAATCGGGCTCTGTTATTTAGCTGTAGCCCTTGTGAATTATACCTCCAAGGGGGAGGAAATACCTCGCACGCGGGGACACTAGAGGCAAAGCTCCCCTTCGCTCTCCATGGATCAGAGAGAGGCAATAGAGTTCCCTCAGACAGACACCCAGGAAGCCAGCAGCTTCTGAAGCTGAATTCAGCATCATAGAATTGTGGAGCTGAAAGGAGCCTCTTGGATTATCTACTCCAGCCACTTGCCTGGACCCTATAACTCAAGTGGCGGTGACCCAAGAGGTAGATTATGACTCACTGGTAAATCAGAGACTTGTCTCTGCTATATCATGGTGTGGGGGAGGGGGGCAGCCTCTTAGAGATCACCTCTAGGATGGAGAGAAGGACCTAGCATCTCAGGGAGTGTCTCCAGGGAGGACCTGGACTAGGAGAACTGCGGCATGGAAGGGAGAGCTGCACTTCGCTCCTGTGTCCTCGAAGAACCAGCAAGGCGGGTCCCAGCCTGGAGTGAGTAGGAGGGTTCCGCCCTGGTAGATCACCTGAGCTTGATGCCTGAATCAAGTGGATTGTGTGCACCCTAGGCCTGACCATGCCTGACAAATGCCCATCTGGTCTGTTTTTCAAAACCTCCCGGGAAGAGGCTTCAACGGCCTCTCTAGACATTAGTCAGAGACCCCGATTCCGAGTCCATCCTCTCAGCAGCGCTGGTCCAGGTGGGTTATTCCTGAGCAAAAGCACATTTGTAAAGGTCCCCGTGTCAAAGGTTGAGCATTAGCAGGCTGTCTCACTTGCAAGCGCAGGGTTCGTCTGTCCTGGAACGAGGGGGCTAATCCAGGTCAGAATCCTAGCCCAGTCTGTCTTGGTGAGAGGTGACCAGTTAAGCATCGGGGCCCAGTGGTGGGATCGTGCAGTCGTGGTGAAAACCCTCTGTGCTTCATGTGTCTAAGCAGAGGGAAATGCTCTGGGGGATGTGGAAACATCTCTGTGCGGCAATAATACCTGCTCGGCACTAGCTGTGAAACGTCTGTGGTAAAAGCTAGCAGGGCCCGTCGGGATATTGGGAGCCTTGTGTGAGAAGAGTGTGGCAGGCAGGTTCCCTACGTACGGTGTTAATCTCCTCTTAATGAATAACCTGGCAGGCTTCTGCCATGATGCAGGTTTGCTGTGCGTTGTGCCGGCTGTTGGTTTTATACTGTGTGTGTTGGTGAGGAGTTGGGAGACGCCTGTTGTTACCATTAAGATTGTTGTTATTGTTCATGTGGTGCCAGCAATGTACCTGGTGCTGAACCGTCCTGGTTAGAGACAGGTCCCTGCGTTGAGGGGCTTACAGCCTAAAATGGACAAAGGGGGAGCAGAGACAGGGCGACATTGACAAAATGGAGAGGCTGCAGGGAGCTTCGGTTAGTTACAAGGGGAGGAGGGAGATAAGCCAGTAAAGAGAGAGAGACGCATAAATGAGTAAGCTGGAGAACACCGGAGAAGAGGTAAGCTTTAGGAGGGGATTGAAAGTTGAGGGGGAGAAAGCAGTGTGTTGTGCGTTCAGGGCGAGAGTTCCAGACCAAGGGGAGGGCTGGAGATGGTTTTGGGAGCAGGGGACTATGGGATGGCTGAAGGTGGTGGTAGGGGAGAAACAGCCTTCTCTATGTTCTGTTCCACGCTGTGCAACTGACTTGCTCTGCAGCCATGGGCAAATCACATTGGATACCATAAATAATTACAGTAGGGAGGGGATGATGGACCTAAACCGTAGCCACCCAGCCATACAGCTAATCCATCACAAACAGCTGTTTAACTACTGGGCACTATGCAAAGTCCAACTCCCACAGGTGAACTCCTAAGTGCAACCGCCTGTTACTTGTGTAGTCCAAGATGGTGGCGCGTTGGGGAAGTAAATGTGAAGGCCAGATGTGGACATCTGGCTTAGGTCAGAGGTTTCTATCTGCTTGTGGCTCAGTTTCTGTATTAAAGATTGATTTTTAAAACAAGGGCCGACTAAACGAGCCAGAGGAAAACCATTACAGCTTGCTTTGCTGCTGCTTCCCCCTGCCACAGAACGACAGGACTTGTGGCTCTGTCCCCTTTCCCCCCTGTGTTTGGTCTGCTGTTAGTCCCCTGCTGTTCATTTGTTTAGCATAGGATGGGGCTGATTGTAGGTCAGGCCAGGCCAGCCAGGTGCCCTGGACCCTACAGGGCAGGGGGTGGGGGCAGGAAGTGCCCAGTCTCCGTAGCCTCAGGAACAGCAGCAGAGTTCTGCCACCTCTCCTGAGGCCCCTGGGCAGCTGCTCCCTGTGGGGCCTTTCTCCTGATGGCCACACTCTGGGGAGGCCCCACAGATGTGTCTGCCTGGAGGGAAGAGTGAGAGCCGCCACCCCTGAGGCTCCCAGTGGGGCTCCACCCTGCCACTCTGAGGTTCCTCCGGCCAGTGGCCAAGGTGGGACCCCAGAAGGAGCCTTAGGGGCAGTGCGGGTGTGCGGCTCTCTCAGCCCACTGGCATGTGGCCTTCTTTAAAGCCTTGTCTCTGACCCCAGAGGCCTTGTGCCAGGGCCCACCATCATGATGGTGCATTGGACCCTAAAACAAATCCATCCGGCTTCCAGAGGCAACAGCATAAATGCCAGCGGGCGGAAACATGCCCGCGAACCCAGGCACATTGACTTGTACTGCTGCCCATTTCCACTAACGCCCCCATCTTCTCAGCAGCTAGGCCCGGGCTGCTCGGCTTGATTCGGGCCCAGGGCCAGAAAATTTGATTTGGACCCAACCCTGGGCTGCATGTGGCCCCGGCCCCAATTTGCATAACCCCTCCCCCGGCAGCCAGGAGCTGGGGCTGGAGATCCAGGGGGCAGGAGGGGCTCAGGTGGAGACATCGGCAGCCGCAGGAAGCAGGGATCCAGCCAGCACCTTTAATGGGCTTGCTGCCCGGAAGGAGGGGGGTTTTGTGCCAGCCCGGGGGCTGGAGGAAAGGCAATTGCCAGAGCAGGAGGAGGCACGGTGAGCGGCAGGAAAGGTCCTTGCAGCCGGTGGGAGTCGGGCCACAGGAGAGGTCCTTGCGGGGAGGCCACATGCGGCCCTCAGGCCATACTTGATGCAGCCCTGGGCTAGGCCGCTGTTTTTGGAAGTGCAGCTCAAACAACAGTTAGGGAGAAATCCTGCCTGCCGAGGGGCTGCTCTGCTGGAGAGCAC
The DNA here is from genome assembly GCA_003113815.1 of Sphenodon punctatus. Taxonomy (NCBI): domain Eukaryota; kingdom Metazoa; phylum Chordata; class Lepidosauria; order Sphenodontia; family Sphenodontidae; genus Sphenodon; species Sphenodon punctatus. The sequence continues at coordinate 11,718,716 of QEPC01002388.1, read as the reverse complement.
CGAGCTTTAGGGATGAGATCATGGGGTTTGGCCTTGCGTGTCCCCCCTTCCCCCTTCCATTATAACCTTGATCCGCTAATCCCTCTGAACTCCCATGAAGGGACCCTTTTCTAGGCTCTCGTAGCCTGCTTCCATTGTTTGAAGAGCGAGACCTGGTTGGGGTGGAGACAGCCTTGCAGGAGAGCAAAAAATAAAAAAAGAATAAAAAAGCCGAGATATAAATCTAAAAGGCCTGTGGCTTTGGCAAGCGGAGGGAGCCTGAATTCACTCCCCCTTTGCCTGCCTGCCTCCTCCCGCTGCCTCTGATGCTCCAGCAATGAAATGCACTCTGAAGTGCTCGCTCCGGTTTCTACAGCCCTCTTCCTTCCTGCCTGCCTTCCCTGCTCAGACACCCCAGCCTGCGTGTACACAGGAGAAAGCCTCCCCTCCAGCCTGGCGCACCATTCTCTGCCTGAGCGGATCAGTCCCCTCTGCCTCTCCTGCCCCGGGCTAGCTCGGGAGTTGGCCCAGCCACTTGTGGGTATGGTGCAATCCCTCTGACGCGGCTGTTTTCACTGGTTCCCATCGCAGAGCCCTGCCCTTGCCCCGCTGGATGGTATCAACCCTCAGGGTAAAGCCTGTCTGCTGGTTGGAGTCAGGGAGGGGCTGGGACCGGGTTCATCTCTCCTGGTCTCCAGTTTGCGCCTAGGACAAGAAAAGCCCCTTTGATTCACATCAGAGCCGAGGAAACTTAAGCCAAGCGCCGTTTCCCTGGATCGCTCCCCCTGCTGTTGACATTCAGACGCGAGGGGGGGAGAGAGAGAGAGACAGACAGACAAAGTGAGAGCGAGAAAGGAAGTGGAGCCAAGTTGGCCGCACCCCTTGTCAAGTTGGGTCAGTGCCATGCTGGTTATTCATGCTCTGTCTAGAGGTCACATTCAGACGACTCGAGCCTGTGGGTCAGCCAGAGGAAAGCGATTACAGCTTGCGCTGCTGCTGCTGCTGCCCCCTGCCCCAGAAGGACAGCCCCTCTCTCCAGCGGGCAGGCAGCGAACGCTTCCCGCAGACACGGGCACCGGCTTTGATTTGACAACGTCGTCGGGCTTCTCCTCAAACTGCCTGGTAGTCTCCTCCCCGGAGCTGCGGGGGGGTCCAGCCCAAAGGAACTTGCAATCCACCTTAACAGATGCAGCTCCAGACAGTTTGAAACCTCAGAGGAACTGAGCAGGAGGAGCCGAGCCGAGCCAGCCGGAGTGGGGGAGAGAGCGCAGAGGACGCCGCGTGTGTGCCCAGCAAGTTGGTGCGCATGGGTCAGGAGTCTCCGGCCTCTGACCTGATTTGAAGTGGTTTCTCTTGCCAGCCGATGTTTCCGAAGCGCTAAGGCTCGGCAGGGAAGAACCTGTTCAGCATGGCTGTTCTCCTTGCCTTTTTTGGCTGCTTTGGTGGAACAAAAACAAAAGAAGACCAGAGGACTTGAGAGCAGAGAGCTCGTCCCCAAAGAGATCTGCCTGCTCCGGTTCCGAAGGGGCCATCTCCTTGGGTTGCTGGTGGTTTAATCTTCGCCTGCCTGCCGTATGTTTCTAGCAGATTTACTGGCAGGTGAAGCGAGGACAAAAGAATGTAAGTACGGCCAAGGAGTGTGGGGGTTGTGCTAATTAAACGGAACTGCTTGCGATTTTGTGCCGGCGATGGAAAATGTGCGTGTGTGTGTGTGCGGGCACAGTACAGAGACGTACAGCTGTAGGAAGCCTAAATAAAATCCTCCGAGCCAGCGATTCCAATCTGATAGGCTGGTTAGTCATAGTTTCAGCGTTGATAGGAGGATGTGCGTTTTGCAAGAGGCCAGAACTTGAAGGGTGTGAGAGAGTGAAGTTCGTATGGGGAAGTCTGGCCAAGAGGGGTGGGGGAACCGAGGTGACATTTTGATAAACACAGCCCAGCAAGTGGGGTGTTTACTGTCAAGATGCAGGGCAGCTGCTGCCTGGTCCCTCCCAGTGGGTGCAGATAATTATAGTTTTGGGAAGCAGGTGTTTGGTGTTTTTGTTCTCTTTACTGTAAAGATAAGAGCCGCTGTAGGGACTGGTTTGGTCCTACAGCAGGAGGCTCTAGTGTGCTTTGGAAACAGGAGAGAGCCTCATCCTTGTGAGATGGGAATGAGCATCTGGGTCCCTGTCACTGCCTGGCTGCTTGACTCTGGACCAGCACGGGGACACAAGCAGCAGTAAAGAGCAATTGTCTCAGAGGGCTGGAGCACCCTGTGTTGCCTCCTGGTTTTGCCGGGCTGGGCAAAGCAGCTTTGTGCTTTGCAAACTGCCCCCTGCAAACAGCTGGGGTACGGTGTGTCCCTTGCACACCGGCAGGAACTGGAGCAGCCTGTCACGCATGTCAGGCTGCACTTTGCAAGCCCCAAAAAACCCTTCGGTCTGTAATGAGCGCTGGGGCAATTACCCTGCTGAATCCCACTTCCCGTATTGTACAGGACAAGCCTCGCCAAGGCGTGTGTGGTGCCATCTGCGTTTGCTCCTGAGCTAAGCAAGATTGGCTGTGGGCAATGCTTCGATGGGAGACCCGACAGGAGAGATCGCTGCCTGCAGGGAAATGGCTGTGGGACTCCGTAGGGGTCCCTGCGCTGGCACGTCGGTGTGGTTTTAGAGGGCATCACTCAGTACCCTAGAGGCTTTAGATTGTAAGCTCTCGGGCAGGGACCATGTCTGTCTTGTTTTGTGTAAAGTGCCAGGTACATCGCTGGCGCTGTATAAATGATTATAATAATAATATGTAAAACCAAGCTTTGCATAGAGCTAGGGGGATATTTGTTTACCAGTTAATTTTGCATGGCTTACCATGAGGCTTTTCGCTGTGCTGATTTGCAGATGGGCTTTTGGTAGCCATTTCTGCCTTCAGGAGTGTTGGGGATGGGGGACAGCAACAATGCAGAAGAATGTCGGGGTGACACTAAGAACAGAAGGGCCCACGCCTCATCCCCTTCCCTGACTTGAGAGGACTCAGCTAACTGCTTCCTCTGCAAAAGATATTAGCTGCAGCCCGACCCAGACAGCCAATAGGAGAGGCACAATGCCTCCCTGACACTTCCATAGGCTGAAGGGAGGAGCTAGCACCTCATCATCTGATAGGCAGGCAGCTACAGTCAGTCTTAAAGGGGCCACACCTTTCTAAGTACAGACATAGACATTGGGCAAAAGCTAGTTCCAGTGGAAGATGTGAGGACACAAACCTATTATTATTAATCATTTGTCTAGTACTTTCTAGCCCTTATCTAGATCTGTTTCACAACAACCCTGTAAGGTAGGTCGTTACTATTCCCATTTTACAGATGGGAACTGAGAGGCTCAGAGAGTGTGACTTGCTTAAGGCCACCCAGTGGGTTCATGGCTAAGTTGGGATTTGAACTCTGGTCTCCCAGGTCCAAGCCCAGCACCTTATCCACTAGGCAACACTGGCTCTTCAACCTCACAGGCAACCCCCCCTTCCCCTTCTGCCCGCCGCCCCCCCACGTAGATCAGTGTTGTAGTGTCATGGAGGGAGGGATGGGGCCTTCCCCTGCTGGAGAGCAGCTTACCAGATGTTTGTGCCCCCACTGTATTTGCAAAGAGGAGGCCAGGATTTATTATTGTAGTTACGATGATGATTAATTCAGTAGTGCTGGCAATGTGCCTTGCACTGAACAGTTATGATTAATGAGACAGATCCCTGCCCCAAGGAACTTGCAACCTGGAAATGTTGAGGGTTAATCAGAGCAGGTACCCTCCCCCTCACTCCCTTCCCCTATAGACTGAGCTCCCCCCCTCTTAAGGATCAAGTGGAGAGGTTAGTAACCCCTCTGCTCTTGTCGGCGTAGTGAACCTCCCTGCCCTCAGCTACAGGTGTGAAGCCCCACCTTGGAAAGACTGGGCTTTGATCGGTCAGTGCCACAGTCCTGCGGGCACTTGAATCCATGAGAAATTTCCCCTCTTGGTGCTGCCTCCTCCTCTAGGCCGTGATCGGTAGCCCTGTCCCCTCTGACAGGTGCATATTTCTCTGTGTCTGTGTTGTATGGGCTCATGCCCTTCTCTGTAGCACAAGGCTTGTGCGGACATGTCCCTTCCTATCTCTGCTCCCTCCCTTAGCCAAGCAACCTGACAGCTCGCCTCCTCCCTCAGGGCATCCCTTGCCACTTCCAGCTTAGTTCGTCTGGAGCTGCCAGCCCCTGACCCAGAGCCTCACCTGCAAAGCTTCCTCCGCACTGCACGTGAGCCTGCGATTAGCGCTAATCCCCCAGACGCTCTTCCTCCTGACAGCGGAACTCTGCCGTCTGGGTGAATGCTTACCGGGAAAGCTCAGCTCTCCTGCTTGGGGTCCTCCTCCGCTCCCATAGGGTTCCCTGCAGCCTGCTTCTTGGCCACAGCTCTCCAAAGCTTCATCGCTCTGATCTAATGCCCAAGGGTGCCCTTTCCCCCCATTCCCCTTGACTCCATGGCTGAAGGATAATCTCCGCTCTCTTGAACACGCTGCTCCTGGCTTGTGCCTCACAGCGCATGTCTCTAAGCTTCTCTGGGCGGCACAAGGATGTGGCTGGATTGAAGAGTTGCTAAGTGTCTCCGAGGGGTCCATTCCAATCGAACTCCATCTCTACTGACTCTGCTCTGGACTCCGCTTGGAATGGGCCTCTATCAATCCAGTCGGCCCCTGAGCTTGCAGAGCTACATGTATTTGTTCCTCAGGACTGCGCTGAGAGTGCCTGGTTTCGTACCCATGGGTAATACCTGTGTTTTGGGGTACCGTTCTGGATACCCAAACTGATACCCGAATACCGTTCAAGTATCTGAAAAACCAAAATACCAGCAACCGATATAACAAAATTCTGAAAAATCCAGGACAAATCTGGGATAAATTGTCCCAAATTTGTCCCTGATTTTTCAGGCTGTTTCTCGGTATTTCGGTTGGTATTTCAGTAATGGGTTTTTGGTAGTTTAGATACCTGATCGAAAACTGATTCAGGTACTGAAAAATACCTGAAATACTCAGTTTGATTTGGGTACCGGAAATTCAATGGGTACACCCATTTTTGTAGATACTCTTTTTAGCTGCTGCAATGCTCTTTGCCTGATGAGAAAAACAGGCCTCTTCATCAGGCCCTCTCTTTTAGGCCAAGGAAATCTGAGGGACTGGTTAGCAGGGGCCTAAATAGCTGCCATGGAGTGAGGGGCCTCAGTTGAGCCTGGGCTTCAGAGTGGGTGGGGTAGAGAACAGGGTCAGGAGGCTCTCTGTCCACTCTGAACATTTTCTTGCAGAATTCAGGTCCCCACCTTTGGGAAGTTTACATAGTGGGTGGGAGTGGAATGTAGGCCCCACTTCTGCTCCCATTCAAAACCTCCTTCCTGCTGGGATTGTCGCCACTCTGGGGTCAGGGGCAGGCACTGGGAATTGGGATGGCACTACCTTCCTGGATAAGTCCACCTCCTTACCCATAGGGAGCCCATAATTGGACGTGAGCCTGGTCCTGCCACAGTCTTGCTCCGCCACTGTGCTTTGTGTGTGGTTTCAGCAGAGGTGGGGAGGGCAGGGGAAGACAGCCTCGCTTTTTATGTGAATTGATCTGTTTTCAGATCCTCTGACCCTGCTTTCTTTTCTCTTTCTTTTTCCCCCCTTCTCCTCTCACTCTTTAAGGTCTCCTTGAGCATGGGCGGAACTGGTCAGCCATTGCCAGAATGGTGGGCTCCAAGACTGTCTCGCAGTGCAAGAACTTCTACTTCAACTACAAGAAGAGGCAGAATCTGGACGAGATCCTACAGCAGCACAAACTGAAAATGGTAAGCAGCCCACACACCGCGCCACAAATATTTCCCAGCAAACACTTGCGTCCTTCACAGCACGTCCAGAGGGGGAGGCTTTTTTTGCTTCTCAGATTTACTGGATTAAAACATGCAAGAGTCCCGATTTCAACCAACAACTGCTGTCAAAGAGGGGGTGTTTGTCTTTTGGTTATTGCTTGGTGCCTGGCTGTCATAGGGTCATGGAATTGTAGGGCCAGAAGGGATGTCAGGAGGTCATCTAGTCTGTTCTCTTGCACGAAAGCAGGAGTAAGTCAACGTAAACCATTCTGAACAGATGCCTGTTCTTAAAAGCTTCCAGCAATGGGGGATGCAGCAACCACCTCCCTTGGTAACTCGTTCCACTGCCCCTGTGAGAAAGTTTCTCCTAATGCAGGCAGGCAGGGCCGCTGATGTAACAGCGTCACTAGATCTGGAACAATATACAGCACTTGGGAAGATAAAGGAGAACAGAAGGGCGAGAGGAGCTGGAATATGTTACGATGATGAGTCACGCTCAGGTCTTGTTTAGAAATATGCAAATCCTTTCGATGCTGGTGGAGCTGGTTTTATTTTTTTTCCACAGAGTGGCAGAGATCAGGATCTGGCCTCTTTTAGGGTTGTGTGTTTCCAGGGTGATCATCAAAACTCTTGGATGTCCTCGCAGCTGTGCCAAGTGTCAGAAAGGAGCAACAAAGCCAACATCTACCTGATTGGTTTGTGGAACATTAGGAGGAGTCAGTGTTTTGGGGAGAAAGAACCCAAAATCTCTGGGACTGTGCTGGTCTAATGGTAGGATAGGGAACCAGGAGCTCTAGAGTTCTAATCCCGACACTTGACTTGCTTGGTCTGGATCAAGTCACTTAACCCATCTTGATTTCCATTGCTGTACAGCGTGGATAGTGACGCTTGCCTACCTCAGAGGTGCTGGCAAGGAATGAGGTTGAAAGGAGGGTCTGGCGGGTTAGGACACCAGCCGGCCACATGAGAAAGCAGCAGGGACGGCCCTTTTTCTTCACCTGTTTCCAGTGTGGCTCTACCCCACCCCCGAAGGGCTTTACCCCCTTACATGCCTCTCTCAGCTCCCACGTTTGAGAGAGCTAAGTTCAGTTCTGTGCTCTGACAGAGGCTCCCTGAGTGGCCTTGGGCAAGTCCCTTAGTCTCTCTGTGTCTTATTTCCCCCATTCCTCTTCTGTAAAATGGGAATAAGAGCACTGCCATCTCTCAGGGCTATGAGGCAAATACATTAGATTGGGAGGTAGGGTGATGTGGGGCAGGGGGCGCTTCTAAGTGCCTGAGATGGATCGAATTAGTTAATGCTCAGTGAGCACTTTGAAGGCTCAGTAGGCTTCTCGGTAACTGCTAAGTATTATAATTATTATTTCATTTGTAGGGCATCATGGGGTTCCACGCTTGGTGGCTAATAGAATTCACAAGGCTAAGCCCCCCCAAGGGGCACTTTGGAAATGCACAGGATGGTGTTCAGTAGAGAAATCTCAAACTATTATAGCACGAGTGAAAAGAAAGAGAGGCAGGCAATCGACAACTCCGCCAGGAATTTAATGTCCTCGTCAGTCTGTAGGAGCGGGGAGGCCAGCAGTGATTCTCATTAGAAGTTTCCAAAGCGCAGAGGTGTTCCAATCTGCCTGCGTTTCTCCAGATTGTTTTAGAAATAAAGTGTGTGTGTATGTGTATATATATATATATATATATATATATATATATATATATATATATATATATAAAAAAAATTGCATATATTATGGAGTGGGGGTTGGGGAATCAAGCCTTTCAAACTACATCCAAAGCTATTGTATTCGTAGTCTCTCCAGCTACGAGAGAGGATCAGAAGGAGCAGATCCCATGACGCAGTAATATGATCAGTGTTGGGCCCATTAATTGACTCTGCCTCCTAGTATTTCAGAAATTGTACCACGTGAATGTTTTTCTGCAGAAGCTATTATTTCCCCGCCATCCATTTCTCCTATGCAAGCAGCAGGACTCCTCTATTCTAATTGTTTAGCCTCTCTCTAGTTTATATCAGTGTGGATTATTCCCCCCCCTTTCCCCCTCTTTGGAACAATCGAGAACGCGGACCTTGGGTTTTGTGTAGAGGAACAATGAATGCTCAGCTGCTGCTTATTGTGCTCCATTGTCTTACGGCATAAAGCTGAAAGGAAATGAAAGAACAACCGTGATTCAAGCGCTATAGGCTTATTCAAAGGCGAATTGGTGGTTTCGTTCTGTATAATCTGGGCATCCCAGAGTAGTTGGCCAACTTGGCCTTGATCTTCTGAAGGTCAGCAGTTGGCAGTCAAGCCATGCTGACAGCAGTTTGGAGCATCAGGATTGATGCTCTGCAGGGATGGGGAAACTTTTCCTGCTGCTGGCCACTTCAGGAATGAGTACAAGGTAGGATTTGGGGGTGGGAGGCAACAAAGGAGCATGCTCAGGATGGGGGAAGGGACAGGAGGGTCCAGATCTTTGAGTACATGCCTTCACCTCCACTCCCTTCTCTCCCGAGTTCACTTGTTTAGTGCTTGTGATTAGGGGCTGAATCTATGGGCCCGATCTAGGAATTGGAAAGGGGCCAAATAGAAAATAGTCCTGGACTTGATTTGGCCCACGGCCCAGAGGTTCCCAACCCCTGCTATATTAGAACAGACTGACGGACTGTCTAGTCCAGTATCCTGGGTCCAAGAGTGTCAGTAACCTTATACCTCAGAGAGCCTTGCTACTAAGGAATAATCTGCCCTCATCAAGGTCTCCTCGTGACCCGAGGAGTTAAGAGACTGGCTTTAATCCTGAAGCATGAGGTTGTATATCCCTCTCTTGTTAACTCTAATGGCTTTGAAGATCCATTTCATCCAGATAGATATCCAAACCTCCTTTGACTTTCAGTAAGTTCTTGGTGTCGTCCACTGCCTGCGGCAGCAGGTTTTCTAATCTAACTGCCCGTTGCTTGAAAAAGTTTTCGCTTGTGTCAGTTTTGCCACTAGTGTCTGTGATCTGGAAGTTAGGAGCTATTGGAGGAGAAGGCTTGGTTTTCTAAAGTGCAATGCCTTTATACTTTGCAGCCCAGTTCTTCGGACAGGTTGCATGTTACAGCAGCGGTGCGGAATCTTTTCCATCATGGGGGCCACTTTGAAAATTAGTACAAGCTCCAAGGGCCACATACAAGTTGGGGATGTGGGTGCTTAAAGGGTGTACTCAAGAAAAGGGGGGCCCAGATCATGGATTTGTGCCATGGATCTGTCCCCTCTCCTTGTTTGCATGCCCTCATCTCTGCTCCCTTACCCTGAGCTCAGTTTTTCAATGGCTGGAGGTAGGAACTGGATCCAGGGGCCAGACCCAGGAACTGGAAAAGGGGCCACATGAAAACTTGGTGCAGACCACATTTGTCCCATGGAACTGAGGTTCCCCACCCCTGATGTACAGTTTGGTGGGTTCTCTATGCTCCCTATCTTACAATATACACCCAAAGGTGCAGCATCCTGCACTTGCAGGTGATTGGCTTAACGCTTTGCCTACCCTGTGCATGTGAGCACCTCCAGTCTTCTGTAGAATTTTGTTACAAACTGGAATCTTACTCTGGTTTCCCAAGGGGCCTGTCAAACAAACCTATCCCCGATTTAAGGTACAGAGCAGAGCTGGCACATGGCTTTGAGTCCTAACCAGTTACGGATGGTTTCATCACAGAGAGATTCGGCGGCTTCACAGCAACTTTGGTTTGATTTTGGGGGCTATCTGGGTCTGATTTACAACCTAAAGGAACATGATACTGAATCCAGTGTGGTTAGCATGGAGACAGTCTTGACTCGGCGGGGGTGTTACTGGGTATAATGGTTGTTGTCTGGACATATTCTGCTACGTGGCCTTGCTCCTCATTTTGGACCAAGCGATTGCATGTAGCCACTGTTATGTCTCTAAAGCAGCAAATACGTGCAGCGTGATGGGAGCCAGGGTATGGAAGGGAGAGAGAGGGGCCTGGGGTGCTGGCTTGGGCCAACATGGTGACCTGGAGATTCTCTCCCAGCCAGCAAGTCCTTGTACCAGCCTTCCTCCCATCCCCCATGAACGAGGCCACCGTGAAGGAGGGGTGGTGGTAGGTGAGAGGGGACTACTGCGTAGCCAGCTGAGCAGAATGCAGCATAAACCAGCTAGGTGTCTGCAATTACCTCATCCGATCCAAAATGTGTTGGATCCTCATGGGTTACAGTTAACATCGGATAACACCCAGGCAGGCTGCTTGTTTATCCTTTGCTGGGACTTGGGGCTGTGCTCGAGAAGCAGCTCCTAGAAGCACATCCCCGATTCCTGAATGCCTCCAAGTTTTGTGGGTGCCCCTTAGAGCCTCTTCCTTGCTCCCACTATCTCGCCTGCCCGTTGTGCAGGGGTGAGGGGTGATGGCCTGCCGGCCTACCTCTCCTCTTCCCAGCGAAGCCAGACGGTGCATCCAGCACCACGGTGCTGCCTCTCGGAGCTTCCTCTTTCTCCCTGGAGATCCTCTTGGACGGCCAGGAAAAACGGTAGGGTTAGATCCCCTCCACTGACAGTAGGAGGCAGACTGCCTGATTTATTTTGTTCCCCCGGAGCATGCTCAGTGGGGATCTAGCCCCTCAGCTCCAGTTGTTTGTCTGGCTCCACACAGTTATCTCTGGAGCAGGGATGGCAGCTCCTGCGTTCCCACACAATCTCCACTTTGGCTTCGGGCTCGAAGGTCTGTCCTTTTGTTAAAGCAAATAAACCTCACCCGTGGTGTTATTGAGACCCGGAGCTCTGGGAAGCAGGAGTGCTGCCTGGCTCCTTCTTTCCAGCCAAGATTTACATGGCATTTGTCTCCCTCTCCTCGGCACAGAGTGGATTAAGGCAGGGCTTAATGCATCTGACAATTCCACTCTCCCCCCGTCACTGTCCGGAACCCAGGGGGTACCCGAGGGGCGTGGGTGTGTATCTCCCCAGATGTCACGCCATGCCAGAGGGGTGGGGCCGTGTCAGGAGAAGGGCACGACATTCTGGGGGACGGGGCCCCTTGCCTCAGGGAGTCTGGCTTGATGGGAGACCAAGGGACTTGCTCTGGGAGGGCACCCAAGCCGAGCCCTTTTGGGCCCATGGGGCTGTAGCGTGGAGGCCTGTATTAGCCGAGATCCCCCCGTGCTCTGCTCTGTTCCCCAGCTCGAGCACCCAAGAGAGAGTTTGCTGCTTATCCCAGCCTCTGCTTTTCCCCCTGCCTCTTTCTTGTTGTGGCTTCACAGCCCCTTTCTAGGCTGCAGCCTCCGTTAGCGTTGGCCTCCTGCATGCCGGTCTCTTATTTCACTAACCGTAACGCTGAGGAACATGGAACATCTTGAAGCAAAATATCCTTTTAAGGCGCTTTTTCCAGCAGCTATCCCAGATGGGAATCTCTTTCTCTCTCTTTCCCAGTGGGAGGCTGTCACTTGTGCTGCGGTTGCCCCGGGCCAGTTAACGATCTGGTTCATTAGCCTATAAAACAGAGGGGCCTCTGCCAGTCCTTGTGGCGTGTTCACCAAGCACCCAGCTGTGTCCTCCTCTAATGGAGAAATTAGACTCAGCCTTTCTACCAGTCACGTATTGTTCCTCTGCTCGGGGTTCTGACAAAATCCCTTTTCCTGTGGCGGGCCTCCACCCTCCGAGCCACACCCCCAGCATAACCCCATTGAACTTAGGCCAGGGAAGTGCCTTGAGGACTGGCGTTTTTAGTGGTGTGGTGCACTGATTGGGTCTCTGGTACTACAGCAGAGGGTGGTAGTCCCTTTTACGTGTGACCGGGCCTCCGGGCCATCGCGGAGAGCAGACGCAAGCCCCGGGCGACCCCACTTGGCCAATGATGCCCCCTGGGCCTCCCTTGCCATCTGAACCTGGGCCGCAATCCAGTGGCGGAACCCTCATTGGCTTTCAGTCAGGCCTGTCAGTCTCCGTGCTAATACTAGAGCATTCTCTGGTGCCCAGCTTGAGCCCAATATTAGACTGTGTCTCGCCATGTCATGCTCATGAGGGAATGCCCTTCTCACGCAGGTAGGAGAGGCTGAGACAGCTGCTGAAGGAAGCTATACAAAATGGCCACCCCGTATCAGTCGCAGGTTATTTGGCTGTTCTCTCCCTGTCAGGCGGTGATCCCGTGAAGAGGCCAATTTTAACCGGCAGCTGCTTTTCCCCTTGGGGCAGGCGGCCAGGAAGATGTCTCACCAATAGGCGCGGGCTCTTGTATTCTTCCACAGGAATATATTGTGCAGGCACAGGAGGTGGGGGAAGGAGAAGACTTCTGCTCTGCCAGGAAGCAAGGAATTAAAGAACAACTGCTGAGTCTTGGCAGACTTGGAGAGAACTTCCTAGAGTTGGCTGAAATCCAGCCACTGCAGCAAGCCCAGATACCTGGGATGGCCATTATGGCCACCGAAGTGGGAATGACACATTGGAGACAGGCGAGTGAATAGCCTGAGGGAGGGCTGCCTGGGATCTTTGTGTTGTGGCCTGTTGGTTAGTTTACCTTAGAGCACTATAATTTCACATCAAACGGTTTCCTCGCAATACAAAGCACGAGCCTGCTCCACTTCCCCGACACCTGAAGAGGGAGAAGGGGAATTCCTCTCAGACTAGGGTGGGTGTAAAAGATGGAGGGGGCCCAGTTATAATTTGACTAGCTGGGTCATTTGTCCCTAGCTAGGTCATTTGTATATCACCTGGCTGGGTCATTTGCATACTTGGCTGTTCTGCACCAAAAAAAATTTTTTTTAAATCCCTTAGGTTATTTAAGGTGCATGGCTTGTTAAACCATTAATGCCTTTCTTGCCTTACACAGTTGACCAATAGCAATGAAATCTCATTATTGATAACAAGCATTACATTGGGCATGTGCACAGGGTATTACCAGGCATAACAACAACTCCATAAGAATCCATCGCAATCTGGAATTGATGTCATCGTCCAGCGCACCTGACTAGTTTTACAGATGTCCATGCGGCTATGGGTTTTCGTGACTACCCAAAACCCCCTCCCACCAGCTGTTGGCCAGAACCCATCCCAAGATGCTGCCAGGGGATCCCTGTGATGTCTCAGGAGACAATACATCAGAAGGGGGTGGGGGGCAACGGGCTTGTTTACACATAACGGCAGCTTATGCGCAAGGAGCAGTGACAAAGTGTGAAACCAGACATAACGCTAACTCCACTTTAACATTTCTTGTGCATGGTGCCCTAGGCAGCCCTGCAAGATGCATAGGAAATGTTACTGTGGAGTTAGCGTCGTGTCTATTTTCATCCATAGAATTGTATAGTTGGAAGGGACCTCGAGAGTCGTTTGGTCTCCCAGGTGACATGTAAGAAGGCATTTCAGCAGAGTGAATACCTAGGAGCGGGAGGGAAGGAAAAGAAAGGACTTGGGCAGATTTTTGCTGTGGGATTAATTCAGAGAATCGTAGAGTTGGGAGGGACCTTGTGCATCATCTAGTCCAAGCCCCTGCTTGGATGCAGAATAACTACAGCTACAACATCCCCAGCAGATGACTGTACTGCCCCTTCCTGAAAACCTCCAGCAGTTGAGAGCCTACGACCTCCCTAGGCAACTTGTTCCATTGCTGCACCGCTCTGACTGTCAGGAAGGGTTTCCTGAAATTCCTGTACCTAGAGCCCGTTATTTCTAGTCTTGCCCTCATGGGCAATGAAGAACCTTCTCTTGCCATCTTCTCAGTGGCATCCCTTGAGACATAGGAAGATGGCTATCATGTCTCCCCTTAATCTCCCTTTAGCTAGGCTAAACATACCCATTTCCTTCAGCCTTTCCTGGAAAGACTTGCTTTCCAAACCCTTTATCATTTTTGTTGCCCTTCTCTGACCCCTGCTCCAAATTGTCAAAGTTCTTCTTAAAAATGAGGCACCCAGAAGTGGGCACAGGATTCCAGGCGAGGCCTGACCAGTGCTGAATAGACATTCTTGACCATGTTTTCCAGGCATTGTAAGCATACTGTGGAGAAAAGCATACAGACATAACAGGCAAATGTGTGTTTAATGCCCAAACGAGTGGCTAGCATAAGATCTGCTGGCTGTGGTGCCTTCATGCTGCAGCGTAGCACGAGTGCTAGTTCAGCTGGCGCTGCTACTAGGCCATGGTTAACAGGCAGAATGCGACGCACCAAGGATGAACAGCTGCAAAAGCCACTGAGGTGTGAATGGCAGCATGTCTCGGCGTGGGGGCCCAGGCAAGGATAAGCCCAGTCCGAGAGCGTTTGAGGTCCTCTGACGTGCAAGTTTCACTTCTTAATACAAGCATGGCGAGCGAGTAGGATGCCCTAATTAGATGTGTCCCCTTGAGCGGAGGAGCAGGACCTGCAGGTATTTCCTGCATGGGGGAGGCTGGATTTTGCCTGGAAGGCTAGATGTGACGGGAGAGTTTCTTCTCCAGGGATCCATATTTTAAGATTATTCTCATTAGGACTCCTCTTATTTCTTAGGAATATTTCTAATATTAATGATAATATTAGTTTATATTTTTATTTGCATTGATTGAGGTCGTCTTTTCGCTTGTATGACCCCATTTTAAGATCGCGACCCATCCATAGATGGTGTGACCTCACGTGGAGTCCCAACTCACAGATCGGTAACCTCTGGTTTAGGACTTTGAGTCCAGGATCCGGGCCTCCATCAGGCTAGGCTAGCTCCCCACTCAGGCTGTAATTCAATATTGCCAGAGGCAGTTTTTGCAACAGTTTGTCTAAATGCAAAATTCAGTGAAAATGGCTGTGACCGCAGCAGCAGCACAGACTTCACGGGGCCCTGTGGATGGATTGCACAAGGACACTTCACCAGGAAGTGGGTCTCTTATAAGCCCCTTGCTGCAAGCTTCGGAGCATCTTCCCTTTCTGTATGTACCAAGCCTACCCACTTGTCATTCAGGGAAAACATGCAAGCTAAGAATGGGGGCGAAGCCATGATTGATTCCAGCGTAGGATCCTGCCTCATCCGTTCCCGTGAGTCACGGCAGCGTGAGTAAGAGGCAGTGGGGCGAAGATGGCTTTGCCATAGTAACAAGAGCTTTGTCACCGCATTAGCATCATCTGGAGCCCTAATGAGGAGCTGCTGCTTTAGACAATAGCAGGCAATTATGGAATTGTTTCTCTGGCAGGAGGGCAAGCTTTGACAGGGCTGCTTAGGCTGGGGTGGAGATTGCCTAAAGAACACAGCTACCTAGAAAGCTGGAGTCAAGACACGGCTCGTTCCGTCTGCAATTTTTGGCCATCCTAGGTCCCCATTTCGATTGGATTCCAAGCCCTTCAAAGTCTATAACCTACTTATTCTCAAAGCAACCTCTGTGATGGAAGGTGGGGCTGTTTCTTGAGGGTTACTGAGGCATGGGGAGATGAAGGTCACAATGCAGAGAATCCTTGCTCTGGAGTAACCCCATTGAAGCCCATAGGGAGTGAGGTCCCATTCTGTGGGGAAGAACATAAACTGTAGATCAGGAGTGGGACTGGGGAACCTACAACCCTTGAGCCAAATGCAGCCAACGGCTGGTTTTTATTATTATTATTCCAAAGTATTTATATAGCGTCAGCTTTGTATCAGACGCTTTGTGCGATCATCAATTATAGACTGGTCCCTACCCCACGTGGATAAGAGAGAAGGGAAGGGGAACACATGGAAAGACAGGAATATACATCCTTGAAGTTGGGAAGTCACAGGTGCACATGCTTAGCTTAGTTCCAGGGAAGAAGGGGACCCTGAAAAAATCAGGAAACTAAGGGGATGAGGAGTCAGGGAAAGCCTGACAGAAGATTATTATTATTATTATAAGCATTTATATAGCGCCAGCGATGTACCTGGTGCTTTACAAAAAACAAGATAGACGCGGTCCCTGCCCGAGAGCTTACAATCTAAAGACGGGGGGGGGAGGGGAGACAGGGAAGGGGGGACAGAGGGAGAGACAAGGGATGCGGCGTTCATGAGGATGCGAGAACTCAGGTACATGTTCTTGGCTTGGTTCCAGTAAATTGTGAGTTTACAGATAACAGCTGGGGGATAATCCCGGGTGGGGATGATTAGCAGGAGTTAGGAAGGGTGGAGTTTTTCAGGAGGGAGGGAGCAGAATTAATGTATTTAGGGAGAGAGTTCCTGGTATGGGGAGCAGCGAGGGAGAAGGGACTGATAAGTTTCCAGGAGCAAGGGAGTCCTGAGCAGGCAAGGGTCCCTTTCCAGTTCTGGAATCTGACCCGTGGATCCACTCCTTCCCATCAAGAGTGAGTTCAGGGGAAGGAAGATGAGATGAGAGCATGCACTCAAGGTCGGGGGATGGATCTATAGGGCTTCAATGTGGTTACTTCAGAATAAGTGGTTTGCGGATCACAGTCAAAGTGACTTGCCCAAGGTCACACAGGATGTTTGTGGCAGAGCAGGGAAACAAACCCAGGATTCCTTAGTCCCAGACAGACTCCTTAATCCCTGGACCCTCCTTCCTTCCACAGCATCCCAACTCCCCAAAGAGCACTTTCCCCTGAAGCTTACGATGTGAAGTTTGATACAAACTAGATTAAAAGGAGCTGCGTTTGGGAGCGGAAGCTGTGTGTTTGTTTTACCCTGGGGTTTCTGAATGGAGCGGGGAGACAGCTGCCCTTCCCAACCTGCAGCTCGGATAGCAAAGTCAGCACCTCCACCGCAACCTTATCATCTCATCCATTGAAATAATTGTTCAAAGTACGTCATTCATGCTGTGTGTGTGTGCGCGGAGCGGGCGGAAGGTGACAGGCAGGTTTCTACTGGTCTGTTTATTTAGGCAGCGTTACCCAGAAGCAGCATCCGATAGGAGGTTCTTTGTAAATCAGGTGAAGGAGTTTATCATAAAGGGCAGCATGCCAAGAGAGTTTGGAGGCTAGAGGGGAAGGTAAAGTCTAGTCTAGTGACTACAGGAATTTGGCAGGGAAATTGGACTCCTGGCTTTCCTTCGCTGCTCTGCTATGGATTTGCTGTGGAGTTGGAAAACTCACCTAGGGCCAACATTTCAAAAGCATTCACTGATTTTTGGGTCCCCAAATTGAGACCCCAGGTTTTGATTACCTCTGCAGCTTCTGCTGACTTCAGTTATTATTATTACTATAATTTTATTACAGCGCGAGCAACATGACAGGCACTGAACTGTCCTGATTAGAGACAGGTCCCTGCGCAGGGGGGTTGCAATCTAGGCTGGACAAGAAAAGGGAGACCAGGGGAAGGGGAACACAGGGAGAGACTAGGATACATTCACGAAGCTGAGACACTGCAGGTGCACATGCTTAGCTTAGTTATGGGGGTGGGGATCCTGGAGAGTGAGGAGCTAAGGAAAGCCTGATGGAAGGGGTAGGTTTTTGGAGAGGGGGCGGAGCGTCTACCCTTGGGGAAGGAGTTCCAGGCTTACTTACGGAGTGACATAGGAGAAGGAATGTAAGCAATTCAGGGAGCAGGAGACTGGGGCAGGTGATGGGGGTGGCAGAGGAGCAGAGTTCTCAAGTGGGAATGTAGCAGGTAGGGATGGGACTGTCGGTATTGCCAAGAACTAAAAGTAGCCGATAATGGCTATATTGGGTTAATCCGATATCTCGGTTCTTGGCAGTATCAAATCTTTTCCATTGATTTTTTTAATCAGATTTTTTAACATTGCAATTTTCCCCGTTGAAGTCAGTGGGGAAAACCGCAATGTTAAAAATCCGATACCAAGAGAACCGGTAGTAAACGGATAGACAGAGAACCGGGTACCAAGAACTGAGATGTTGCCAATAGTCCCACCCTAGTAGCTGGGTTGTTTTTTGCTGGTTGAGAAGGGGGAGAGGGAGAGGAGAAGCGCTCGAACTTGATCCAAGTGGGAGGTGAGGTGGATGGCCCTTGGCAGCGGCCGGTTGAGCCGAAGTGAGACGGTCAAGCTGAGAGCAGCGGAGGCTGCGTTAGTCCCAGCAAGAGGCAACCAGAGCCTGCACTAGAGTTTTGGCAGTGGGAACAGTAAGGAAGAGCAGGATTTGAGCGCTATTGTGCCGGGGGGAAGCCACAGTTGTAGGGATTCCAATTCACTTGAGGGCACCCAGAAGCAGAGGCCACTTTTGAAATCCTTGCTAGTGCCACATCGTTCGTCCTCGGTCAAGTTGCTTATGAATCCAGTGCTAAAACATGGCTTTTCTATTAACGTTGGGCATCATGGGCCGCTTTTAGACGATCCCATCGTGCGCTCGCATGGGGTTTCGAACACCCCGCGAGGAGAGATTGCACGTGACGCCGCCGGCAGTCGTGCACCTGATAAGGCGCCACGCATTCTCTTCAAGCCGCGAACTGACCGGGAGCCTGATCGAGGTAGGTCATTCGCTGCTTGCGTGGCGCCGTCACGTGCAATCTCTCCTCGCGGGGTGTTTGAAACCCCGCGCGAGCGCACGGCGCGATCGTCTAAAAGCGGCCTTGGTCTTGGCCCTAAAATACTGCCGCACCCAGGCAGTGAAACGTGCTGGAGGAAACGGTTATAAAAATCTAGCAGGAGTTCCCACCCCTAGTTCACACCGCTGTACATTTCTTATACATGTTGCAGGGCTGCATGGGGAAACCAACCCAGCCCTGCAACATGCATAAGAAATGTTATAGCCGTGTTAGACATGATGCTACCTTCTCTGTCCCGTGCTTCTATTTCAAAGACATCCAGCTTGGCACAAAATCTGGCCGTTCTGTCGTTTAGTAATTCCATAGCCAAGACAATTTCTAACATGCGGCCGCTTTGGAGTACACTGCAATTGTCTGCATCCGCTTGCCAATCCGCCCAGCAATGCAGGAAGAGCAGCTCACATTGCAGGCCAGATTCTGCCTCCTCTTATGCCCACTGCCTTCCAGCTTGACTCATGGGCATCAGAGCGGGCAGAAACATGCTGCAGCAGAGGACTGCAGCATGCAAGACACTTGGCATCATCATCCATGATTATTACGATATAGCACAAGCAACATGCCTGGTGCTGTACAGTCGTTAACTGGAGACCGGTCCCTACCAAAAGCAGTGGCTCTCATCCTTTGATCTAGGAGTGGGGATTCTTTTCCTTCCCAGGAACCACGTTGAAAATTAGTACAATTCCAAGGGCCACGTAGAATAGAGGGGCAGAAGGTTTTAAGGAGAGCGTTCAAGAAGAGGAGGGTCCAGATGGCGGTTTTGTGCCATGGCTCTGTCCCCTCTCCTTGTGTGCACGCCCTCATCCCTGCTCCCTTACGCTGAGCTCACTCTTTCAGTACATGAGGGCAGGGGCTGGTTCTAGGGGCCAGATCCAGAATTAGAAAGGAGCCAACTAAAAACTATCCCTGGGCCTCAGGTTCCCCAGCCCTGCTTAAAGCACTTATTCTGTCGCGGTAGGATGGGAAGCAGGGAGCCAGAAAACTCTGATGAGGTTTAGTTCACTCAGTCCCGCCCCTGGTAGGGCAGGAGGGCTCCGCGTGTGTGGGACTTGGCTGATGTGGCTTCCAGGGACATCAGACTAGCCAGCTTCTCTTGAGTCTGCTTGGCTGTCCAGGAAATGCTCAGCCTGGCCATTTCCCTCTGCCCCAGCCAACCTTTTCACCCTTGTCTCCTTCTTCCCCCGCAGGAGAAGGAAAGAAATGCCAGGAGGAAGAAGAAAAAAGCCCCTGCCATTCAGAACGAACAAGCCGCCTTCCCTCCTGCTGCCGAAGACGAGGAGATGGGACAGGACGGGTCAGGGATGAGCGGCAACGAGGAGGAGATGGCGGAGGAGGCAGAAGGTGAGGGGCAGCTGCGGGGCTTCCTGGGCAGGCTCTTTGCCGCAAGCTGGCAGCCCTGCCCTGTCGGGTGAGGTGTCGTGCGAGGCTGCGAGCCCTGGAAATGTCACTGCTTCTGTGTGTGTCGGCGAGTGCGTCTCCCAGCAGGCAGTGGGGGAGAGGAGGGAGGGAGGGTGACCCTTTCTCACGGCACCAGAGACACGGAAGAGCTGACATTTTCACAGATCGCACAAGCCCAGTCACAGCCAGGGCGAGATGGGGGAACGCTGGAACAAAAGCTCTGCCTGGCCCCGTGGAGCAGGTTTCTGCTGTGGGAGTGAACTGGGTCCCAGGTCCATCTCTGTCCCTGAATTTTTGGCAGCTCTACAAGCTAAAGTCCTTTGTGCGTGGGCGAAGGAGGAGCAGTTCAAGGCTCCTGACACAGCCCGGATGTGCGGGGGGGGATCACCTAGGGGGAAAGGGCAGAGCGGTTCCCATGATCTCTCTGCCAAAGCTGCTCTCAGTGGCCCAGCTTCAGTGCCTCAGCGATTGCTTATTTATGTTTCTCCTTTATACCAGCCTATCCTCCAGAATCCCCCTTTGCCCTCATAGCTAAGTTAAGCACATGCCCCTGCAACTTCTCCGCTTCATGGATGTCTTCCTTTCTCTCCCTAGGCTCCCCTCCCCCATGTCCATCCTAGATTGTAAGCCTCTCGGGGCAGGGACCTGTCTCTAATTACAGTTGTTCACCATCAGGCCCATTTCTGGTGCTATCTGATAATAGTAGGGAACCAGGCTAAGATCATTAGCTCTTGTAGGCCTTCTGGAGCAATGCCAATGCTGCTGCCCAGCTCAGCCTGCCTTGTAGGGCTTCCCCTTGGTCCCAGCCTGGCCACACCCCTCCTCCTGTCTGTCCTGGCCCTGCCACTCTTCCCAGCTTCCTGGTGGGTTGGTTGGCATCCAGCCAGCATAGACCATTTCCTGATAGCACCAGGACACTGGGCAGATCATCTTTCCTGACCTGCTTTCTCTGTCTGTGTGCTGGCTTGCTCCACTGCCTAATCCCGTCTCACACCTGTTTTCCTTAGCCTCCTGAGATCTTGTCTGAACCCCAGAACCCTGTTCTGACACACACGCACCCCCAATCCCCAGGCTGATCCCCGAGTCCGCTCACTCTGATCCCTTGCATGTCCAGAGAAGAAAGTTGTGCTGTAGTATTTGTAACGCACTTAGAAAACTTGAAGGCCAGGCATTATCCAACTGTAAAGCTGTTTCTCTCTGGCCTCCTCCTTTACCCAGGCCCTGATTCTGCAAAGTTTTAGCTCCATGCTAAATGCTCAGCCCCTGCTTGACTTCTCCATACTACTCTTTAGTGCATCAAAGAATAGTGACAATCTTGAGCACATGCTTAAAGTTTAAACTCAGTGCTACGCATTTTGCTGAGTCAGTTCCCCAGTGAATAAGCGAGCAGAAAAGCTGCTCCCTCTGCCCTAAAGCATCAAGTTTATGGCCTTCACAGCGCAGACAACAAGCATCCTGTGACTTTGGCTTTGGAGAGTAATTCTCTTTCCCAGTGGCAGCTCGCTCAGTAGCTACAAAGCTCCAGGGTCAACTCAGCTCTGTGTTTTGGGGGGGATTTTTCCCCCCTTCAGCAGGCAATTTCCAAACTTTTGTTCATACAGAAAGAATTTTTTAAATGGGGGCGGGAGACAAATGCAGGTGACATTAGTAGGTATTTCTCCCTCAGGAACTGCAGCAGCGAGCTTGGGAAATGTGTGTAATTTACAGCGATGGCCCCATTTAACTTTCGTAGGAGTGATTTAATAACTTAGCCAGCGGAACAGGCCACATGCTGAGCCCTTACCTTAGAGAACAGGCTAATGGCACTTGCAATTGCAAATCTTGTTCAAGCCATTGTTGAAAGTGACTCATTACAAGGCAGATTCCAGGTAAATTTTCTGTGCCAGGTGCTAAGTGACTCTGAGGGGCAAGAAGAACAAGGCTTATCGCTCTTCAAGAGTGCTGTTCGGAGTGAGGCAGCGTGTTTTTAAGATTAAAGACCCCAAGACAGATCTCTTGACACATTCTGAAGCTTTACGTTATTACAACTTGGATTCTCATCTCGTCTTCATCCTTCGGGGCGAAGAGGACTCTGTTTCTGAAGTGGGCTATTGAGCCGAACAAACCACTAAGCAGAGGTGGAGGAAATGTCACAGGAGCAGAAATGTCAGGGCGACATTCTGCTTCAGCAGCTCGCCTGGCTCCCAGGTGACATTTGGGGAGGCATTTCAGCACAGTGAATACCAAGGAGCGGGAGGGAAGGACAGAAGGAAAAGAAAGGACTTGGGCAGATTTCTGTTGTGTGATTAATTCAGTGAATTGTAGAGTCGGGAGGGACCCCTGCTTGGATGCAGGATGGTTACAGCTACAACATCCCTGATGGATGGCTCCTCCGGCCTCTCTTTGCAAACCTCAGTATCTAACTGAAATCTCCCGTCCTGTAATTTGAGCCCCTTCTTTCTCATCCTGCCCTCTGTAGCAAAGCAGAACAGTTCCTTGTCAGCTTCTTGACGGCAGCCCTAGTGATCCTTCAAGACTGAAAACATGTCTCCTCTTCAGGAGACTAATGCCTAGTTCCTTCTACCTTTCCTCAGACTTGCTTTCCACACACTCCCTTCTCTGAGCCCTGCTCCAGTTTGTCAGAGTCCTTAAAATGAAGCACCCCAACCTGGACACAGTACTCCAGCTGAGATCTGACTAGAATGGAGCTATTCTTTTTGCTAACTTCAGAACAGTGCTTCTGGTAATGCAGCCTAAAATTACATTAGCCTTTTTTTTTTTTTGCAGCCACGTTGCAATTGCGTGCATCCAGACTCCCCTGGCTTGTGTGTGGCATGAAGAGCAGATACAAATTGCCAATTGCTTTGATGACTAGGGCGCTTATAGCAAAGCTAGATTGCACAACTACCTTCCCATCCTGTTAACCATCCCCTCTCTCGATGGCTTTACAGTATCAAACCCCAATGCCTGTTGAACCAGGGATGAGATGCCCACCAAGGCCCCATTCGCTCCCAAGAATGGAATTGGGTGCCTTTTTTTCCAGCAGGGTTTTTGGGCCAAATCCATCCTGCTGAAATGCTGCAAATTCCTTGACAGGCCTATTCCTGAAGGTGGCCTTTCACTGATATATTGTGAATAAATAAACTCCAAGGAGGCTTGGAATTCCTCCTGGTCTCGGGATGGATTTCTGCCAGGAAAGTGGAGAATACTTGGGATATTCTCAGACCTATAACTGTCAGGCTACAATTCGTCCTTGAACCAGGAGAGTCCTGATGGAAGCCGGAAGCCGCCTCTTGCTCTGCCTCCCAGACCAGTGGAGGCAATTCCTCCTTCCTTCCCAGTGGTATAGTGCTAAATTGAGATGTGCAGGAGCTCTTGATGCCCCCTCCAATCCTAGCCACGCCCCCTCCAATCCCAAATTGAACCCCAACTTGGTGATTATTTTTGGGATTGTGCCACAAGGCAGTCATGTATAGCTTCCTAACCCCACTGTGCTTGAACCCCATGTGATAACATAACTCTCCCAAAAGGTGTGGGTGATTAATCTTTTGTTAATCAGTAAGGGCATAAAATGATAGGATTATATATGAAATATTCTCCTGTATTCTGCAATATGGACGCAACACACCAATGCAAAAGCAATTTAAAAATACATTAAGTGTCATGGACGCACCCCAAAAACTTGAAAGCACTTTGGAAGTGCCACCAATCACTTTCAAATCACTTCAAGCACCATGAACATCTTGAAAACACCTCTCTCTTACCTGGAGGCCAGGGATTCCCAGACTTCTTGAGGCAGCAGCAGCCCCAGCGAGAGCAAGCAGCCCCCAGCATGAGTGGAGAGTTAGAGTATGAAGCGAGGAGGGAGCCAGCCCTCTGGCTGCAGCTTCACTCTCCTTAACTCTGCCCAGGTGTCTGAGAGCACAGCGCAGGCAGCAGGGGCTGTGTCGGCTGATTGATGGAGGGGCAGGGCCGGCCCCTGGGTTCGCTCCGGGTCACTTGGAAGTCCCAGAGCTGAGCTCCGGTGCACGCTCCCCCACTGCACCCCTGCTCCTTCCTTCCTACAACAGCAAGAGGGGGTTACTCCTCAGTCCCTGGACACCGTGTCTTGAGCCTAGGCTTCTAAAGCCCTCTGGGCCCAGCCCTCCTAAGACAGCCTGAAAGGCTTCTGCTTCCGCCGATCTCAGACACCCCGTACTCAGAAATCGCTGATTAAACTTCAGAGCATGGCAGCATCCCCTCTCAGGTCTAGCTTTGTGACCCAGAACATCAGAGTTGCGAAGGGATCTCAAAAGAGACAGCTAGTCCAACCCCTTGCATGGGTACAGGATGACAGCAGCTACATCATTCCTGGCAGGTGTCTGGCCAGCCTCTTTTTGAAAACCTCCAGTGATGGAGAGCCTGCAGCCTCCCTAGGCAACAGTTTCCGTTGCCGTGCGGCTCTGACTGTTAGATTTTCCTGATATTTAATTGAAATCTACCTTCATGTAAACTTGAGCCCATTATTTCTCGCCTGCCCTCTGTAGCCGTACAGAACAGTTCCTTGCCCTCTTCTTGGTGGCAGCCCTTTAGATATTTGAAGACGGCTGTCATGTCTTCCCTTAATCTACTTTTTGCTAGGCTAAACATACCCAGTTCCTTCAACCTTTCCTCATAAGACGTGCACACACTTTTGACCACAAGCACTGAAATCCCCTTCCCCGAGTGTGGCGCACACAGATACACCAACCCAAAGGGAAGAAAACCTTTCCCAGAAAACCTTTCCCGGTACAGGCTTCCGGGTATGAAATGGGTAGATTGACCACCTTCCTCTGGTATTTCACCGGGAGGGGGTGGGGCCAAGGGGCTACAACGCCCCTTCTGGTATAACCCCACCCCCCCAGGGAGTGTCATGACATCACAACACTCTGCAGGGGGGGCGAGGCCATGTTAAATAGTGGGCGGGGCAAACGGGTTGTCTTGCCCCATTCCAACATAGCCCCACCCCTGTAGAGTGGGATGACATCTTGACATACCACATCCATAAGTGGGTGAGAGAGTCCCTATGGCCTTCCCCTTTCTGATGCAACTGCCCTTAGATGTTTTCCAGGTTACTTACTGGGCATGCTCCGCGCAGATGCAGAGAATTCAAGACTTCCCCTGAAGTCTGTAGACTCCAGGTCAAAACCCAGAATCTCTAGTCAAAACCTAGAGACGTTGACCAGCCTGGCAGGCCTAGCTTCCACACTGCTTTCCGCTTCTCCTGGCTTCCGTTTCCTAGTCCGCTTGGATAGCCCATTGGGGCATCTTCAGTTAGTCCAGAAAGCTGTACAGCACTGTAACGGAGTGACTTTCAGGGTGGATGAGTTGCTGCAGGACCAGGCCTGTTAACTCTGTCCACTCTCCCAGGTGCTGGGTCCTCTTTTTTTTAAAAAAAACAAAAAACAAAACCTGGGCTGCATATATATTGTGCGCGTGTGAGAGAGAGAGAGAGAAGAGCAGGCCCCGCAGTACAAAGGTTGCCGTCAACACGCCCTTGCCTGGCAGAAGGGAGAGATGCTATGTTCTTTCTGTCTGGGGCAGTTTCCCAACAATATCCAACCTTCCTGGCTTTATAGATTCTGCCCTTTCCACTCCCTTCCCTTTGACTTCCTGTTTCTCAAAGAGGTTTTAACTGAGCTGTTGCCTCCTCAGTCACACGTGGGTTAGTGGCTTTGTGCTGACCAGCCAAGGAGCTAATCCTGCAAGAATTATACCCCTAGCCACAACGTGGATGTCCTTTCCTTTGGCGATCACCTCATCTCCTTGCCCACTGTGTGTGCTGCTACTTCCTAACATTTCCAGCAGCCAGAGGGGACAAGCCTCACCCCCTCGGCCAATAAACTCTTACATGCACGCACCCCTCCCGGCATTCCAAGGGCATGAAGAGAGATGGACGCTCTCCCACTTTTTATTCCATTTAGATTCTTATCATTCCATCATCTCTCCATTGTCCTCTCAAGGGCTTTTCCTGGGAGGCAGCCAGGAATGAGGTGCCAGAGGCTTGAATTCTGGTCTTTTTGCCCTTCTCTCTCCTGAAAAGCGGGACAGTGAGATTCAGCACACAGAGGCACTGCCCCCCCCCCCCAAAAAAAAAAAAAGGGACTGGTGAGAGGGATGTGGCATTGCCAGCTGGACACATGTTCAGCTCCAGGAGGTAGTGATTTCCGGTAGCTTTTGAGAAGTGACCCTGGACTCTTGATCTTAGCCTTTCCTGAAACTCCATATGCTTGGCTCTAGCCACCCTTGACCACCTTTCTTTTCACACTGATCTGATATTTATAAAAAATCCAAAGGCCAGATTGCCGACCTGGGTTTCTTCGCAGTTCGGCTGACGGAAAAGGCAGTCTGTCAGGTTTGCTGGTGCGGTGGCCATCCCAGGGCACAAGCAGGGAAACTGGAGTTTTGGATTTGCACGTTAGTCTGCAAGGGGGAAGCGGCTAAGATTCCTCAATGAAGGACTGGCTGCAAGTGGAGATGAATGATGAAAAAAGGGAGGGAGGAATGAAGCAGAAGGCAAATAGATAGCTCCCTACCTGCTTGGATCTAACCCCACAGACCCAATTTCCAATCTTTCAGATTGGGCCTGGCGCCTGACCCAGTGTGCAGTGAGCCCAGAGGTTGGAGCAGCAGATCTTCTCCCTTGCTTGATACAGACGGTGTAGGGATCGCAGCCAGTATTTTCGGGCCTACAGAACTTCCTCTCTCCCCTGACCAGAACAGTAAAGGGGGGAGAGACTTTGGCAGGGGAACAAGAAGAGTCTGGGAACCATTCTGCTAACAGGGTGTCCGAGCAGGTGAACCCCAAGACCTACCCTTTGAGGTGGTAAAATGGAAGGGAAGAGAAAGCCAGGCCTTGCCCCCACTGTGAGAAGAAGTGGAGAGGAAATGGGGAAAGACCCTCCACGTTGAGTAGCCAGGAAGGAGAACCACCAGTCTGGTAGCGGAAGTATTTTCTTGTTATGTTCAGCACGAGGCACGTTGCTGTCATCTGATGCTATATCATCATAATAACCTAGTGTCAGCAGCATGCCTGATCCTGAACAGCCATGATTAGGTACAGATCCCTGCCCCAAGGGGCTTACAGTCTGGGATGGCCACAAAAGGGGAGGCAAGGGAGAGACAGGGGACACAGCTGCTTATTATTATTATTATTATTATTATTATTATTATTATTTATTAGCAAGCATTTATATAGCGCAAGCAATGTACCTGGCGCTTTACAAATTATTATTATAAGCTTTTATATAGCGCCAACGATGTACCTGGCACTTTACAGAGAATAAGATAGACACGGTCCCTGAATTAATTGAATAGACACGGTCCCTGCCCTAGGGCTTTGAATCTGAGAGACCCGGGGGAGGGGGGTAGACGAAGGAAGGGGACCAGAGGGAGGGACAAGGAGTGTAACATTCATGAAGATGCGAGGTCCCAGGTGCGCGCACTTGGCTTGGTTACAGGAAGCAGAGGAACTCTGTATAAGAAGAAGCCTAAATGAGCAGTCTGTGAGGGTGAGGAGCTAGGGAAAGCCTAATGGGAAGAGGCAGGTTTTTAGGAGGGATTTGAAGGTCAGGACAGAGCAAAGCGTCCGAGTTCCAGGCATAGGGGGGCAAGGATGGTTTAGGGAGGGAGCAGCAGGAGATGCTGGGACAGATGTGGGGAGTGGCAGAGGAAGGACAGAGTTCCTGGGCTGGGGACATACCTAGGCCAAGGAGTTTGTACAGGATGCACAACGGGGGAGAGGGAGCAGAGGATGGAACGAGTTCAAGATTTGTCCCAGCTGGAATGTGAGCAGGCTTGGTGAGTGGGAACAGGCTGGTGTCTGCCAGCTGGAGATGGATTTTGCCCAAGTTGAAAGTTGGCACAGATTGAACACCCAGGAGGCCTTGCATTGAATTGGCTTTGCCTTGTTCCATCTGAAAACACAGCTCTGTCTGTCTGGGCTGCAGAGCTGTGACAGCGGGATGGAGCATGACAGAGGAATGGCAAAGAATTAGGTTTTGTGGAGTGGAAGAATATGAGTGTGCAATCAGGAGCACCCGCCGCCACCACCAACCCAGCAACTTCTCTTGGAGTGTGGGGCTATCTCCATGGGAGCTGCTGAACACAGTGTCTCGTTGAAACACACTCTGCAAACATCATCATCATAAAGATTTACTCTGCTCCCTCCCCCCCCCCCTTCAAATTCCTCCTGAAAACTTCTCTTCCATCGGACTT
Source organism: Sphenodon punctatus (assembly GCA_003113815.1). Lineage (NCBI taxonomy): Eukaryota > Metazoa > Chordata > Lepidosauria > Sphenodontia > Sphenodontidae > Sphenodon > Sphenodon punctatus. The sequence goes on along the minus strand of QEPC01002388.1, from coordinate 11,690,917 downwards.
TCCCCACTGATACTTCCTCTATTGGCCTATCATTCAGAGTTTCCCTGCTGTCCTGTAACTAAGCTGAACACGTGCAGCTGTGACTTCTCAACCTTATGACTGTCTCCCTGTGTTCCCCTCCTGCCTCCCCTCCCTTGTCCATCTTAGATTGTAAACCCCTCGGGCCAGGGACCTGTCTTTAGTGTGCGTGTGTGCGCGTGCCAGAGAGAGGGAGACTGTATGTGTGTGGGAGAGAGAAGGGTGGGGGAGACTATGCATGTGTGTGTCAGAGAGAGAGAGCATGTGCATCACTCAATAGAATTCAATTAAATTTCACATTTACTTTATTTTTTAACCATTTGACTCTAGAAACTGGCCCAAACTCTGCATTATTGTTCTGCCCTTGGTGTGGCAGGTTATAATGTAACTTTGATCTGATTGACTTGGTCCTGGTGCCATCCAAACCCAGCCAGTTGAGGCCTGGAAGCTGCTCTGGTTTTACCCATCTCGGTTAATACCAGCATTTCAGTCTTATCTGTCTGTGCTGTCACCAAGACAGAGGCGTGCACCTTGTGCTCGAGAAAGCAAAGGAAACATAACAAATGACTTGTTCATTTCTTCTTTGTAGTTTGCAATAAGGCTAATGTTCCCCAGTTTGAAAACTATCTCTCTGATGCTGAAGCCTGCGCAGAATCCGTGATGCTCTGTCCCCTCTAGTGGTAGCTAGGCCACACGCAGGCTGTGGCGCTCTGTCCCCTCTAGTGGTGGTAGCTAGGCCACACGCAGGCTGTGGCACTCTGTCCCCTCTAGTGGTGGTAGCTAGGCCACACGCAGGCTGTGGCGCTCTGTCCCCTCTAGTGGTGGTAGCTAGGCCACACGCAGGCTGTGGCGCTCTGTCCCCTCTAGTGGTGGTAGCTAGGCCACACGCAGGCTGTGGCGCTCTGTCCCCTCTAGTGGTGGTAGCTAGGCCACACGCAGGCTGTGGCGCTCTGTCCCCTCTAGTGGTGGTAGCTAGGCCACACGCAGGCTGTGGCGCTCTGTCCCCTCTAGTGGTGGTAGCTAGGCCACACGCAGGCTGTGGCGCTCTGTCCCCTCTAGTGGTGGTAGCTAGGCCACACGCAGGCTGTGGCGCTCTGTCCCCTCTAGTGGTGGTAGCTAGGCCACACGCAGGCTGTGGCGCTCTGTCCCCTCTAGTGGTGGTAGCTAGGTCACACGCAGGCTGTGGCGCTCTGTCCCCGGCTAGTGGTGGTAGCTAGGCCACACGCAGGCTGTGGCGCTCTGTCCCCTCTAGTGGTGGTAGCTAGGCCACACGCAGGCTGTGGCGCTCTGTCCCCTCTAGTGGTGGTAGCTAGGTCACACGCAGGCTGTGGCGCTCTGTCCCCGGCTAGTGGTGGTAGCTAGGCCACATGCAGGCTGTGGCACTCTGTCCCCTCTAGTGGTGGTAGCTAGGCCACATGCAGGCTGTGGCACTCTGTCCCCTCTAGTGGTGGTAGCTAGGCCACATGCAGGCTGTGGCGCTCTGTCCCCGGCTAGTGGTGGTGGCTAGGCCACACGCAGGCTGTGGCGCTCTGTCCCCTCTAGTGGTGGTGGCTAGGCCACACGCAGGCTGTGGCGCTCTGTCCCCTCTAGTGGTGGTAGCTAGGTCACACGCAGGCTGTGGCGCTCTATCCCCGGCTAGTGGTGGTGGCTAGGCCACACGCAGGCTGTGGCGCTCTGTCCCCTCTAGTGGTGGTAGCTAGGCCACACGCAGGCTGTGGCACTCTATCCCCAGCTAGTGGTGGTGGCTAGGCCGTCCCCCCCTCTTGTGGTGGCATTGGACCACATAGAGGCTGTGGCGATCTTTCCCCCTCTGGTGGCGGCGGCGGCAGCTAAACCCCACAGAGAATAATGAATCTGCTACAGGCCTGATCGAACAGAGCTGGGTGGCTCACGCTTATGAATCTAGAGGTCCATAGTTCACTTTTCCCTGGCAACAACCTACCTAAATTGGTGGGACACTGACATCAACACCAGGGCAACCTCCTCCAAGTCAGTGGGTTCATTGCTGAAGGTCTGCTGAGAAGATTTAGCCATTAGCAGCGAAACTGTCCAGGCAGCTGGCTGGGTGTGTTCTCATTCTAGCATTGCTGTGTTGTGCGCTTGTATGATTTTGTGCGTGCCATGTAACACTAAGCTATTTGAACAGAGAGTTTTGTTTCCTTCCAGCCACAGTAAATAACAGCTCGGATACAGAGAGCCTTCCTTCGCCAAGACCGGAAGCAAAAGAGAGCGGGGAGAATGGGCCCAAACCAGCCCCCGGACTAGAGAGCAACACTGGGGCAGAACCCACTGTCAAGATGGAGGAGGTTTCTGCTGCAGACGAGGCTCCGGTTGCGAATCCCGCTGCTCCTGTCCCCCAGCCGTCCCCGGGGGATGCTGCCGAGCCAGCGTGCAACGAGGAGAAGCCGCAGGAGGAGCTAGTGGTTGATGTGGTGAAAACAGAGGAGCCTGAGGAACCGCCAGCGGCTGAGGAGCCTTGCAAGAGTGAAATCAAGGAGGAGGAGGCCGAGGACAGTCAGGAGAAGGACAAGGCGGGTGATAAAAAAGTGGACAGTAGCAGCAGCAGCAGCACGCCAGCAGGGGTCGAGAGGGTGCCCAAGACTGAGAAGAAGGAGAGCCACAAAGGTGGGAAAACTGCAGGGGCCAATCCTGACAGCGACTCCAGCGCCACGTGCAGCGCCGACGAGATGGACGAGCAAGACTCCGTGGACAAACACAGGTAAGGAAGGGGCCGGGGCAGCCAGGAGTGGGAAGAGTGAACGGGGTCACCTTCCTGGGCCGTTTTACACGAGACACACCTACTCATTCCCATGCAAGTGCACTGCGTGGGCATGAGTGTGTGCCGGCCTGGAGCAGTCAACTCTGGGGCAGGGGGACGTTGAACTCCAGTCAGATAGCAGACGTCCTGGGAGAGTTGCTGGCTGGGCCTCAGGCCCCCGCTGGCCCCTGTGCAAGCCAGAGAGGAGCTGAAGCAGATACCTAACTTAGTAGCCGCGGGTATTAACTGCATTTTTGAGTGCCATGTCAGGAAGTACCTGACTAGCCGAAAAGTTGGTCATTTCTGTTACCAATCTTCTGGCTGCCTCTTGGCAAATCGGGACGGAACCCCAAAGCATCAGGGCCAGAAGTCGATATTCTGGGACCAGATGTCAACGTTCTGGAACATCGGGTCCCCGAACCAGGCGCTAATCAGGTACCAATTAGCACCCAAACATTGTGAGTCGATACAGGGACCGGGAATTCAATGAACATGCCCATTTTTATGGGTGGGTACTTCAACTCTAAACATGATGCGTAATTCACGGAGGTGAAGGATAGGATAGGCTGTTTCCGGAACACTGATTCCCAGGGTGCCGGGGAGACTGTGTAGTCTTGTCTGCTTGTGTACAACACTTAGCTCTGTGGCATCAGTGTTGAAGGGTTTGGGCCCACCATCCTCACTCGCTCTGGCCAGCACCGTTCAAGTAGCTCGGTTAAAGCCAACAAGGTGTTTGTGGAGCGCAGTCGGGGAGAAAGCAGAAGAAGCTGGACCTCAGGGAATAAAGCCGAAGGGCTGGAATTCTGGACTCTCGGGATCGGGTGTGGCCACTGAATCACCGTGTGGCCTTGGGCATGCTGCTCACCTTCCCTGTGCCTCTGTTTCCCCCAGTTGTAACATAGGGAGCCTCCTACGTGCTTCTCTTACATTGGAACTAAGACTGATGCACGCAAAGGGGCAAAGATGCTGCGGGATTGCAAAGTTGCTGTTATGAGTAGCCTCTACTGCACACCCTGAACTAATGTTGCTGTGTCCATCTCCGATGGCTTTGTTCCCTGTTCTCCATAGGCTTGCCCTCATTTAATGCCTTGACTCTTTGAACCTTGTGTGAGCAGTAACCTATGGAAAGGAAGGGAGAGAGAGGGCAGCTTTTTTGCCGAGTGCTTGACTGAGGTGGGATGGCACCTCCAGATGAGGCTAAGGCAGGTCACCTGTTCCCATCCTGTATTGATGGCCTCTTCGCAATGAGGAAGATTGTCTCTTGGTAACAGGAAATGCATAGCAGTTTTGGCCAGTTTCAGTAAGTGCCTGCTGAGTCCATATTTGTGGGAGGCTTCTAGCTAAAGTGGCTGCTTGCAGGAAAAGAAGCTGTTCTGATCTTGGCTCCCAGGGTAGATGGGGGGTGGGGAGGCAGGAATTGTTCCTTGGGGTGGAAGTGAGCCAGAAAAATCATTTATAGGAGACGCACTTTACACAGGTAATAGAGATGGCAACTCTCCTAGCTTCACCTGTCTCTTTTAAACCCCCAGCTGCTGAAGTCACAGGAACCTTCTCTTCTGTTTAAAGGAAAAGATCGTTTCTAGCCCTTGCGACTTAAGGGGGGGGGACTTGAGATCCATCCCTACTAGCACTTTAAGGGCTGAGAAACCAAAAGACAAATTAAAAAATGGCTCCAAAATATGTTTGGATCCAGTCTCTTGATTTTTATTTTATTTTTTTGTAGATTTGGGTTGACGAGAGTAGTTGCGTATCGCCAGCTGAACATGACTCAGCAATGGGATGGTGTTGCAAAGAAGGCTAATGCCATCTTAGAAACGGGAAGTCACCGTGCTGCTCTGCTTAGGCCCAAGCTGGAGAACTGCGTTCAGTGTGGAGCACCCTATTTTAAGGAGGACATAGAAAAGTTGGGGAGCAGCAAAGATGGGAAAAGGTTTGGAGCACAAATCCTATTTGGCAAGTCTGAAGGATTTGAGTATATTCAGCTTGGGGAAAAGAAGACTTGAGAGAGGGGTATGATTGATAACAGCTTACAAATATTTGAAAAGCTGCTATAAAGAAGATGGAGAAAGAAAAGTGGTTCCCTCTTGCTTTTGAGGGCAGGACAGGAGGAACCAGCCTGCTCCCGCACAGGATGCAGAAGACACAGACTGGGGGAGGGAACCATTGTCGTCCCATAAGTCGCTTTGGAAAGGAGTTCAAGCTCTGTGGGCTGGCTACAAGGGAGTGGGGGTGGGAGGAGTCATTTAAGGAGGCTGCTAATCTATGCCATGGATCCATCCAGTACCCTCAAATACGTGCCTTGATCTCCTGCATCCGCTTCTCCAGAGCTCACTCTTTCAGTGCTTGAGGGGAGGGACTGGCTTCATGGGCCAGCAGCAGGAATTGCAAAGGGGCCAAAAACCCAACAACTGCAGGTTGAGTTTGGCCCGTAAGTTCCCCACCCCTTCCATAACCTGTATGAAGCTGGCCTAGAGGAATAGTAGGTTGCATGTATTTATATAGTGTCAGCAATGTCCCTGCGCTATACAATCATCATGAATTAGAGACAGGTCCCTGCCACAAAAGGCTTACAGTCTAGGAGAAACGAGGGAAAGGGGAGAGACGGGTATATTTGCAAAGTAGCAATGTCACAGGCGGGTGCACATGCTTAGCTTAGTTCTGGGTGAGAAGGAGACCCTGAATGATAAGACAGGAGGCGGAGGTGAGTCAGTGAGCAATGGGTGGAGGTGCGGAGCTAAGGAAAGCCGATGGAAGAAGTTGTTTCTCAGGAGGGATTTGAAGGGAGGGAGCAGAGCGAGTGTGTTCATGCAGGGATTCCAGGCATGATGGGGGGGCAGCACGGGAAAAGGGGCAAAGATGGTTCAGGGAGCAGGGTATTTTGGGGTGAGGGAAGGTGGTGACAGGGGAGAAGTATGTAGCGGGAAACAAGGGCAGAAAGATAGTGGGAAAGCAAGGCCAGGCAGAGCCTTGAAGGTAAAGAGGAGGAGAATGTGTAGTCTTGTCCTCCTGTCAGACCCCCAGGGACGCCTGCCCCATGGGGGAAGCACAAACAATGATGTATGGCAGGGAGCCAATGGCAAGCGGTTCTAGAAATAGACTACAAATCCTTCTCTAGGGTCTCCCCGCTCTGGTTCATTCAGATGGCGTGCACTGCTTTCAAGAGAGGTTTTGCAGAGTGGGGAATGGTTGGAAAGCGTTGCTTCCAGTGGGGGAAGGGAGCCTGGTCCATGTGTCAGGAATGTGCGCTTCAGCGTAAAGCTTCCCCAAGGACAAACCCATATTTATCCAGTTCCTAGGTACAGATACCTCAGCCCCCCTGCTGCGTCAGTGCAGCTCTGCCATCTACCAAACTGGTCCCCGTTTAGCAAGAGACTCTGCTGCGCCTCTTATCAGCCAAAGGCCCTCCCCCCCCACCCCCCCTCCTCTGCTTAGTTTCTGTTCCCGAGGCCTTTAAAGCACCAAGCTGTCTGCTGTGGACATGGTGCGTCTGTCCAGGCACACGTGATTGGTAGGGGGGGGGGGTCTCTCTGCCTGCGCGGTTTGGCGCGTCAGGCCTTGGAAGGCTGTCCCCTCTGCTCCAGTGGCAAGTGCAGACCGGGTTGTTGAGGGCAGAGAGGCACACGGGAGTGCTTGGGTGTCACGGGGCATAGATGGGTTTGGCAGGAGGACTGAAGGACAGAGCGTAGGAGTGATGTGTTTAGCAAGAGCTGTGTTGGCTGCCCTCCAGCCCTCGGCAGGTCATCTTCACGAGTGCCAGGCCAAGACTAAGATAATCACAGCTTTAACTCTTTGGAGTTAAAAATAAAGATAATTGTCTTGATAGAAATAGGCAATTTTTAGGGCTGCTGCTGGTGCCAGTAATAAGAGCTGAGCTGTAGGTCAGTGCTTCATGTCAGCAGACGCAGGGAGGCTTGCAGATCAGCCAGAGAGCAAGGAAACTCTGCCTGCCACCCCAGGCAAAGGGATAGGACATTGAAATGCAGCTGAACTGTGTGAATGCACTGCTACTGGGCAAGGAATCATTTCCTCGGGTAAGGAATCTACTGGGCAGATCCAATTTTCCTCCCATTTCAGCAACCTGCCAACGGGAGGTCAAGGAACCCAGTCAGGTTCCTGGGGCCTGCTTGTGATTTTTGAACACTTGTGGTTGGGAATTCCATCTCTCAGATTTTGCACACCCAAACTTAAAAGGGCATGAAAAGGGAATAAGGGAAGGCAGGGTGGGACCCCAGGGACAAATGGGGCCCTTCATAGTTCCCAGAACTGGCCCATGGATCCAGTCCCTCCCCTCAAACACTGAAGACCGAGCTCAGGGGAGGGGAGGGCACGCACTCAAGAAGAGGGGCAGATCCATGTCACCTGACCGTAACCCTTAAGCACCCCTGACCCAACTCCTTTCCGGCCCTCGGAGCTTGTACTAATAAGTGGTCTTGGGTCAGCTCAGCACTCCTGTAGAATGGCTAGTGGCACAAACCCGCATTCTGTGTGCCTGTGTGAAAACCTTACCACTGCCTGTGCTCCTTTCATGATCCTGTATTCTCTGCCAGGCAATGCAAAGGGAGCAGCAGAGAGGGATCATTGAAACACATGGGCGTTAGAAGTTGTATGAATGCATGGCTAAGGGGCCAGGCAAACACAGATTTAAGGAACCAGTGGTGAGTTTTCAAGGGGGTGGGGGTGGGGAGAGTGCTGTGTGAACAAACCCTAAATCCTTGTCCTTTTGGGTATCTGCTATGGATTAGCATTTTGAGGTCACTATGTAACTAGTCAGTCCCTGGCTCCTACCATAAAGCAAGGGACAGGGGGCTCAGTGAGGGCCCTTTGAAAGCAGCCTGAGCACCACAAGGACATTTTCAGAGTGGACAGGGGATGGAGCAGGGCCAGCACTCCACTTCCACCCACTCTGAAAATTTCCTAGTGGTCACAAGACACGCACACACATACACGATGGCTTATAGTGGGGGCCCTCTAAAGTGGTGGCAGCCTGAAATGGGGGCTCTCATCTCACTTTGGAGACCCCCTGGGACATGAGCCCAGGCCCACCTACTCCCCCCAGCCTTGCTACGTCCCAGTCTTGTTCTGCTGTATAATAAGGAGCAGGTCTCTGGCTAGATTTTCCACGTAGAGCCAGGTGTCACCTGGGAACATTTAAGCCCTAATCTTTCATCTCGTAATTTGATTGGGGAACACGTGCGCGCAGATGATGCTCATATGAGCCCTTCATCCCCGTTTCATTGTGCTACGTCTTGTACAAAGGAAATCTCGGCTTTCTGCCGTTTGCCGAAACAGATCCATCATAGCCGTGCTGTTGGAGCATCCTGCCCTCCGTCTTCCAGTTCTCCAGGGGAGAGTTCCAGGGACCTTTTACAGAATTAAAAACGACATGCCCATGTACATGTCGTGCCTTTGCTTCGATTTAGCACCAACAAGGTGTCGTTCTCGGCCGCTTGAAGCTGTGTGAATTTCTTTTTCTGGATTTCTTTTTTTTTAAGCCACATGGTTTACGCAGCAAAAAACATAGAACCATTTACGCTGCTTTCCTGAAGAGTAAATCTGCACACAAGATGGTTAATTTCAGGCTGTCACCAGTAAATTGATAGTCAATGTAATTTAGACATGGATAAAATAATATTCATTATGTAGCGCCTCCTTAAATGCAAGCCTCTTTGGGCTGCTCTGCAAACATTTGATTAACTCAGCCTTCCAGATTCTCCAGGAGGTAGGTGAAATTGATCCCCATTTTAAGGAGAAGAGCAAGGTTTTACCCCTCAAAATGAGTTCTTAAAGTTAAGCTCCTAAATAGGGGATGTCCAGTTTCTCAGCTGGTGTCAGGGTATACTGGTGTAACTGGTCTTTACCCCATATTTTACCCCTGAGAGCTCACAAGTGTTGTTATAAATTTTGATTCTTACCCCGCCCTGTCCCAAACAAACAGGCTCAGGGAGACTTACAATGACATCAAATCCAAACAACCATCAGTAAAATCAATTTACAATAATCCCCGCCCCAATCATCCCAGCCCTCCATCTCTCATCTGTGGGAACTCTTCTCTTCCCCCTCCCCCCCACCCCCACACGTCACAATTCAAATTTACAATTCGAAACCCATGTGGCAAATAACAGTTTCCTCCATATCCTTACCCCCCTTTTTCTCGCAGGACAGTCATGACCTAAGTTACACACACACCCCAATCCCCATACCTCCCTCACAGGGGGGTGTCATGGCATAGACCCCCATCCCTCCAACCTCAGTACTCCCCTCCCAGTATACGTAACCTCCATATTCACAACTTTGGAATTCCCTTCCCGTGGAGGCGCGTCTGAGGCCTAATTTGAGTGTCTTCCAGAGGCAGTGAAAAGACCTTTTTATTTGGCCAGACATTCATTGGGCAGGGGTTGATTGGGGGGGGGTAGTTTTGTGGGATTTTAATTATTTATTTTATGTTTGTTTTTTATGTATTTATTATAAGCTGCCCTGAGCCTCAGGGGATAGGGCGGTATATAAATAAATACAAATTTGCGTGCCCCCCCCCCCCAAAAAAAAATCACTGTTCAGGAGCATCCAGAGGCAGACTTAGGTAGAGGCAACAGGGGCTACTCTCCTGACCCCGCCTTCCAGCTGTGAGGCACCAGGACTGCAGGAGCACTTTCTGCATGGCTTACCGCTTGGATTCCAGAACAAGAAATTCACACAGCTTCAAGCGATGGAGAACGACACCTCGTTGGCGCTAAATTGAAGCAAAGGGATGACGTACACAGGGGTATGTCGTTTTTAATTCTGCCAAAGGTCCCTGGAAACTAAGCCGCCCAAGAGGACGACTGGGAACTGGAGAAATGAGATGGACGGGGAGGATGCTCCGCTGGCACAGCTAAGAGGGATCCATCTTGGCAAGCTGCGGGAAGCCACCCATCTGCCCAGGTGTGGGGAGGTGAGCCAGCTCTGCTTGCAGCGCTGAGGACCATCCCAGAGCACTGCAAGCAGAATGGGCTTCTCCAACCCAGAGCACTAGCCTAGGGCAGAGCAATGGTCCATCTACTTGGCTGACAGGCTGCTCAGGCTGGAGGCTTGCCCCGGCAATGCCAATAGAGCCACAGAAGGCAGCCTGGAGCAGCGGCTGATTCCCCCACAGCTCTGTGGTGTGGGCAAGCGGGCACCGTGCAGGCAGACTGTGGGCCCCAGTGGCTGCCAGGTTCATTGAAGCCTGGCGCTGTTGGGGGGCGGGGGCTGGCCACCCTAGGAGTGAACCATCTAAAGACACCCGAAGTTGGATCAAGGTCGAGTTACCCTACTTGGCATCCAGGTTAAAATATGTCATGGTGTTTTACCAGGGTAGCATTGGTGTGAACTGACAACTGTTCCTGGAAGGCCAGCAAGGCCTTCACAATGGCTGAGAGCCAAGAAGGTGGGAGGGAGGGAGGGAGGGAGAAGGCTGCCGCCTGCCCCCGTGCATCTGGAAACTGCATTGGCTGGAAAGAAAGAGAGGCCAGCTGTGAGGTCGCGGGAGTGTTGTGTTCAAATGAATTGGGCATTACTGTATTTCCTTCTAGTGCAAGGATGGGGAACCTCACGCCCGGGGCCCAAATGCGACCCACAGCTACTTTTGATCTGGCCTCTTTCCAGTTCCTGCATCTGGCCCCTGGATCCTGTTCCTTCCCCCAACCATTGAAAGACTGAGCTCATGGGAAGGGAGCAGAGCTGAGGGCATGCACACAAGATCCAGGGTCTGGCTCCTCTTCTTCCGAAGAATACCCCTGAAGCAGTTCCTGCCCCCAATTTCTATGCGGCTCTCCGGGCTGGTAGTCATTGCCCCTGGGAAGGAAAAGGCCTCCCCACCCCTGTTGTAGTGTACGGAAAGTGGGTGGGTGCGGTCTGCCGGGGGTGCCCTCCTGGAGATCCCCCGTGTTAAGCGGGGGGCCACGATGGAGCGGGCATTCTCGGTGGTAGGGCCGCGGCTGTGGAACTCCCTTCCGGAGGAAGCTCGCCTGGCCCCAAGCCTTTTGACATTTCGGCGAAACTGTAAGACCTGGCTGTTTGCCCAGGCCTTTGGGAGGGAGGGAGGGGGGGGTGATTTTTAATCCCCCACCTTTATATTTACCCATGATTATACGTTGCCCTGTTTTATATGTTTTATATTTGTATTTTATAGATTTTAAATTGTTTTATTGTTGTAAACCGCCCCGAGCTGCATTGCAGGATGGGGCGGTATAAAAATCTATTAAATAAATAAATAAATAAATAAAATAAATTTTAAGTGGCTTGGCAGAGCGCCATGGGGAGCTCCTTCTGCTCCTCTTCAGAGCTACCAAAATGGCTGCCAGAGCAGCCAAGTGTAATCAGCCGGGTCTTGCCTTCCCATCCAGTCTTTAGCAAGCGCTCTCTGAAACCCAGCTGTGCCCGTGAGGCCCCTTCTCACTTCCCACTTGTGTACAGCAAGACTCTCTCTCCGAACTGAGGCACCTTGAAGGGGATTGGCTTCCAACAGGCTGTTGCTTGGCGTTTGGGAAACGGGTCAGACTGATCTCTCTCGGCAGGCACATGCCCTGAAGGGTTGGGAAGCATGTGTCCCTTTACATTTCCATAACAGCCCAGCTCTTTGCACCAGCCAAGTTCAACATCCAATGGCTTTATTTGGAGACTGCAGCCCAGGGCATCCCTGCTGCCAGCGCTCTCGGATGAAGCCAGGCTGGAAAGGGGTTTTTTGCTGTTGCTTCCTTGTAACTAAAGTCTCTTGGACAGGGGAGGATTAGGTGAGAAGGGCTTGGAGAGAGGGGGGAGGGCGCGGTGGGATTGTCCTATGGCAAGTGTGTCTCTCTTTCCGCTCACATTGCCTGGCCACGCTTGTTTATCCATCCGAGCCTGAACATGGAATGACCTTGAAATTTATAGGCAGTGAAATGAAAGCTAAAATAAACAGAGGAGGATGTAAACCTGGCTTTGAACAACTGGTAGTTAGGGGAGGGAGTGGGAGAGGCTTGGGTTAGCGGTCGGACCAGCAGCCGGGGAGCCAGCAGCCCCTTGGTTCTGACCCAGCTCTGGGCCTGCCCCTCATTGCAGGGGCGGTAGGAGCCATTGGGGCATTAGAGGAGTCGTAGGGGCTTTGCGAGGAAGAATCACCAGCCAGTGTGCGAGAGCAGCTTTGAAACTGGAAAGTGTTGTGTGTCAAGGGCGTCACCTAGAATAGGGACAGGTAGGAGCGGCTGCAAGAGAGCCCATGAGCTGGGGGCTGGGGTGCAGCTGGGGCAACTCTGTCCCTAAGGAGACTCCATTCCATCCATTGTACCAGGACCCATTCTAACTAACTTTGCCTCTGCCGTGGGCCCTTAGCTACAATTTGCAATGCAAATGAACGGCAGCATGTTTTGGGGAACTGGGTTACCCCACTGGCTGTGGGTTGGTCTCGCTCTTCCTTGAGTTAGTGGGAATTGTGTCAGCGTCGTTGCGTCGTTCCCTGGTCAGCCAGGGCTCATGGGGGATTGCTTCCTCTTCTTTGCAGCTGCACAGGAAACTTGGGGCAGGCAGGGGAAGCCTGCCTGGAGCCCACGCCTACACGAGAACCCTGGTGTGGGGTTAGAACAGCAGGGACGGCCACCACGTGCTGCTGAGAGCACAAGTGAGAGCCAGGAGCTTGGGCAGAATTACAGTCAGGAAGGCACAGGGGTGGAGAGTTCCTTTGCCCTGCCCCCTCTTTGAGCATTGAGATGTCACATGCTCAGCGAGGGAAGCCCTTCCTCCCCACCCATTTCCACTCTGGCCTGCCCCCCACTCAAAGGACTTGGAAGGGTTGGCGCCAGGCAGGAGGCAAGGGGTTGCAGATGCCCCCTCTTGCACCTCCCTCCTGGCACCCATGGTAAGAGCCATGAAGAAGCAGTTTCCCAGGGCTGGGAGCAATACGCTGCCAGACAGGAGGCCCCGTGGCAGTTTAACCATTCCCGTGCTAAGTTTCCTCACCCTCCAGAAGAGCTTGCTCTCCCCTAATCCAAGCTCTGTCTTGCCCCTCACTCCTGTTGGGATTCCAGCACCAAATCTCTGCCTGCCCCCTTCCCAAGGCAGGCAAAGCGCCTCTCTCTCCCCAAGGGCCTCCTATCTCCTGTCTTCGCTTCGCACACAGCCTAAGCACTGCAGGTGAGCGGTGAGGAGAGGAGACAGATGGGGTGAGTCACATCTGGAGCTCAGGCCAGGAAACAAGGAGAGGAATTCTGGAAGGGAACAGGCAGGGCAAAACGATTCCATTTTCCTGGCAAAGACATGCAGTACGCATTGGGTTCTCCCTCAGGGGCCGCTTTGAAAAGGAGTACAAGCTCCAGGGGCCAGATAGAGTTGGAGGCAGGGTGTGTGTGCTCATGAAGAGGAGGGTCCAGATCATGGATCTGTGAAATGGATTCGACCCCTATCCTTGGACGCATTCACTCACCCCTGCTTGGGGGCAGTAAATGGGAAAGGGGCCACATAATAACTAGACGCAAGCCACGTTTGGCCCCTGGGCCTGAGGTTCCCCGCGCCTACTGTAGAGAATCCAATCTATAGAGGAACAGCTTCCTAAGGGTTAAAATTAAGCTGGTCCACTCAGACACAGCAGGTAAGCGGGGTGGTCCCACATAGACAAGTGGGCAGGCCCACTGAGATGCAGGCAGGGTGGGGAGGTTTAAATCCATCAGCTGCTGTAGCCAAGGTGCCTGCTGAGATGTCTTTAGCCAAGCAAGCCTGCTCTGGTAGGAGGGCTGTGTCTTGTTTCTATTGTGTGCGGTGTTATCTGTTAGGCTTGCCGGGAGGAATAGTGTAATCAGAGAGGAGGGGGAGGAAGTAGCCATGTGCAAAGCAAACTATGGATTAATTTTGGTTTCTTGCTACCAGTTCAAATGCAAGAAGGGGAGTCAGTGAGGTCAAGAAGCTGCAAAAAGGGCAGCTGGAGGACTCCACCCCAATCCTTAACTTCCAAGCCTTATGCAACCCCTTCCTCCGCGTGCCAGGGCTTTGAAGCCATCACACCCCTCCACTTGATTTAATCCAGATGCAAATGCCTGCTGTCTCTTTGCTGTGAGAGGTTTCCCAAAACCGCATGCCCTGATTCCCATTTCTCGTCCTCCAGTGCCGGCCAAAGCCAGGAGAACCTTCCCAGTGGAGGTGATGGCACAGCACCAAGTAGGATCATCAGAACCAGACCTTCCCGCTGAACAGCTCCTACAAGCTTACACCAACTGGCATTGCCTTGAGTGGAGTCACTCCTGGTTTGCATCTGAATAAGTGGAGAAGGAATTAGGCCTCTGGAGCCCAAGGCAGCTCCTCTTGTTCATGCAAAGAGTCCCTCCTAGTCACCTCATTCACATGAGTAAAGCCAGCAGGAATTGGCCTTTCTCCTTCTGCCCTCGTAACACTCCGGCTGCGAGAAGTTGCTCCTTGCTGTGTCTTCTCCCCAAGCAGGAGCATGTTTTCCTTTCCTCCGAGTAGGACGGTCCAGGCATTGTACTCTTTATAGATCAGGAACTGCAGGTAATGGTACAGAAGGTGCTGCTCCGCCCCAGCGCCACAAGGACAACAAGCTCTTGCTGAAGCGAGTGCCGTGTCTGAGCGAGCCGGCCTTTCCAAGGGGAGGCGGCGGGGGGCGCATCTTGTATGAGCGGCCCTTGGGTTACGAGGCATGATGTACTCCCAGGCTAATGTGTGATGTTGTGAGGGGAGTCTGTGTGCTGAGGGGAAGGTGACCTCTGGATCCAGAATAGAAATGAAAAGCCTTGTGCTTGGGTTTATTCAATGAGCCCGCTGTCTCTCTCTGCAGGCTGCTGTCGCCTCGGCCGAGCCTCCTCAATGCTGCAAACGATGCCCGGCTCAACTCCTCCCCTCAGAAACCGCTGGACCTGAAGCAGCTGAAGCAGCGAGCAGCTGCCATACCCCCCATTGTAAGTAGCCTACCCAGGCCACCCCATCAAACCCATGACGTGGCTGTACCGTGGGGACACCCTCCTCAGCTCTTGTAGCCACCGAGAACCTCTGGGCCCACCCCCTCCCCCAGCTGTTTTTTATTTCCAGTTCCTGTATCTGAGCTGTGGAGCCAGTGCAAGCCCAGAGGAAGATAGCCAATGAAGCCATGCGCTGAAGGATTGGGAATGGATCCATGGCATAGAGCTATGATCTGGACCCTCCCCATCCTGCGTGCTCCCCTTATTAGACCTCCATCCTCCACTCCTGTCTGGCCCGTGAGCTTATACTAGTTTCCATAGTGACCCGGGGGAAGGAAAAGGTTCCCCTGTTCTGAACCATGGACACGCTGGCCAGTCATTGCCCTGCAGCGCAGGGGTGGGAAAGCCATGAGGATGCAGTTGAGGATTGAAGGAAATTTGAAGAGGACGCCATCAACAAACAGGCTGCGGCTGCCTTTCGCCTGTGCCTGGCGCGGGCCTTCTTGTTCTCCAAAGCTTCCCACGTTTTGTCATAGATAGATTCCTTCAACCAGATCAATTCCAGCTTCCCCTCTATTTCCCTGATGCCGAGAGATAAACGTGCTGCATCCCCGCCCCCTTGTTTGCCTCCCGCACTGGAGAAGGTCCTGGGCTTATTAAGGGCTGCATTGAATTGCACGAGATGCTCCCCCATGAGGGACTTGGAGAAGTTCCTCGCCGACTCACTAGGGTGGGCGGTGGGTGGCAGATGGCGCAGCACATCTCATTTCTCCCTCCCTCTCGCTGCAGATTTCGGAGGGTTTCCCAGAAGGAACGTTACAGAGTGGAAGCGCAAAGCCTCAGGTGCCTCATCACGCCTTGGCCCTCTACCAACAGCAAATCACTAAAGCCCACGAGTCTGCCCGGGAGGACACGGTGCAGGGCAAGCAGCAGCAGCAAGCTGAGAAGGAGCAGCCGCCAAGCAGTAGCCCCAGGGGCAAAAGCAGGAGTCCTGCTGGTGTTGAGAAAGAAGGTGAGAGTATTGGGGGGGGGGGGCTGAGTGGGGAGCAAGTTGGAGTGAACTGAGATACGTTTCCCATATTGGGTGAAAGTTCAGATCGAACCTGGAGAGCTCTTTAAAAGCCTCTCTGAGCGGAACCAGGCAGGCGCGGCTAATTGGAAAGTACATCATGTCTCACTGAACCTAGAGCGCATCCTTGAAGAGGGGGGGCTGCTCCGAGGATGCAGAGATTGCTTTTTATTAATGTTTCCATCGTGCGTTCGGAGGGGCTGGGGGCAGGGCCTGGAGCAGCGCCAGGCCGCCACCGGCTTCAGTCGCTCTTCTCTGCCTCACTGGCTTTTTTTAAAGGCTTTTAAGGCTCTTCAGGGGCCATTATTTCATCCGAGATCAATGCTAATGCCATGACTCAAAAGGCAAAGCATCCTGTAAAGAGTCTCTCTCTGTGCCTCCTTGGCGGAACAGCTCCGAGGCTGCTCCGGTACTAATGAGTAATTCAGAGCTTCCTCGTGTGGGAAGAGGGGGACACTTGAGCATCCAAGCTGAAGCAGAAACTGGACGCCCAAGCTGGGACCGTCCAGTAACTGAAATCTCATCATTTACCAGATTCCAAAGTCTGTTCATGTTTTTTCAAGTCTGTATGCCGGCCCCTGCTCTGCTGGCATACGTCACCCTAGAACCGTAGAGCTGGCGAGTTGCAAGGGACTAGTCCAACCACCTGCTCTGAGACAAGACACCCTGCACCTAAAGCCTCCCTGACAGATGCCCATCCGGTCTTTTCTTGAAAACCTATCGCAGCCTTTCATGAAGGTGCATAGATTTTGTTATTTGTATGGGGACCTCTGTTCACTGGGTTTCTCCCATAAATGGCAATAGGGAAAGCACCGTATATGCAGGCCCTTGAGTATGGTCATTTGTGCCATTGGGCTCCAGTCTGACATGGTGCTGAGTTTGAATGGGAATTGAGGGCAAGCAGCACTGCATGTTGTAGGGTCTGGTAACGAACCCCACGATCCTCTAGACGCACTCCTTAGCCATCAGCTAATTGCACGTAGGCAGTGTGGGGGATAGAACCCAGGACGTACTTAGGGGCAGGCAACATAGGAACCTGCCTAGGGCAGCAGATTTGGGGGAGGGGGGACTTCTGTTCCGAGTCCGCACCCACCCAGTCATAGCGGCACCGCTGCAACTGCACTGCTTCCCCCGCACCTCCTAGAGGGGGAACCCTACCCCCCCCATCCATCCCCACCTGGAGAAACCCTATTCTGCCTCTGAGTCCTCCGCAAATGTGCTCTGCGGTGGTGCTGAGCATGGAGGAAGTGACTCTGTTTCTGTGCTGGGCACTGCCATTGTCTCCCTCTCGGCCTCAGACAGCAGCCCGTGCATACACCGGAGCAGGGGGGGTGGGCAGCCTGAGTTGCATTGGGGCGCTAAAATCTTTAGCCTGGCCCTGGATAGAAGCCATGAACTTGGGCTTCATGGTCTCAGGTGCCTGCCTTGTGAGTTAAAGAGAAATGTTCATGCTGTTCGCTTTCAGGAAGAGCAGTGCCGGTATCTTCTTCCCTCCAGGGACTGGAGGATGAAACTCCTAAATCCTGAGGCATATCTGATGGGCCAGCCATCTATTGCCATGGTAGCTGGTAATTCACCAGAACTGTGGTGCTCATTGCCCCAAGTCAAAGTTCGTCCTGAGCCATGCAGCCTATCAAACCGGCATGGTTAAGGCACATCAGTTTCCGTGGCCTTGGTGCTGCACAAGGGAGTGACATGGCTAGGACCACATCTGACTGCCATTGACTTCCCCAACCCCCAATGGATCAGGCACCCATTCACAACTGGGTAGACTGGAGGCAGACATCCTGTGTGAGACCAAGCAGCACTCGAATCCACAGCCTTCAGGAATGTACTTGAGTGCATTAACCACTCAGCCAGAGATTTGAAAGAGGAATTAAGACCTTTCCATATGGACAAGAAGAATATCCAGTGTTGTTAAGGATGCTTTGGGCGTACAACATCATGACTCCAGAATTTAGGACGAGGCATTTCTGGGGAATAAATTATCCTACAGCAGCCTACCAAAAACTTGATACGGTGGCATTGCTCAGGAGCAGGGACAGCCAAGAGGTCGATCACTAGCTAGTCTCCAGTAGATCACAGTGTGGGGGAGAGGAGGAACCCCTCAGAGATTTTTGAGGGAGGAGAGCAGGACCAGCATCCCAGGGAGAGCCTCCTAGGAGGTGCGACAGTTAGCACTCCTCTTCACTCCTGAGACCAATTGCTGAGGTACCGTAGAACTGGGAACCGGCCCTGTTGTGGTGCACCAGAGCCAGTGGGAGGAGGGATCTTGGTAGACTGTCTGAGGTTAACACCTGGATCAAGTGGGTCACATACCCCGTGCGTCTGGCCACCTTTCTCTGGAGGATGCTTCCAGAGAAGCACCCATGTGAAGTCCAGCACTGCAGTGGATTTGTGGAAGAGGTTCAAGTTAGGAATGAAATTTAATTTTCTACTGGATTCCATTTCTGACGGAATCTGGTTGTTTGATCCATTCCAGGGGAATAAACGAACATTCCGATTTCATTTTGCCAGAATCAAGGGAATTTTTATTTTTTTTATTTTTTATTTGTCTGATTTGCACTTGCGCATAGGGATGGGACGTTCAGTATTGCCGAAAACCAAAAGTACCCGATAATGTCTATATTGGATTAATCCGATATCTCAGTTCTTTCTTGGTGTCGGCGGTATTGGACCTTTAGTAGTGTTTTTTTAATTGAATTTTTAACATCGTGGCTTTCCTCATTGAAGTCAAAATGGCAACAGCCACAATGTTGAGCATGCACAGTATAGCCACAACCATTGTGCGTAAGTAGGAGTGTGGGACTTTGGCAAAATTGGGTTCTCGTTTTTTATCAGTATCGGATCTCTGTCTACCGGTTCTCGGTTCTCTCGATATCGTATTTTTGAGAACCAAGAACCAATAGGAGAACCAGTAGACAAAGATCCGATTCAATAAAAACCAAGAACCAAAATTTTGCCCAAGTCCCACCCCTGCTTACGCACAATGGTTGTGACTGTACTGTGCATGCTCAAAATCGTGGCTGTTACCGTTTTGTTGTACGGTGGCTGCTGTTTTGCTCACGTGCAGTATGGCCACAGCTGCTATTGCATGTACAGATGCCTGTATCATTAGTAACTTGGGTCACTGGCCAGTTGGCTTCCTTGCTGATAAATAAGTGCATACGCTCAGCAGCTGTGGAGAACCTTTGAGTGTCGTCTTGCCAGTCCAAATAATTACAAGGAGCAGAGCTGCTTACCCCAAAGGGTTGGACACTGCTGTCAGTCACATGAGGGATACCTGGCTGATTTAACCATCAAATCTGTCCCAAAGAATAGAGCCCATAGGGCTTCCGTGAGACAACCCCAGAGTAAGTGGGTTTGTGGGTCACGGCCGTTGCTTCCTGTTCTCTCCCGTTCTGTGTATTTATGCCACCAGGATTGTTCCACTAGAGATGGGGTTCTTAAACTTTTTACAGCAGCCCCCCGTTTCTTGTCTGTACCACTTAGCAAGCCAGTGTAGCCTAGTGGCTAAAGTGTTGGACTTGGACCTTAGAAACCAGGATTCAAATCCTGTCTTGGCTGTGAACTCACTGGGTGGCTGTGGGCAAGTCGTTCTCTCTCTGCCGCAGTTCCCCATCCATAAAATGGGAATGTAGGAATCCCTATCTCTCCCGATGTTCCCCTCCCATGTGTATCCAAAATTTCCCATAGCTCAAGTGGACCTTGGGGTTTGATAACTCTGCTCCTTCTCTTACCCCCACTCCAGATACAATCCATGCACTGCTGCACTTAGTATTGCCGACATTGATGCTGCATTCCTGCTGCTGTTGTACTTTACTCCCTAGAGTAGCAAGTCTCCCACAGATCAGCTTACCAGCATGGCATCCTCCTCGCCTCTCCTGACAGCTTCTTGCAGTCTGGAGGCCTGGCAAAGAGCTGCTTCTTCCCCAGAAGGCAGGATTCATCTTCCCACCAGCTTGGCTTACTCCTTCTGGCTCCTCTGATTTTGGGAAGAGGAGAGGACGTACGGAAAGCGAGAAGCTGAGGCAGGCTCTGCACGCACCCGTCAACTGGGATTTACAAAGCTCAAGTTGCACAACAACCTTTCAGCCCCGCGTGCCTTTGCGAGAAGCTGACTTCAGGGGGGTTTTGCAACGCTGCCATCTACGATCTCTGTGTTGGTGCTGAAAGCACGCTTGCACAGCACGGATATCTTCCAATTTCATTAGGAAAATTAGCTAATGAAGTGAATTGGTATAAGGTGGCTAAGTATTTTCTCCCCTGTCGTAGAGGGGGAAACCAAGGCAGAGAGGTTAAGTGCAGGGAAGAGTGACATAGCCTCCCCAAACTTGACCCTAGTAATTTTGACCTCCATAATCTCTGCACCTGATTAATTTTGGGCCCCATGATTATTATTTTTATTATTAATAATCATTTATATATGAGTATTATTTATTTTAGACTTTTACCCTGCCCTTCTCCACAATGGACTCAAGGCAGCTTACAAACAAGAAAACAATATAAAAATACCCCAACTCATTACCCACCCACTCTCCAAAATACAACTTACAACATTTTCAACAACAATTATAAAGGCATAGTACAGATACATATGTTATTAAAATAATCTTTGTTCCTCCCCTTAGGGGTCAAACAAAACCCACCCTCTTTCCTCCTGTCCCAAACCCCTCTCTCTAATCCCGAGGGGTCAAGGCATAACCCACTACTCTTTCTCCCCTACCCAAGCCCCCACTGAGGGGTTGGGGTAAACAAACACCCTCCCGTTGACCTACATTCCTGCCTATACCCTCCTTCACCAGGGGGTTGTGGCACAACCCTTCCCCCCTACTTCAACCCTGTTCCATGCCCCTGAGCCCTACCCTGTCACTGGGGAGCAATAAGACTACCCCCAATCCCTACCCTCCCCCAACAAAATTCCCCCTTTCCCTAAACTCATAACACAAGGGGAAAAAACAGTCAAACCCCCAAACCTCCTGCCAGGAAGCCATAAAACCCATTTCCAGTCTGTCTCTGGATGTTCAACGAGGTCCTGTCACTGAACAATCATTCATTAAAGACTTGCCCCGAGCGGCTTACAGTCTAGGATGGACAAAGAAGACCAAAAAAAATATTCCCAGCTTATCCAGGTGCCCCTGGAAAACTCAGGGAAAGTGGGATTTCACACACAGCCGAAAAGATGCTCCAAACCCAGAAACTCCAAGGTTACCAACCCAGCTGTGTGAAAACCCTATGAGGACTGATCCGTCCCATGTTGAAGCCCATGATGTCATTGCAGGTGTGTAGCTGGTGGAGCAGCCATGGGATCCTCCCACCATTCACTGCCCGGGGAATGGATCTACCAGGAAAGCGCAACCTGCAGCTCCAGAGCCTCACTGGGCTCTTGGACAGTTCAAGTGCAGCTCTATGCCCGAGTGGTCCTATGTCTGTTTTGGTTGCTTGGCAGTGAATCTCAGCAGCCGAATGGCAGAGTCTGGGTAGCTGGGACCATGGAGGCTGACTCCACCAGACAATCACAAAGTGGGAAAGGCAATGTCTGTCTTGTGGCTCCGGACCATAGGAAGACTTGGTGGTGTGCCTCTTGCGGTTGGGAGCTTTGCCCACTCCTGGAATAGACAAAAGCCCCCTGGAGTCGCACAGGAAGGAGAGTGTCTCCACAACGTTCCTTCCCAAAACTCCATGGCCACCAGCCACAAACCACTTACTCCAGAGTAGACTCATCAGAACCCTGAGAGGAGGGATCCAGGTGATAATCTCTTCCCTTTTGTTGTAAGAGAACTGGGATGGAGAATCAGGAATCCAGTGGGTTTCCAAAGCAGCCGTGTGGTACATGCCACC
This sequence comes from Sphenodon punctatus, assembly GCA_003113815.1. Classification (NCBI taxonomy): domain Eukaryota; kingdom Metazoa; phylum Chordata; class Lepidosauria; order Sphenodontia; family Sphenodontidae; genus Sphenodon; species Sphenodon punctatus. The sequence goes on along the minus strand of QEPC01002388.1, from coordinate 11,669,337 downwards.
TCTGCTGAGCTTGGAAGGACACCCGAGCACATGCAGTGCAGCAGCAGGAAGCAATAAACAGAGAGTCCTTGGTACGCGTGCGGCAACCCACATGCTCCTGTGCCAGAGAGAGAGCACACTGCTGCTCCTTTGAAGACTGGGAGATCTCCATGGACAAGATTCTAGTCAAGGAGCTGTCTGTTAAGAGAGCTAAATTGTTACAACCTCATCGGAGACCAAAACATCTGGACCTGCTTCAAAGCCAAGTCTTGAATGCAAGCATCATATCCTGGCTGAGGCATCCACTGCCCTGCAGCTCCTTGACAGAGCCTTCATCTGCCTGGATGACAGACAGACAGACAGAGAAGCGGCTCCCTCCGGCTGGGAGAGCATTTGGCTTGGGGTCTGGGTGCGTGAGGGCCTGCCCCGTTTGGGGCTCACCTTCACACAGATGGATCCAACCTCCAGTTGCCAAGAGCGTGGGGGCGTGCGGATTTTTGGTTATCTCTTGGCAGCTTTAAAAGCCAACAATATGTTTCCTATTGATTTAGTCACTTCTCTCTCTGGGAGATTTGAATCCAAGAGCATTCATTTGGCCGACGGATCCTATAAACTCTTCACCCCAGGTCCAGGGGCTTGATAAACAGTAATAGGAACTGTCCTTCCAGTATGAAGTGCCATTTTATCAAAAGCCATCTCTGAATTATAGCCCCCCTTCAGTGTGAGGGCGAGAACAACCCGGCCACATTTCACCAACTTCAGAGCAGCACAGAATGGTTATCCAATGAGGAAGAGCCACCTTTCCGAGATCCCCATGTGTCTGCAACATGTGCATGCTGTATGATTGCCAAGTGCCTGGATCGGAGTGCCCTTTCCAAAATGTTTGCTACCGACACAGCGAAATAGATTGCTGCAGCTAGCACAAGGTGTGGAGAGCATCGCAGGGAGGGGAAATGAGAGAAAGGGGCATGCACTCAAGGATGGGGGGATGATTCCATGGTATTGATCCATGATCTGGACCTTCTTCTTCCATCCCCCATCTGAGCCGAACCCCCACCCCCCAATTCCCATCCGGCTCATGGAGCTTGTACTCCTTTTCAGAGTGGCTCCTGAGAGGGACCCTGCTCTAGGTGTAACACTAGACACACGGTAGACCCCATTCATTGAGTGTTGAAGTCGGTCACGTCATCGCCGATGTGTAGATGGCTGGACAGATGTTTATGTTCTTAATATTTCAGCAGCCACCCATTAGAGTCCTCACACCAGTCACTGCCCAGCAAAGGGATACATAAAGGTACCATAGAGCAACATGGGAAGTAGAGTGTCTATAATGTCCCTTCTCAAAACTCTACGGCCACAGTCCACTAACCACTCACTCTGGAATAAATGGCTTGTGGATCACGTTCCGTGTCTCTGGAGCCCTGGATGACAGACAGCGCGTAGTGGCCTGGTGCACTCGACTAACATAAAAGTTGCTACATGTTCACCCCTAATGCATAGAATGCAGCTGGACGCACCAAGCTCCACAAACACGTTAAACGGGAGGCAAGATGCATGTTTGCATAAACAAATCTAATGGAGAAGCATGTGTTAGGTGGGCTGTAATGGGTGAGGAGTGCTCTGTCTAGAGACACCCTGCGGGTCCGAGGGTCACACAGATCTCCAGTGGAGAGAAAGTATGTGGGGGGCCCAAGAGAGAGAGGATGCACCAGTGGGCAGGATGCCAGGAAACCTGGGCTCGGTTCCACAGATTCCCTGTGTGGTTTTGTACAACTCACCTTGCCTCTGTGCTTCAGCTCTTCCTCTGTATCGTGGGGGATAGCATCATGTCCTACCTCATGGTGCTGCTGACACCTCGCTGCATCCTGTCTGCACTTCGCACTCCCTGTCTTTTCACCACCCCCTCCAGGAATCAGGCCTTGCGGGAGGGTGGGTGCAGGAGTATTAGGGGTGGGCGAACGCGGTTTGGAATTTGGCCGAACTCGATCTGTTTGGTCGATTGAACCGAATTTCCGAACTTGAATTTCAAACCGAACCGAATTTCCGAACTCCGTTCTGTTCGCCCATACCTAGTGGCAACAAACACAAAAAAAAACCTGATTTTGAATGGCCGAACTTGGTTCGGAAGTTTGGAATTCGACCGAACTTGGTCTGTTCGGTCGACCGAACCGAATTTCCGAACTCGAATTTTAAACCGAACTGAACCGAATTTCCGAACTCCATTCTGTTCGCCCATCCCTAAGGAGTCTGCCAGTTCAGAGTGGCCAAAGGGTTTGGGTCAGAGCTGCCGCCGTTACCTCTGTCCTAGTTGCACCACCGAATATCTGGTTGAACTAGAAGCATCTCTTAGGAAGGTGCTCGGTTCCGATTTAGAGCCTGCTTCTATCTTCAAATGCCTTTGCCAGCCATCAGGCCTCATGAGGGAAATGTTGGGCCGTGAGGCAAATAAGTCTCCTGCGCCCTTCCCCGTCTCCCGAGGGCAGGATCCTGTGTACGTAATTATCTGGTTACTGCTATTGTCTCAATGGCCGCCTGGACCCACGCTGCCTACAGCCTCCCTGACCCCCTACTGCTTCAGGCTGGGAGAGCAGCCTCCCACTGGGAATGGGGGTAGGAAGCAACAGGAAGGCTGAACTGAGAAAGGTCCAGAAGGCCAGGCCCCAGGGGCTTAGCTCATCCTCTTACGAGGCCTGCCAGTCACTCCCAAACTCTTGCCTGTCCCAGGTAGAGCAAGCACATCTGGCAACTTCAAGCGCCAAGATTGAACCCCTGGTTCTCTGCACAGCTGGCAGCTTTATTCAGGGCTCCCGGTCTCTCCCCATAGACTGTCAATTTTCCATAATTAGTTTCCTTTCTTTAATGGCAGTTAACCTTTCTGCTGCATGCACACCGCCCGAGATCCTGCCTGCTGCTGCGGAGATGAGAGAGATTGAGTCTTTTCATTCCCGGCAATTCCCTGATGCTTCGTTTAAAAATTAATCAACCCCTTTCTCTGTGCGGCATCTTCTTCTCCCTGTGCTTACCCTCTGAGGGTTGTTCTGTTTGATTCTCTAATGAGCATTATTTAGGCTCGTGCTGTGACTGGCTGTGATTAGGAAGCCTGGGGTTAGCTTATTAAAAACACTTCAGGGGCTGATTCTCCTCTGGCTCCCTTGGGTGTAAATCAGGAGTAACGCCGTTAAATCAGCGTAAGCCAAAGGTGGATAGCGGTACTAGGCCCAGCTGCTACCTAGCCTCAGTACAAGGGGTTTGTGATTGGGGAAGGGCCCAAGACAGCCAGAGGATCAGCGGCTGAGAAAAAGGAAGGAAAGTGGAGCAAAGACTAGGCCTCTGTAGCCAGCTAGCCTTGGTTTGTCCCTGAGGAGATAGGGATCCTCAGTCAGCAAAGGCTGTGAACCGCTTTTGGGCCCGAGGAACGCACGCACGCACGTCCCTGAGCATGGGGAGAGACTAGACAGACCCAGGAGAGCTGAAAGCATTCCCTGCCGGCGGTCTTGATTCAGAGGTGAAACTGAGGCACAGAGCCACAAAGCGACTCGGACCCTTGGCTTCTTATCAAGCATTTACACTACAGCAGGGCCTACCAGCCACAACCACTGACATGAGCATTCTCCACACAATCCCTGCCTCCGGAAGTTGACCATTTGAAACCCCTACTCTGCTAGGGAAATGAGAGAAACCCCTAGGGAAGGGATTAAGTTGGGGGGGGGAAGCAGGATAAAAAATTAAACTGCCATGGGCAGTTTGTAGTTGGTTAACAGGGCTCGGATAGGTGTGGCATGCCCTCAGATTTTGGTGCATTCCCAACATCGCAAGGATCCACGATGGATCCATCCTGGAGTGCAGGGCATCTGGGTGAAGCTCATCCTTCCCCTGTGGAGGCCTTTGGCAGCCACTGATGGGCACAGCATCAAGGAGGAGAGGCAGTTGGGGGCTGGGGGAGGCCTGGCTTGTGGGTCACAGGAGGCCCTGGGTTTTGTTGTATATCAGTAGCTGTGCTCCCTCACATTCCTCCTGCCTGGCCATTCTGAGATTGTAGGATAAGTCTACATTCCAGAAGAAGGCAACTTTGTGGAAGAATTTGAAGAAAGATGATATATATTTTAAAACATATATCCCATCCTTTCCCTAAGGCTCAGGGCAGTTTACAACCTATAAAAATCCATTAAAACATATAAAAATCCCCTTTAAAACTCCACCCAACCCTATCTCTGCCTACCCAATGCCTGGCCAAACAAAAAGGTCTCGCATCACTTCCAGAAGATGAAAAGGTTCAGGCTTGGATGAATCTCCAGAGTTTAACTGTTTTCCCCCCTACGGTAAGGGGGGAGGAGGAGAGTACACGTTGTGGGACAGCTTCAAGTTCAGATGACGTTTAAGTACCTTGCTAAATTGAGAACGTGCTCACCTCTTCACAACATAGCCTCCACTGACGGATGAGCCTTCTCCTCTGTAGCACCAGCTATCTGGAGTGGCTACCTCCTTGCAACAAACTGGCCTTTCTGTGCTGCTGTTTCTCCCTTGCTTCTTCATCCCAGCAGCTGTTCGCTTTCACTGTGCAAAGTGTTGGTGTGAGGGCTGCTGTGCAAAGTAAAATGAGGTTATCCTGGCTGTCTGGGAGGAAGGTTTTATAGCAGGGATAGGGAACCTCAGGCCCGGCTGGCCCCTGGATCCAGTTCCTACCCCAAGCACTAGAAGACTGAACTCAAGGTAAGGGAGCAGAACTGCATGCAAGGATAGGGGACAGAAGTATGATCTGGCCCTCCTCTTCCTAAGCACACCACCCCTTAAGAACCCTTGCCTCCAACTTCTATGTAGCCTTCAGAGCTTGTACCAATTTTTAAAGTGTCCCCTGGGAGGGAAAAGTTTCTCCACCCCCAGTTAATAGCAACGCAGCTTCTCAGCCCCCTGGTTAAGAATGAAGGATTTGTAGTCTCTGGCCAGTCAGGGAGTTCTTCACTTGAAAAGAGTTGTTGTGCCTGACCTGCCAGTGCACTGTGATCTCTGCACGCCATGCAGGTTCCTACTCTCCCTACGGGAGACACACAGAGAGTGTGACAAGGGGAGCTGAGAGTCCACTGCCCTTTTAACTGGGTGGAGTGCAGGGAATTACCAAGAAAAATATGCATGAGCAATAACAGCTGAAAGGAAGCCCGTTGCTGTGCGTCTCTAAGCTGCGCCTTTGATGCTTGCATATCTCCGATCTGCTTTCATGCTGCACTTTGAAAGGGACCGTGAAAGGGCGGGCGGGGGGGGATCAGGCTGGCAACTTCTCTTTTCCTCGGCATGATGGACATAGGAGACCCGAAAGGTTTGTTTTTAGCACTCCAATTTGCCACTCCTGCTGTTAGATCAGAAACTCTTTGGAGCAGAATCTGTGTCTTACTCTCTGGAGGTGCAGAACCAACTCTTTCACATCGCACACAGTGGACCTGTGTAACTCAAACCAGGATTATGGAAATCAGTGGATAATAGGAACATTGACAACTGTTAGCTAAAATGATGAAAGGATATAACTTGATGCTCTGGGGCTCTGTGCTAGGTCTGCCAGATGTTCTGAGTGACAGAGAGGATGGACTAGCCCCCAAATCGCCTTGTGACTTCTCCTACACTTTCCTCTGAAGCACCTGGGACAAGAGAGTCTGACCCAGTGTGGCAGGCAGTAATTTCTGACTTAGCATGGTGGTGTCCTGATCATAGCTGAGGTCTCTAGATGCCCCTGGGAGCAACATTTTTGTTCCTGTGTTTACCATAGGACTCTCCAGCCTGGTCTGTCCCCGGTTTTACTGAAGGGAAATCGCAGAGAGTGTTGTTTTGTCAGCTCTTGATTAAATAAGGCAAAGGAGTAGAATGATTACTATTTATCATTTCTATATGGCTCCCAGTTTTCAACATGCTTTACAGTCCTTATCTAGTTTCCCCTTACAACTACCCTGTGAGTCAGGCTGTTCTTATTCCCATTTTATAGCTGAAGAACTGAGGCTGAGACAGTGACTTGCCCAAGGCCAACCCAGTGAATTCATAGCTAAGACAGGTTTTGAACCCTGGTCTTCCGGGACTAACACCTTATTCTGTTGGGTATACCAATTCTTTGTAGCAAAGGTGACTTTTCTCCCACCTGTAATTAAACCGGTTGAGTAAAATGAATGTTGGTTAAGACGACCCACAGGGGAACTAAACCCACAGGTGCGGTCTGGATAAAAGCAATCCCCGCTCTCTTCATCCAGGTTTAACTGGCGTGGCATCTGGGCTGTTTTCTTCCTACCAATTCCCCAGCCATCCAAAGTCTTCCAAGAATAAAAACTTGGAGAAGACTTCCATTTTTATTGTTTTGTTTTAAAAAAACAAAAAAACCCAGACTAATGCAACAAAAAATATCCGGTTTTGGAGAAGGCTTTAGAGCTACCTAGAATGCGTCAGGACCTGTTCTCGCGGTTACATGCCTGTAGCATTCTCTCTTTCAGGTCTTCTTGGGGCCTGGCTTATTTGCTTGACGGAGGTTCCATGTGGGTCTTTGCACCCATGGAGGAAGCCTGATCAGGGGAGGCCTGCTCAGCAAACTCACTGGTGCTTTTCCTTGCAGAGAAACCAGCACATTTGCTGCTACTTCCAGAAGGACAGAAGCTGGGCGGGGAGCAGGTTGCTGCGTCATGTTGGCCGCCGGTGCTGCCGTACCAGGTGTCGGCGAGGGATGTGATCAGAACCTCTCCGCATGCTGAGTCCCACTTGTTCCAGTATAATCCGCCAGGTGAGGCACGCTCCTTGGCAGTCACCAAGAAGGAGCCAGTAAAGGGGGGAGGGGGGGGTACAGTCCGTAGGGGTGTAATGGGAGAATGTCCCAGCCCGTAAGTCATTACAAGATTGGTTCGCTCCCAAATTCTATCACCTCAGACTCTCTCCGCTGCCTCTGGCTGCTTGTTTTACTCCCAGGCAAGATCTCCGTTCCCGGCGGCCCCTGCTCTCTCTAGTGGGACGCTTGCTTTTACAACCCCGGTCTCTCAGCCCTGGTGTGTTGTTTCTTTGCCGTCATGGTAGACTTCCCCCGCTCCTGGTCAGCCCCATCTATTTCTATGGAAAGCCCTCAAAGCCACCCATCCTATTCAGCCAAGCTAGGCCCTGGGCTGCGGGTGGAATCCTCAAAGGGTGACCCTCCGTGTTACCCGCTAACTCTCCCCTCGGCCTGCCTTTCACCTAAGTCCAGGGTTGCCCTGTAGAGACAGCTTGCTCTCCCTGGCTCTCCACGCCCTCCTCGCTCTCAGGGCAAGGAAGCTCTAGGGTTCCCACCTAGCTCCCCAGCGGGCTCCCTGATCGTTCCCCGGCTGCCTCCAATATGATTCGCCTTTGCTCTCAAGCCTTCTCTGCCTGACCTGAGCTTCCTGTTTCTGTCATAAGCCTCAGCTTGGATCCTGTGACCAGCCTACTCCCAACGATGTGATCGTCCACTGAGCTCCACCCCAGCCCCAGTTACTAACTCCTTACTGGCTGAAATGGTTCATCGCTCATTCACGCCGCTCCGTCTAGGTTACCATCTCTATCATCCCCCTGTAGCAACTCATCCATCTCCCTGCAGCCTCTTACTTGGTCCAGGTTACCAGCTCAACCATCACCCCGTAATCCCTGGGTTGTCGCCCACTGCAAACCCTTGTCACGCCTGGCACCTTCTCAGGCTAGTGGCAGTGTTGACTCCCTGTGGGCCGGCTTCTACAGGGGGTCTGATCGCTGTGGCCACAGTCACACGCTTGCCTTCGCTTCATCCTCTTGGATGCCAGTCTAAGGGGCGTTCTGCAGGGAACTCTGCGGACACCCCAGCTTGCCTGGCACACAGCAATCCATTTTATCAGTAATGCAGAGATCACAATCCTAGAGCGTGTGGCGGAATGAACAGGATTAATGGCAGCGGTCCCAAAAAGCTACCAGTGCAAACAGTCAGCCCACCGAATGTCTCTCTGTCTCCAGCGATCTCTATTCCAACCTGTATGGACCTAGCTCTCTTTATCGTGAAGAAAACCAAATCTTCCTAATAACTCTGATGTTCTTTAACCAGGTCTCCCCATCCCATTAAATCTGCACGAGAGCTCTCGGCCTGGACTCCAAAGACTGTCTGCCATCTCCAATCCTCCCCCTCTCATCTCGTCTGCCAAACAGCCTTCTATCCTGGAAAGGTCCCTCGGCTCCATTTCCCAGGTGAGAGTCCAGATGCCTGCGCACCCTTATGGCAAGAGAGTTCCCCGGTGGAGGAAGGGTGGTTTCCCGACAGCTCCATTTACGAGTTTCCTTGGGCGAAGGGAGCAGGGGTGACTGAGCTGCAGAGAGGGCCCGTGCTTCTGGGCAGGCCGTACTTTGACAGGGCCATTCTGTCCCTCCGGTAGAGTTGCCACCTCTCCAGGATTTGACCCCCCCAGAGTCTCTGAACTCTGGGGGAGCCCCAGTTTCTCCAGTCAGCCAAGGGGCACCAGAGAAATAGGGACTTCCCTGCCCTTTTACTGACATGGTCCCACCCCTATCACAAAAGGGGTGTGGCAGCCCTTTTGTCCCACCCAGATCAATATGGTCCCGCCCCCTCCGTGTTTTTGCCCAGAGGGAGCCGTTCACTCTGCGTCTTGTGTTCCTCCAGGGGGTCCCCATCCAGCTCCACACTCCGTACAGCTCCGAGCACGCAAAAGTCCCTGTCGGCTCCATCACCATGGGCCTGCCATTAACCATGGACCCGAAGAAGCTGGGTAAGACAATGAGCGTGCCAGCCGTTCCTTTCAGCAGCACTTGTGTCCAGAGCCAGTACTGAGCCTGTTCAGCCGCTGTAGAACCACAAAACGGCAGCCAGACAGGCTGAAGTCACTGCCACTACTGTGATGGGAAGGGGAGGGATGGCAAACGTCCAGCCTGTGAGCCAGATATTATTCTTTATTTATTATTGCTGCTGCTGGTTTAGATTTTGATCCTTCCCTAGCCCAAAGACTCAAAGCGAATCACAAGTAAAAACAACCTATTCAATGTCAATAAATCACACTTCTAAAACCCTCACCATCTCACCTACTCCCCCATCTCACCCAGTGGAGTCCATTACCCATGTCATTTCCCCAAATTTAAATTGGCAGTGTAGCCCCCAGACCAAGAAAAAGGCTCCCATGCCTGAGGGGAAGGGCCAGTGCCATGGTCTCTGCTCCCTTCCCCTGAGCTCACTCTTTCAGTGCTAGGGGATAAGAACTGGATCTAGAGCCCAGATCCGGCAACTGCAAAGAGGGCCAAGTAAAAGGTCTGTATTTGGCCCCGGGCCTGAGGTTCCCCACCCCTGGACTTGGATGTTCTTGGCGGTTGCTTCCAACCGTACAATTCTAGCAACAGACGTGTGTGTGGTGAAAGGCGAGAGAGAGAGTGGAATCCCTGCAGCCTAGAGAAAGCAGGAAGATGATTCTCGTCAAGCCGAGAGCAGGAGAATTCCCTTCCCTCGTAGCAGACAGGCTAACGAGTAAGTGGCCCGGAGCAAAGGGAGAAAATGGATTTGACAGTATTTCTGAACAGTCAGCAGCTGGGCAATGGCATCGACTCTTGGGGGAGGAGTCCTGGCACCAAGGCTGCCCAGATTTAAGGTGGGGTGTGATCTGGGGCTATTGGAACCATTCCGGGGAGCGCCGGGACTCTGAGTAGTTGGATCGACTAGAGCTACTTTGGAAGATTTCAGGAAAGGATTTTTAATTCGCTTCTTCAAGCAGGATGCTGCTGTGTGTTTCTGGAGCTTAGCTCAGGCCTTAAGAATAAGAGATTTTTTTCTAGGCAATTGATCCCTCCACTCCAGTGTCCCAGATCTCACAGGGGCTGGTGTTATCCAGTATTATCCATTATTTAGATTTGTATTTTGTCCTATCCCAAAGGTTCAGGGCAGATAACTGCATATGGAAACAAGTATAAAATAAAACACTTAAAATAAAACCTATATAAAAATCCCTTAAAGACCAACCTCCCCCACTCCACTCTATCCCCACCCACCGAACGCCTGGTCAGATAAATAGATTCACGGGGAAATGCTCAGTCTTGGGGGGTTCCATAGTTGTGGCATAGCCACTGAGAGCCCCTCTCTGCATGCCCTTACCATATGGGACTTGGTGCAATGATGGAACTTGCAAGAGGTTGACCTTGTCTGACCTTAAGGATAGGGAAGGAGGCGGTCTGTTAGATATGTAGGGATTCTGAATAATTTGGCCCTCTGTAACATCTACTGACAGAGTTTTTCCATTTGGATTTTGTCCTGCAGTGGAGTTGGGGACTCAGTTGCAGGGGCGCCCCGGGGGGTATCATCTCCTAGATTGATGCAAGGAGATTCAAGCAATGCCCTTGTGGAGGGGATAGCAGGAATTTGGGTGATTTTAATTTTCATCCTTAGATAACAGAAAGAGTTTTTTAAGTGTGCAACAGCCTTACAATCTAATCAATCTTTCCAACCTCCCTTTGAGATAGGGCTCTCGCATTGTTGTTCCCATTCTACAGATCAGGAGCTAATGCTAAAAGAGAACAGTTTGCCCAGGGCTACCGTAGTACTGAGTGAGTCAGTGTCTGAGTTGCGATTGCCCCAGGCTGTCTCCACTTAGCTCCTCCGCTCTGTGCATTGTGCTACCCTGGCATGCATCCAAACGATGTCATACTGCTGACTCAAAAGCTATAGCGAAGAGGCCTGGGGTTAGTCGAGACCTTCCTCTTTCAGCATTTGTGGGATGTGTAAAGCAGCTGAGGAGGAGTGGGAAAGATTAAAGCCAAGCAAGGACTTAGTGGTGGTTGAACTAGTGTCCGGTGCAATTGTTTTTCAGTGCCTTTCCCTGGAGTGAAGCAGGAACAGCTCTCTCCCAGGAGCCAGGCCAACCAGCCCGAAAGTCTGGTCATGCAGATGTCCCAGGAGAGCTCCGTCCTGAGAGGTAAACGCAGGGTGGGGCTTACGGGGATGGAAGGGGGTGGGATGCTTTCAGGGAGGCTGCAAAGGAAGAGCAAGCATTTCCAAAGTGACAGTTCAGCTTGAGACACCTTGAAAGGGCTCTGCTTTTCAGAGGGGGCAGTGCTCCACGTTTTCTGTAGCCAAGGCCCTGTAGACTCTGCAGTTTTTCACTCAAATTCTGCAGTCAGGCAACCCAAATTCTACAAGTGGGAAATCCAGATTATGCGAGCAGAGTAAATTATGCAAATTAACTACATCCTGGAAAATACTTATATAAAAAAATTGAATGCAAATGTGTTTCCCAGCATTCCATCTGTTTTGGGCACATCACGTCTTAAAAACACCAAATGCCCCCTGCCCCCGGCTTCTCAGCTGGGGGCTTATCTTTCCAGAGAGTCAGGGGCTGCTCCTTTTTGGCAGCTGAGGCAGCAGGCCCCATGACCCAGTTCCCTGTGTTAGCATCCCATTGGCTAGCTCCCAATGGGAGGTCGCAAAGGAAGTGCTGGGCTAGCTCCCAGCATTTCCCTCTCGGTGTGATTCTGCCACGCCAGAGGCAATTCCTGCGACAGTTTGACCAAGTGAATTCACGGGTTTCTGGCTATAACTCAAACCCCCTTCATGCATCCATTGAGTCCTCAGAATACTGGAACCACACAATCCTCAGTTGCTTTTTGAAAGGCTTGCCCTCTGATTTCATCCAGCCTGTTTTAGCCTGGCAGAGGGGGATAGTTCCTCATGTGCTTCAAAGGCCTCCTCTGAGGAAAAAGCCAAAGCAAGTGCCGATAAAGCTACAGCACGAGCTCCCCCGGAACCACTGCTCCACCTTCTGCGCTAATGCAGGCTCCAGATCGCTGCTCCTGTTCATCCTGAATTGAGCAGGCCCAGACATTGTTTGGGAACTTCCTGTAATCCCCAGAGACCCCAAAATGCTTGAACATACAATCCCAAATCCTTGACGGGAAGAGGCTTTCTTTGGCGGTGTAGACAAGGCTTTTGGGGTTCACTCCTGCTGCACCTCCAGATACAGCTGTGACTCACTTTCCCCACTTGTCATCATCCCAGGGTGTGTCTACCCTTTGGGCTGCTTTTAGGGAGGCTGTTCCCTGGTTTGCGTGATGGGTAGAAGTCTGCAATGATTAAAAGTGGGGAGATCAAATGATGGCTCTGTTTATAGGTGCGGCGGTTGAGTCTGGGACCGACCTGGACTCCGGGGGGATGGGCACTTTGCAAGCAGCCTGAGTGCTGCTAGGAAGTGGAGGGAGCAGGATCAGCAGCACCCCGCCCAAACCACTCTTAAAATTTCCTCGCAACACCAGCCGCTTGCAAAGGGCCCTTCTAAGAATCCCATTTACACCTCCCACAAAAGCCTCTTTGCTTCAGGATTGGGGGATTGAGCATCCATACATTTGGGGGGTCTCCAGCGCTCATGACCCAGTCCTAAAATCCATGGGGTCCTGGAACTTGACGTCAAGCCCATCCGCTTCCATGCAAAATGCCAGCCACCCTCGGCATGCTGCAGCTGAGCTTTAAAAGGGAGGCTATGTGGGTGGGAATACTGGAGTAGGCCCCAGGGCCCGGGATCATTGAGAGGCAGGGCTGGGTACCAAAAGGAGCTCATAGGGTGAACAGCGTCTTCATTTTGCTCTCGCTTTATTGTGACCCGCAGGGACGTCCTTGAGCTCGTCCTCGAGTGGGAGCATCACCAAGGGAATCCCCAGCACCAGGCCGCTGTCAGAGTCTCCTATCACATATCGAGGATCCATCACACACGTAGGTTTCTCTTGCTGACAGTCTCGTAATGTGTGTGCAGGCAAGAAAAGGCACCAACTCAGGAGAGCCCGTACTTGCATTCATGGGAATTGCCGTGTGGTGTCATGGGTTGGGAAAGAGTCCCAGCGCCTCCTGCCGGCTGAAGCATAGGGGGAGGGGGGGTGGATTTCAGTGAGCGAAACAAGGAGAGTCTAATGGTTGGACAGATATCCCTGTAAGGGGTAACTGCACTGAACGGTTGTACCCCACTAGATATTGCATGTTATGCACCTTCTTTTCTAAGCATGGATGTGAATGAATCTATTAGACTCTGTGATGGTTCTCAGCCACTGGTGGTCTCCTGGAGGATGTTTGGTGGATCTCAGGGTGAGCCTGGGGGTGAGGTGCAGCTACGTTGCATCCCCTGCCGCGTCCCCTCCTGCCACTTGTTCTGGCTGCCTGTGCTGCTGAGGACCAGGAATAGGGAGAGGAGCGCAGCCTCTCTGCCTCCCACCTCCTGCTGCTTCTGGCCACCTCACGCTAGCCACTTGCTGCTGGTGCTGCCACCACCACTGCTTGAACCAGCCTCCCCTGCTGTGGCCACTCCTGGTCCCGGATTGCTTTTTTAAAAAGGGTCCCTAATTTATTTATTTATTTTTAAAATGTTTTTGTGGGTCTCTCCCACTGGTTTTTTAGATCCTCTGCTGAGCTGTTTTCATCTCCTGATGAGGCAGGAAACGAGAGGGAGCTTGGGGCAGCGTCTCAACTCTGTCTTAGCTGCGCCTTTACCAGCAGCTCCACCCTGTTGGTCACAATTGGCAGTGTCTGCATGGGGCATCTCCAGCACCGGGGATAGCAAGTCAGGAAGGGGGAAGAGGCCAGAGGTCAGCATAAGGAGAATCAACAAGCTCTCTGTGGAAAGCAGAGCAGCCACGTTCTATTGTCCAAGCTCGGGGACAATGCAAGAGGAGAAGGCAGATGGTGGAAAATTCAAGATGCTTTAAAATCCTTCCCCTTTCTTACACTTGAGCTGCTCTTCCCAAGTTGCAGAGATTTGGTGGCTTTATAAATGAGCTTCTTAATCTCTCCAGGGCCTTGTTAGTCGCCATGCTGGCTCATGTATTGGACAACGGGTCCAAGATGGTGACCTTCTAGACATGGGTGATGCTTGGCTCTACAAGCATGAGGGTCTAGCTCTTAAGAGCACTGTGGGATCGTTCCTAGAAAGCTAGACCCTGGAGTGACCTCAGTGTGCGTGTGCTGGCCCCGACTTGCACACAGTCAGCACATGCCCTTTAGGAGATGTGTCTGGGCATTTGATCTTGGGCATTTGATTTAGGGAGAAGGCAGAGCATGTGATTTAGAGAAAGGAAGAGGGATCTTTGTGTTGCCGCTTGATATTTCATGATGAGAGAGCTGGGGATGGAAGAATGTATGATGTCCAGGATGGTAAATAGCCCAAGTTGATTGGCACAGACCCAGTGGGCCAAAACCCCACTAAAGGCCAGGGGGAAATGGATGGAGCAGTAAAACAATTGGATCTGCACAGCGGTTCTTTTCTGTCACTGCAGCACTGCTTGCCTTGGGTCCTCCCCAAAGGGTGGGAGGGCTTGTTAATCCCTGCCATTCATCTCCTGCAGAACATCTGCCAAGTGGGTGATAGTTCTGTGCTGTGAGTTATTGCTCATCTGGAAGCTGAGCAAAGAGCATAGAAAATCCATTTCCCTTAGGGATTTTTCTCTGGCCGTCATTCAGATATTTAAAGCCACTTGGAAGCTTCCCCTCCTTTTTGTCTGGCCACTTACCCGAGCAGGGTAAATACACCCACCTGCCACGGGGGAAGGCAAAGCTGGGAGGGCCAGGCCGGGCCAGGCTAGTGATATACAAGGAGCAATTCACTCGAGGAGCGGAAGGGGGCATGTTTAGATCAGGGGCAGGGAACCTCCAGCTCAAGAGCCGAATATGGCCTGCGGTTCATTTTTATGTGGCCTCCTTCCAACTCCTGGATCCAGATCCTAACCCACAAGCACGGAAAGACTGAGCTTAGTTTAAGGAAGCAGAGTGGACAGATCCTGGTCCTAGGAGCACCCCGTAAGTACCCAGCCCCAGCTTCTATGAGGCCCCTGGAGACTCTACTCCTTTTCAGAGTGGCCCCTGGAAGGAAAGAGGATCCGCACCTCTGGTTAGATTTGGTTCACACCCGGCTGCTGTTTCTTGTTAAAGCAGCTCTCAGTAAAGCTGCACGTTGCTGCCGTTCCCATCCGAGTGTTTGGCATTTGCCTTCTCCCCCAATGGGGTTTCCAGTGCAGTGCCCCAGGCTCCCTACACCCTGACTTCCCACACCCTCCTCATGGTTCCTGTAACAGTTGCTAACTTCCTGCCTTGACAGCTGACCTCGGGTTACTCACCTAGTTCCCAGAAGGCAGCTCTCTGCTCTGCTGCGGCCTGTCTTTCAAATCCCTTCTAAGTACATCCGTTACCAGAAGAGGGAGCTTACCTGGAGCTGGGCGAGGCCAGCACTGGAGCGTTTGGGGGAGGCTGCTAGAGCTAACAATTAGTGCATTGAGCACTGCCTGTTGGCACGGCATGGCCAGTAACCACTGCAAGGGACACTGTCTCCCGTTGGTCTGAGCTGGCTGTTTAAAAGTCGAGAGGCAAGATCTAGGACCACAAGGCAGCTGGTATAAAGAATCTTAAGAGTTCAAAGGGACGTGGTGATCCTCTAGCCCAACCCCCTGCTTGGATGCAGGATGCCTACATGCAGCTACTAGAACAGCCTGCCATCACTACCAAACTGGGCACTGACCCCACCCATGGCTGCAGTTCTCAGCATTTTTGCCTGCATGGTCCCATTTTAAAGACCTTGTTGCAATCGCAGACAACCGAGCCCCGCAGTTTGGGAACCTAGGTGTCAAGTTCTTTGCTGTACCTCATTTTGGATGTCAGTTAGCATGGGTTGGGCCTCCTTTTAAAGTCTAGAATAGCAAGGTTGGTCGGTATGTAGGGAGCACACAAGCCAACAAGACCCAAGGGTTTGGCTAGAATAGGTACGGGTGGTGGAGCTGCTCCCTGGTGCAGCCATGTGCCCTGCTACTGGGAGGAGGGGACAGGGCATTCCATCTTTGTAGTGGATACGGTGCTGGACTGGGACCTGGGAAGCCAGGGTTAGAATCATGCCCTCGCCATGAACTCGCTGGGTGGCCTTGGGCAAGTCACAGCCTCTCAGCCTCAGTTCCCCATCTGTAAAATGGGAATGTGTGTGTGTGTGTCTGTCTCGCCCTGTGTTCCCCTCGCCTTTGTCCATGTTAGATTGTATGCCCACTGGGGCAGGGACCTGTCTTCAAAAATCTGACTGTAAAGTGCTGCGTAGGCCTAGTAGCACTATAGAAATGAATAGGAGTAGGAGTAGTAGCAGCTAAGCTGGTGGCTGAAGAATGAATAAAAGAGGCTAGTCTTTCTAAGTAATGGAGCAGAAGCCTCCCATTGCCCTATCCTTAATGACCTAGCTTCCCCCAGGCTACAGATGTTTGCTTCTTGTAGCTTGAACAATGAAGCGGTTTAGACGAGCTTTACTTTGTATGTATCATCAGCATCTCTTTCCAGACCCTTCCACACTGGCTCAAGTGGCAGGATTGGGGGGTTTGGCTGGCTTGCAAACCCCACAGAGATGCACTTAAGAATTCACTAATCCCTCCTCTGGCTTTGTCTACCCACATGGCCGTTCCAAAACAAAAACCAATCTTTCTGTTCTCTACAGCCTGCTGTTTTGCTAGCTTTTACATCCTTATCAACCCCAGCCAAGCCAGAAGGATAAAGAATCTGGCCCTGTATTTTGGGGTCAAACCCGGCTTGCTAAACCCCTCCTTTTTTAGGGTGGGTGTTTCTATGCTCACTTGCACCCTGCACAGTCTTTCCGGTGGGAGGAATTGGCCTGAGAACAAAGCATTTAGGAATGACAACCCCATGGAAAAGAGAATTCCCAACAGGTGCCTGCCACTGCTCCACCTTCCCCAGGGAAGGCAGTGATGCGATCGTGTTTGTTCCATCAGTTCAGCAGGGTAGGAATCAACTGAAGAGTTTACTTTGAGAAGCACACAGTGAAACAAGCAGGAGCTATTTTGAGCTGCCAGGGAGCGGGAGGGTCTGTATGTCTGTTCTTGTTTTGCCTGTTGCCACTAGAGGAACCTGGGATGCCCTGTAATTGTATCTAATGAAGGGCCATCGGGCTCAATCTCCTTTACACCCTCTGAATGCAACGCCTGTCATCCCCGCATTGTCCTCGCAGTCCGTCTCTTCCCAGCAACCTTAGACAAATCACATACCTTTTTCCCGCTCATCATTATTGTCCTCATCAATAATTAAGCTGCAAATTTCTGGCTATTGACTCTGACAAGAAGCGGGAGTTCAGGGGCACGCTCGCTCCCTGCTCAGCCTCCCCTTTGGAACAGAGTGTTCTTGGTTTTGTGTGTGTGTGAGAGAGAAAGAGAGCTTTCTGCCTTAATTGCTTGTGACACTGTTAAATATGGATCTTGGTGGCTTTCCAAGGGCACCCCAGCTGAAGTGCTTTACAAAGGAACCATCACCAGAATCATCGGAGAAGACAGCCCCAGCCGAGCAGAGAAAGTGAGAGAGGACGCCTTGCCCAAGGGACATGTCATTTACGAGGGGAAGAAGGGCCATGTGCTGACCTACGATGGTGAGTTGGAATCCTCTCCTTGTTTTCGGAGGCAGCACTCCAGGTTCAGGCAATAAATAGCCTTTGGGAAACTTTGAATGTGGCTGTCATGAAGCATCCCCCAGTAACACCCCCTCTTCATTCGCAGAGGATTGCGCCCTGGTTGTTAGAGGGCTGCCATAGCTTCTTCCCTGTTCCACACAGCTCCGCTATTTTCTGCTTTCCAAACAGAGCAGTTGACGCTAGCGGAAGACCTGCTGACAAATGGGATGTCAGAGAATTTAGCGCAGGGCTGGGAACTTCTTCCCTCCCAATTAGTACAAGCTCTGAGGGCCACAAAGAAGTTGGGGGTGGGGATGAGCTCAGGAGGAGGAGGGTCCAGATCATGGATCTGGGTCATAATTCTGTCCCCTACTCTTGTGTGCATGCCCTCAGCTCTGCTCTCTTACCCTGAGCTCAGAATTGGATTCAGGGGCCAGATCCGTTCCTAGCAGTCTCGCACAGGAAGCAGACAGAACGTGTCTGGTCTGAGGAGGCAGGTCAGCAGCCTGACCCAACTCCTCCACTTCCAGCCCAAGCACCTCAGGTCAGATCAGGCCGCCCAGTGACATTCCGTGGTGAAGGAGCCACGTTAGAAAGGCCGGGGGGAAGACCACTCCTTAGAAGTGGCCATGTCAGAAGGAAGCAGGTATTTGTCAGAGTGGAGTAGACTGGGATGAGGCTTCATGGGTGATAAACATGGGCTGTGATGGACAGAGGGGGAGGGATAGATTGTCTCTCCCCATCTGCGTTGTGAGCTCCAGGGGACCCTCTTCTGTTCTGCTTAAACCTGGTCCAATGGAAGCCTCATCTCGGTTGGACCCTCGAGCTGCGACTGTGGTAAACACGTTGACTTACAGCTTATGTCTGTGGAGACGGTCGGCTTGGACACAAAGCCTGGCTATTGCCAATGCTGCCAAGTGCTGCAACATCATCTGTGGTATCAGCCTTCAACAATTTACAGTCACTTCTCTTGCCCTCCCTGGAAAGTGTGTCTGGAAGCTCAGCACCGAGATGTTTACAAATGGCTCCTGTTTCCAGTCCTCTCCCCTTAGATTTTTTGCTTGGACACCTGCCTTTCCATCACATCCTAGTAAGTCTAGAAGTAGGAGGTGCTTGTTGCAGAGGCTACCACCCTCCCTGAGGTCGGAGACTGGTAGAAACAAGGCAAGATAAAGGCCAGGGGCTCTGTGGTGACTTCTGCACAAGAGGCAAGAATTTCCATCTTATGGGGATGTGTCGCCTCTGCTCAGATTGTAACACGAAGATGGCTAAGGGCCAGATTCCAGTCTCAGGTGCACCACATCCCATTGGCTGCTGCATCTCACACCTATGGGTCAGCATCCCTCCCAGAGGGCAGCCCCCTTGATGGTTAGCTTGACACTCCAGCGCACGGTGGCAGCCTGCCCAGCAGCAAAGCAAAACCCCGGACTCCTTTCGGTAGCCGTGTTGCCGGCTGTATTGTCAGGCCTTGGACTGAGACAGACGAGTGCAGGGAAAGCATGTGTACCATGTTCTTTACCAGCTGTTCCTGTCCTGGGGGGGGTCTCCCTAACAATAGCTGTGGTGTCCCGTGTGTCAGGAGGAAATGGCTGTGGGTGCTTTTAAGACACGGTGGCCTAGTAGGTGTGGGCCATAAATGCTGACGGACTGGATTCAGCTCGCTAGTCTGCCACGCTGTTAGGAGGAAGAGCCAGGGTGGGTGATGAGCGGGAGAGACTGGAGTCTGGGAGGAGCTTGGGCTGGATTCCCAAGCTCTTGGCAGACTGGGCCAGATTTTCCAAAGAAGCCTGTTCCTATTAGTGTTGCCCAAATCACAGTTTCAAAAATAAGGGAACGCTCCAGAGCTGAGGAATACTGAAATAGGGATTGTCCGTTATGTTCCATGTAGCTGCAAGGTTCAGCATTATTATTAATTAGATTTAGACCCTGCCTTACCTCTCCTCAGGCTCAGGGCAGCTTATAATAAACTAATAGAAATATACTAGAAATGTAGACTCAGGGCATCCTTTATATCCAGCGTCTGGGCCATGTGGCTAAGCAAGCGGCTTAGTCTGTTAGCTGGGCAGGGGTCAGAACCCAGGGAATCAGTCCAAGCAGAGTTCGGGGGGGGGAGGGACAGGAGCAGCTGGGGCACAGGAGTCTGGTTGAACCAGGTCCCTGTCTCCGTTCAGGACATAAGGACATAAAACATGCCCAGCATCCTGTCTCCGTCAGTGGCCAATCTCGGTCACTTGGGAGAAGTACCCAACCCGTCATACTGGGGCGATCCATTCCCTGTTGTTCACTCCCAGCAATCGGCGGTTGCATCCCCCATGGTTTGCTGTGACCCAGGATGCTCTATAGGAGACCGAGTCGCTGACCAATCAGGGTGCAGATCATCAGTGACCCCTCAGGGTGGAGCCAGCTTGCAAGAGGCCATAGGGCTACGGTCCCACTGTTTCACCACCGCAGTCTGGTGGCAATGTGGGTCCTACTGCTACCTGTGAACCCAGAGGACATGGGTTTGAGGCCCACATTCCCCACTGGTGTCCTGACAAACCCTCCCACGTTGGCTTGTGGGTCATGTCACTTAGGAATGGTCATTAGGCTCCTAAGCCATTTTAAGTATGTTTGAAAATTTTACACGTGCCCAAAATACATCCTTTAAAGTTCCTTTGCTATAAGAGATAATGGTCCAGTCATAGGTGTTCTGACAGGGCCAATGGGGACAAAGTTTAAAATCCCCTAAATGTGGGCAGCACCTGCTTTTTAGGATTCAAATTCTCCCACTGGGTTGACAGCTGCCCTCCCATGCTCGGCTAGACGAGAACCCTGTAGTGTCCTGGAAAGACTGACCTCCCACCCTTTCTGTTTCAGTTACTAACTTTCCCCCAGACAGAAAGTGTCATTCACTTAGAGACTTGGGTAAGAGGGACTCGGAACAGTTGGCAGGATCAGAAATGCAAAGCCGCGTGGCTTAGAGCAAAGACGGTTGGACTCTAAAATCGCGTCAGCAGAGTGGAAGGCGGGAGCGGGGTAACAAATGCAACGCTTGGCCCCAAAACATGGGTGAAGGGGGAGCTCGGTTTGATCAGCTAAACCCGGGTAATTGCATTGTCTGCCTGAGGTATTAATCAAACACTGGAAATGTACAACACAGAGATAATTAAGATTAAGATCACCAGCCAAGTTCCACGTGGCTTTCCCTAAGTGTTTGTTTAAATTTATATCCCACCCTTCCTTGAAGGCTTGGGGTGGGTAACATAATAAATCAATCATTAATATTAACCTTAATAATAATACATATATCCCCACTGGCCAAATGCTTGGCCAAACAGAAAAGTCTTGCATTGCCTCCAGAAGATGCTCAGGTTTGGGCTTTTGATAAATTTCCAAGGGAAGTGAGTTCCATAACAGAGGAGCAGCCACCAAAACAAAGCCCCATCTTGGGAGTTCACCACAGCAGCCTGGTGGCAATGTGGATCCCGCTGCTGCCGATGAACCCAGGAGACTTGGTTTCCAGGCTCATGTTCACCTGGTGTCCTGACAAAGCAGGGGTTCCTCCCCTCGCTGTGCACCCTTGCTGCACGAAGCGGATGGGCAGACGGTACCTGCAAGAGGATGCTCCTGACGGGCTGCAGGGCCAGCAATGGGGCATAGCAGAGAAGGGGCCCAGGCCGTTTAGGACTCCAGGTCAAAACCAGCCCTTGGAATTGTAAAAGTCAACTTGAAAGCAACATTAATTCCTGCTGAAGTTCTTTCTGTGGGGTCTCTTTGACCCTAAATATACCACAGTACGGTCTGACGGACCTCTTCCCCCAAGACCCCTCAGAGCCCAAGCCTGACTGTATTCCGGAGGCAGTGTTGAACTTTGCTTTTTGGCCAAGCATTTGGCAGATGGGGATAGGGGTTGGGGTGGGTGAGTTTAGGGGCAAGGGCGGGTCTTTCCTAAGGGATTTTTATTGTATTTTGTGTGTTTAAAGATGTACGCTACCCTGAGCCTTGGGGAAGGGTGGGGCAGAAATGTACATAAATGCTGGCACTTCTCAAGGCTTCTGACCTTCAGCTAATTTTACAAACCCTCAAGCAAGGAAGGAGCAGAGCCAGGGGCTGGCCTGGGGTGCTGGCAATAGGAGTTCTGTCCCAGGCTTTGCCACTGACCTGCCACCTCACCTTCCCTTCGCCGTAGCTCCTTTCCCCTTCTACGCTTTGTCAGTTTCCCAAGAGGGGGTTTTGTCAGTCTCGTACCGTGTGCGTGGAAATATCCCGCATACTAGAGCTGTGAGGGCACAACACACTGCCATGGTCCCGATCCTGCCGATGAGAGAGGGAGCATTCTCCCACTGGAGACAAGGAGGAATGAAATCTGCCCAAGGCCACAGCCCAACATGAAGAGTAGATAACGGGGGGACGTGGCGCACGAAGGGGCCTAGGAAGCGTGGACGCTATTGAAGTGCCTGATCGGAGGGTTTGCTGCCTTTCCAAGGGATCTGTAGGCTAAGCCCACTTCTCTCTTGTCTTGAGAGCGACCTTTTGTATGTTGTTCTCAGTGTTGTTTTCTCCACACTAAACGCACCCTTTAGTTCTTGCTTCCCGCACCCTTTCTCTCCTCCGTCACCATCCCCTGAACCCAGAAACGGAACAAATCCAGAAGGGGAACAGTTAAAAAGAAAGAAAAGAGAAAAGGTTAGCGATTCTGAGTTCTGACAGGCAGGAGTGGGGGGAAACTGCAAGTGCTAGAATGCCGTGAGGGTACTTACCAATCAAAGGGCCCTAATGAGATGAGATCCTGTAGCATATGCAAGCTGAATTGTACTAGATTGGTTATTCTCATTCTGCATATGATTGCTAATGGCTTCTGTGGGGAAGGGACATGTTTACTGAACAATTTTCTTTCTTTTTTTTGTCTCTCTCCTTCCCCCGCCCCGCATGGAACAAAGAGAGAGAGGGGAGCTGTGTTCCTTTCCGCACAAGAGCTGTTTGGAACAGATGTTCCTTGATGACAGGATGCAGGGACATTACCCTCTTCATGTGTCTCAAGATGCTTTGCTCCTTTTGAAACATCAGACCCTGTTTTTTTAATATTCCTCTCCCCCTCCCATCCCCCCATGGAACACAACTCATGTCGCGAGAGAGAGAGAGAGAGAGAGAGAGACACCTTCCACGTCCCAGAATGTGTCTCCCAAGTCCTTTGTGGATTGATTGAACGATGACTGCTGACACCAAAACTGGGTTTATGTTGTAATAATCCAGTTTTAGTAATTACAACCTTCACAGAAGGAAGTTTTTGTTGCCCCTGCTCTTTGGGACCAAACAAATTATGTTTTTACTGTTTTCTTCTCTCTCTCTCTCTCCGCTCCTTAATTGCCTAATGCAGATTCTGTGTCTCTAAGAGGAGGGAGGAGGGCACCAGCATCTTTAGCAGGCTAGAGAGTGGGCCAGGGATAACGGTCGGGCAGCGTGTTGCATATCTGTGAGCCAGCTTCATAGTTTGGAGCTAGTTACATAAACGCTGGGCATCAAACTGTCATCAACTGCCTTGTAAATTTCACAGCGTAGCCCGGTGGCGACCGAGGCCAGCTCACCTGATGGGGATCCAGTGGGGATTCACAGAGCTAGCAGATTGGGAAGCAGACTCCCCAGGAGATGGGGTGCCCCCTGTCACTTGGGATGTGGAGTTAGGCCAGGCAACGCAGACTGGAGGGGGGGATTGGAACAGAGATGTCCTTGCTCATCTAAACCATGCCTCATTGCTACGATTCCACATACAAATCTCTTTGGAGAGAACAGAAGCCGCATAATCCCATTCTTGTATGTAGAACTAAAGCTTGCTCTTTCTACCAGCCTCTCCTCTCTCTGGGCTCTATTGTTCCCTTCTCATGTTTTCACACTTTGCCTTGGAGCGGTTTGTCCATCTGTTGGCTGGGATTAGAGTAATGCGAGTTTCCCTCGCATTAACTTTGCCATTAGAAGGTTTTCTCTAGCTTCTCCTTTTGCTGCATGGAGAGCGTCTCCAAGAGTACATTGGGGAGGCCAGGAAGGATCCCAAACAGAAGGTGTGTTTAAGAAATAGAGCTGTTTGGGGACAACTGTGGTCCTGGCAACAGGAACGAGAACAGCAGCTGTGTGCGTCAGAGCTGGATCCGGTCCGTAATGTTTCGCTGGATCCATCTGTACAGTGTGGAGGGCGAATGCTCTGTCCAGACAGGAGGCTGCAGAATTTGGACAGGCGGGCAGGGAGGAGAGACTGACTTGGTTGCTGGAACCAAGCCCCATGTTTTAATGTAGCAAACCTGGCTGAGTTCTGCAGTCTCCTGTGGATCCCTTGGGTAGTCCCCTCGAATCCAGCCAAAGTGCTCATTAAGTGTGACTGGTTCTAAATAGCCTCAGGCACCTTCAATCAGTCTTTTACACACCTTTCATTTTCTCACCTTGCTTTATCCCCCAGGTGGCGTTGCTGCTGCTGCTGCTCAGTGCCCCAAAGAGGACAGTAAAAGCTCAGGCTCTTCGCATGAGACCACCGGTACCAAACGGACCTATGATATGATGTAAGGAAGGGTCGCTCGGGGCTTATCAGGACGTGACCTCTCCGCTGCTAGCATTGAAGGTGGGGGCTTGGAATTGGTCTGGGGTGCTGTCTCAGTAGTCACACATTGGTGGTAAGGTTCTGGTGCCACCTTATTCCCTATGAGTTTGCAGCCTATTTCAGAGGAAATTTGCACAACTATGAACACTTACTCTCTTGGGTGCAATCATGTGTGTGTGTGCACGCGGATGCACACTTTCTCAGGTGCATCATTGTGTGCACATGTGCTCTTGGGTGCATCGGGGGTGCATGTGCACACAGGTGCATCAGTGTGTGTGTGTGTGTGTGCATGCGTGTGCTCAGGTGCAGCGATGTGTGGGTGTGCGTGCACACGTGCTCTTAGGTGCATATCTGTGTGTGAGCACGCATGCATGTGTCTTGTGTCTGTGTACAAGCGTGTGCTCAGGTGCATCTGGGTGTATGGTAGCTGTCACAGAGGCTGTACGTTTTTGTTCCCTTTTGCTCTTCTTTTCCTTTTTCTGACCTAATTCATTCCAAACGAGAGTGTGTGTGTGTCAGGATGTTTTGTGAGTGTTTTTCCCAGCTCTGTAAATCCAGCCGGAATGTACAGGCCCCTGAAGAGCAGCGCCTCTGTTCATCTGTTCTTAGCAGCCTTGCTGTATCCTTCGCTCTTGCACGCCTGGCCCACACTGCACTGGAACACAGGCTGGGGTTCTCCAGGGAACCTTAAAAGAGTTTCAGTAAGGAATGGGGGCTTCCCTCCCTTAGACCGCGTGAACAATCCCAGTGGTAGACCGTTCCAGGCATGAAAATCATACTATAATGAATTGTTGTGGTTATTTATATCGTGTCAGCAGCGTACCTGAAAACGATTTCTTAAAAACAGGGTTGGGGTGACGAGATCTAACCCTCCTACTTGTAGAAATGTCTTCAGTGTTAAATAAAAATGCATCTGTATCAAATTATTACCAAAAATCTAGCCAGGAAAATGCTCATGGAGTGTTGACCTCTTTCATCCAGCTCCTGCTTTACTCTGACCGTAACTCCTGTCCTAGCTCTCAGACGTGCTGTGTTAATGTGACAGGAAAAGAACACCCTTATTGGGAGACTTCTCCTGTGCAGACAATATGCCTGTCACTCGCTGTGTCCAGATAAGGGGGTTTCTAGCAGAAGTGTTCACCAAAGGTCAGACCCTGCATACATTTTGTACCCAAGTCACTGCAGATATGTACATCTTGTTTGATTTCACTTGGACTTCCTGTTTGTGTAAAGCAGGAGTTAGAAACGTCCAGCCCTTTGGCCAACATTTGGCCCCTAGGTGGTTTTTATTTGGCCCCTTTCAATTCCTGGATCCAGTCTCTCCCCCACAAGCACTAAAGGAGCGAGCTCAGGGAGGCAGTGGGGATGGGGGGCACACACTCGGGGATAGGGGATGGATCTATGGCATTGATCCATAATCTGGTCCCGTCCTGAGCACAGCCTTAGCAATCGCCCACTCCTAGCCAGTCCCTGGAGCTTGCGCTCATTTTCAAAGTGATCCGTGGGAGGGTAATGATTTCCCACCATGGAAGTAAAGCTACTTCTATGAATAAATATGTGCAGAATCGGATCCCATAGCAATCTGCATGTGCACCTTTTCCATTTTCATTGTGTTATCTTCCCACACTTAAAATCTGTACAGGAACAGAGAGAAAGGGAACAAATGAGACAGCAAAGTAGATTTCTTACTCCTAAAAGCAGGAAGGGCTGCGAATTGTAAACTTCAGTGCCCTAAAGCTTCTAATCAGCAGATTAGATCACATTTCGGCGGGGCGTTTTTGGACTCTTCCCGTGTCCTTTGGGCCTTTGCTGGCAGATGTGCATCTCAGGAAAAGCTGACAAGGAAGGATTATGAGCATTCTGGACTGGAAGAGACTTTTAAACAATGTCAACAGTCCCCTGCAGTTTTCTGAATCCAAACACAGCAGAATTCGAGCCAAAAAAGGGAAACTGACCTGTCTGGAATTGGAAGGAGCGGGAGGGGAGGAAGTGTACACAGGTTTGAACAGGGGGGAAAGGAAACTAGGATTGAGATGCACAAACCACTGACTCCAGAGTAGTTGCATTGAAGCCCACAGGGCTAAGTAGTTTGTACATCTCAATCTGCCTTTTTTAAAATCGCTGAATATTTTTCGTTTGTAATCTCAGATGCTGTTAGTAACACAGTTTTTAAATAGATTATTAATCCCCTGTGCCCATCTCGGCAATATGCCTGCCGCAGAAGGCAGCGCGTGTCTTGGTGTGCGGTGACTTTTCGCTTGTGCTGTTCTAGGTCTAATGGGTCGAGCAATCCCGACAGACAGACAGAGCCCCCATACGTTAAAGGAATCGCATCATATCCGGGGCTCCATTTACAAGGTAAGCACAGCAGATCTGTAGCCCGTGTAGATTAGTTGGTGGCAGGGTGGGCACTGGGCCCAGACATTGTTGGGGAAATCTTTCAGCATACAGCACATGACCCTAAATCCTCTTAGTCATTGCCACCTTTTTGGCAGTCAGAGCAGAATGCTAATGATATGATGGTCCCAGTGGCTATGTAATTAGAAGAATTGTGGGGCTCAGCAGCACTTGTTATGTATGAGAAGGGTGGGATTTCAAAAGCATTGAGCTTTGGCCTAACTGCTCCTGCAGGTTTAGCAGGAGCAGAAGTTACACCCCTACCAAAGAAAGGGGTTCCTAAATCGTGTACAGCACCAGCCACTCAGCCAAGCTCCTGCACCAGGGAAGGGATGAAACTCTTGTTTTATTGACAGATTCTGTCTGGTAACTGCATAGGCACTAAAGAGTCAGCTCAGGGGAAGAGAGGAGCGATGAGAGCATGCAATCAAGGATTGGCGAGTTTGAGCACCCCCGTGAAGCACCTTCCCCCACAACTCCTGTCTGACCCACAGAGCTTGTGCTCATTTTTAGAGTGGCCCATGGAAGGGGAAAGGTTTCCCACCCTTGCTGTAGAGAGTTGCATTATGACTGGCTTTTACCAGAGAGTTGCATTACGGCTGACTCATACAATAATGGGTATATCCTTCAAAATTGCAGCACCCAAATTGTTTTGGGTGGATCGTGGACTGTTTAGCGCCCAGTTAGATACCCGAGTTACTGTTACTGAGTTACCAGTTTTCCGTTACCAAATTATCGTCGTCCTGTTTTGTGCCATTTTACCAATTACGAGTTTGCCATTTTTCTGTCCATTTCTATTCATCTGTTGGATTCTTCCATTCTGGAAAGACCCTAATACAGTAACACGAGAAGTCAGAATGGTCTGGTAAAACGGAAAGTTGGTAACAGTAATGCCTGATATTTGGGGTATTCGGGTACCCGTCTTGGTATTTGGGTACTGATCGGGCACCCAAAATGTTCGCTATTATTCACAGGTACAAACTTTGCTACCTGTTTTAGCTCTACTCTGGAGTGACTTTGGTTCAGGATTCTGGCCCAACATTATTGTTCCAAGTCTGTATCTAGTCTATAGGGTTGGGCCTTGCACCTCAGTTTAAGCGGGATGGTTGCTCTGGATTATTGAAGAAGTTGCTCCAAACTAAGTCTGAATTTTTAAAAGCCCCACACTCCCACTCCCGCTCTTAAAGCGATAGTTAATCGGGATTAGTACCATTGTGTGCACAAGGCCTAGCGTGTTCTCTCTGGTGGTCGTTGCAGGAATACCTCGCTCCTACGTGGAGGCCCACGAGGACTACCTCAGAAGAGAAGCCAAGCAACTCAAGAGGGAAAGCACTCCGCCCAGAGACTTATCGGAAGCCTACAAGGTCAGGCCCCACGAGGGCCTCACTCCCTTGAAAATTAAACAGGCTCACGAAGGCCTGGTCGCCACGGTGAAAGAAGCAGGAAGATCAATCCACGAGATTCCCCGGGAAGAGCTGAGGCGCACACCAGACATCCCTCTGGCGACGAGGTCTATAAAGGAGGGATCTATTACGCAGGTACCTACGTCAGTCAGGGAGACCGGTCTTGAGGAGGGGAGTTGCTGGTTATGGCACCTTGCTCCTTTAGCCTCCAGAAAACTAGGCTGAAGCCAGTCTTGATTTGGTATGTGAGATTAGTTTGCAGGCCTTGGCGTGGTTCTCCTCTGGGAGCTATGTGTTAAAAATTCCAGCGAGCTTGGTGCATCGTTGGCAGGATCTTTCCAGAGGAGTCCATCTGCAAAGGCAGCGTGGGGGAGAGAGATCGTGATCTACTGGTAGATCCCAAACTAGTCTCTAGTAGATCAGTGTGTGGGGTTGGGGCCCAGCCTTTCAGAGATTGCAGTTGGGGAGAAGAGGAGGGCTGGCATCCCAGGGAGGAGACGACCTAGCAGAGCTCCTCCAGAGATCTCTCTAAAGGGGGGCTTTTCTCCAGTCCTGACACCAGTTGCTGAGGTGCCCTAGAACTGGGAGCCTGCAGGAGGGGCCCCAGCATCAGCTGGAGGGCTCCTGGTAGATCACCCGAGGTTGATGCCCAAATCAAGGGAATCCTGTGCACCCTAAGTCTGACCTCCCTTGCTTTAAAAGCACTCAGAGGGTGGGGGGATTATTCTGGGCAGCATGGGTGACCTGAGACGGAGAGCCAAGGCAGCATAGTGGATAAGGTGTTGGGACCTGAGACCAGGCCATGAGATCACTGGGTTGGCGTTGGGCAAGTCACTCTCTCAGCCTCAGTTCCTCATCTGTAAAATGGGAATACTTTGTGCTATAGAAAGTACTATAGAAATAATAACAATACTCAGCTGGGTTCAGTTATGCTTGTTCTTTGGGAATTTTTCTCTTGTTGCCCCCATGAGTATTCTGTACCCGAGTACAGGCATGTTATTTACAGAGGCTCTCAGGGCCAAGAGTACCTACGGGCAGAGATGCAGCTTCCCCAGAATCTCATCGGACTGCCAAAGCCAGCAGCACAGACAGGGTTCAGTTTCTGCCACGGGCAAGGCACTTAAAATCATATTCCACCACCCCCCCCCCCCCCCCCCCCCCCCCCCCGGCTGTAAAGTGAATCTGGTGATGTCCTTGCGGGGTGAGGCCTCCAGCCCGTGGAAAGCCTGGCTATTGAACCGAGCCCAACGTGGTTCAATCTGCAGGCCTCTCTGGGAGCGGAGGCACTTTCCTCTTACTAGGACAGCGATGAAACCCTAACAGGGCCCGGCTGAAGAACTGAGGAGCAATCGCCCAGCATGTCATGGGCTGGTGAAATGTTTTGAATGTTTCCATAACAGCCGTTTGGGGGGCTGGGAGAATTGATTACAATTGGTTGCGCTCTGGCGGTGGCTGCGGGAGAACGGCAGCGGGGGACAGATACTCATCAGTGGTGACTCACTCCTCTCCCTCCTACCACAACGGGGCGTGTGAATTTACAGGCTAGGGTTGCTGGAAGCCATGCCTTCCCATGGGAATGGAAGTTTCCCCTCCCAGCTGACCTGCTGCGCTGCGGTGGAGTTACCATTCACATCATCGTTGTGGCTTTGCAGAGGGTAATGATGGGGTACGCAAGGGTCAGGCTTTCCAAATTGAAGCCAGATTCTTCCAAAACAGCTCAGCTCCAAAATAAGAGTCCAATATTTCCAAAGCGCAGAGGGTCCAGCATCGCCTCCTGTGTGCCCTAGGGTCAGGGGCTCGTGTTCTCTGTTGGCAGCAGTGGGGAAAATGCAGTGAGCGTGGGTCCCTGCCCATGGTCAAATCTTCAGCAGTATGCAGCTGGCTGGGCTGGTGGGAGGCCTTTTGAAAATCTAGGTGTCGTGAACCTACACCCTTAAGGTTCCTGGAGCAGTGGTTGGGCCTACAGCAGCCCTTCTCTTTGCCGCTGGCCTGGCTGCTTCCTCCAGCTGGCATCGGAAGCTGGGCAGAACATCTGTTTCCCTGTTCCTGTGCCCTCCTTGTTCCTGTTTCCTTTGCCTCTGACTCCTTGTTCCTTGTCTTTGATTCCTGTTCCACAGCTCCATGCTCGGACTCCTTGCCCCTGCAGCCTTGCTCCTGACTCTGTGCCTCATCCCCTTATTCTGAACCCTAGTCTGGTCTCTGCTCCATCCTGGTCCACCCGGCCTCTGGTCTTCAGAGACCTGGTGCACATCCTGCCCGACCTGGCGCTAGGCCATAGGGCCCAAGCTGAGCCTAGGATGGGAACGTGGCACCTCATGGCCTCTCTCCTGTTCTCTCCCCCCCCCAGGGTACCCCGCTGAAATACGACAGCAATTCTTCATCAGTAAGTGCCAAAAAGCATGACGTCCGGTCGATCATCGGAAGCCCAGGGAGGACTTTTCATTCCATGCACGCTCTGGATGTCATGCAAAACCCAAGGACTCTGGAAAGAGCTTATGAGGAGAGCTTGAAAAGCAGGCCCAGCCCAGTGGCACAAACTGGCGGCTCGATTACCAGGGGAGCCCCGGTGATCGTGCCAGAGCCCGGGAAACCTCGCCACAGCCCGCTTTCCTACGAGGACCACCCCGCGGCCCACGGGACATCTTTTGGCAGCCATATGCATCGAGGCTCCCCAGTCTCCACCAGGGAACCAACGCCCAGGCAACATGAAGGTAACTTAATGCTTTCCTTGCGACCTCGGATGTGATGAACACTTAGGGCTTTGAAATGGTGCTAGTGTGCTTTGCAGCGTCTCAACTTTGTGAATGTATCCCTGTTAATGTTCCTGTCTGTCTTAGACTGCAAGGTCCTTGGGGCGGAGACCTGTCTCTAATGATGGTTAAGTGCCAGGCACGTTCCTGCTGCTACATAACTACTTAATAGCCTGTTTCTCTCTCCAGCAGGGGGAGCAGTTTCAGCTTTGAAATGTCTGGTGACTTAGACAAAACAGGCCTGACACGTGGGTATACGTATACCCCCTCGTTAGTTCCCTCTCGGGAAGGGATAAACTACCACCCGTTACCTCAACGATGACTGTTTGTGTGAAAAGTCTCATTGGGTTCCTGTCACCGTGGAGTAATTTAACTCCCCATAGGAGTGCCAGGCCACCCCGAGTAGCTTAATCCCCTGGGTGAGGAGCAAAGACCCCCAACGTCCGAAGGAGTCTTGCTCCTGTGGTTGCTGTTTCTTATTGCTCTCAGAAGGCTGGATTCAGAAGCTGGGTCAGACAGCCCAGAGCTAGCATACACATGCAAGCATCCCCTGCCTCTCTCCTCTTTGCTTCTTGCCCTCTTGCTCTCAGTTTGCTTTATTAAAACCTAAGGGAGAAGAGCAGATTGGCTCCGAGCATGTTCCCCTTAGCACCCGCCATCAACTCCAACCAGCATTTACCTTGCAGTCAGCCAAAGGTCTCCAGTGGCTCCGACGCCCTCACGCTGAAATTGCAATTCAAAAACTTCCATCTCCTCCTCAGCCAACTGCGGGAGCATCCGATCAGTCCTTTCCTCGAGAGTCGAGCAAGGCAGAGACCGCAGCCTTGGCTAATAATCAGCTAGGGCAGTGGGGAGGATGGGCCGCAACATCTTTTCAGCTCCAGTAAACATTTTAATCTCTGTGTTGTCAGAAGCCAGGGCAAGAACCTCTCTCTGCTTCCCTGGCTCCAGGGTGGTGTTTTTATTTGCAAGGCGCCTCCTTAATCAGGACCGAGGATTACAAAAGTAAACTAGCCCCTAAAGCAACAAAACAAGTGAATTTCTAAATGCCAAAAATAAAAAGGTGACAAAAGTCACGCCGAAAGGGTCACAAAAGTGCCATTAAGTGCTGAGCGCTGTGCGCTCACCTGCTGGACATTCAGCAAGTTCCTGGAAAGACTAACATTCACGTCAGTTCAGAAACGGCCATTCTCCCTTTGGTTTCCTGCTCGTCACTCCTTAGTGAGTTGCTCAGGTAGAGCTTTAGGCAAGTTTGGGAGGTTCAAGGCTCCTAGAGGCAAAGCTTTACCAGGAGACTTTACCGGAGCAACACACTGAGGAGTGCTGAGCAGGAAGCCTGCCAGAAAGAAAATGTAAGTGTCCCAATTTTCTTTTTTCACATTCGCTCTGCCTTGGTCTAGCTCACGCAGAGGTTACCAAACTCCATTCAGAACCCCAAGCAGCGTTGCGCCAGCTGTAGAGGAGGCTGTGCGCTGCCCCCACCCCCGTCTCTGATGCGTTGCGAGTCTTTGTTGCTCCCTGGGGCCACAAGATTATATTTTAAGTCTCAAAGTGGAGTCATGCAGGCAAAATGTTTGGGAACGGCTGCTGTAAACAGTTTAGCACCCAGGGGGCTGAAATGGTGGCTGCTTTAAATCCAAGCCCCTAGGGGTGTGTTGGTATAGAAACGTATTGCAGTGGGAGCACGCAGGCCAGTCCGGATCTCTGATGTAATGTTGCTTTGTTTATTTGGGCCAGGGGGGAACACAAAAAGATGATCTAGTCCCCTTTTCTGTATCCGTGTCAAGCTTGGTTTGAGGGGGGCACTGCCAAGTGGTCGAGGTTTTCTTTACAGGAGATTTAACAAAACCTCAGATGTTTCCACAGTTGTTTTTGCATCAATGAAACATAGTTTTGCGAGGGGCTTTAAACATTCCATGCAGCGTCGAAAATTCAAACACGGGCAATTGTGTAAGAACTGGATGGTGACACTGAGGGGCTTAGCATCCTTCATCAGGCGTCATTTAGCTGCTCCATGGGGTTTCTTCTGCCTGCTCCTTTCCTGATCACAGTTTCTCAAAAGGGTTTGCGCTGGGGAGGCCACGGGCCAGCTCAGTACTGCAAAGAATTCTTAACTCTGCAGCAAGAACCTGTTTCAGTTGGACGCCTCGGTCATGTGGCACGCCTTGGATCAGAGCGACTCCTGAGAAACAGGGGCAGATGCTTGCAAACGAGCTCTCCAGGTGACATCCAGCCCCGTGCAAAGGGCCAGCACAAGGCTTCCGCCTCCCTGCAATCCCACCTCAGCCTCTCTCTGAGGGAGAAGGCAAGCGAGAAGCGTTTGACATTGTTCCAACCGTGTATTACAAAAGTGTTTACAGTTCCTGGGGAGCACAGGAGGGGAGCGGCTGTCGGAACCATCTGGGCCCTAGTTCATCATGTTTCTTTGGAGTTTCCAGGGCTGCTTTTCCCCCCCTCTTTTGTTAACGTAACCCATTCGCTCCTGGAAGATTGTCCTGACTAGCTCAGGGCTGTTGGCTTCTTGACCACTGCAGCAGGCTCAATTTGCTGACAGGCCGTGCGACTAGTGTCCATTACATCTCTCAAGGCCAATTCAAACTTTACAACACAAACTGTGCAAGTTAAACATGCAGGACTTGGAGCTGTTATTGCAAGGTGTCATTCTGGAAATCTGTATTTCATAAAGCCATGGGCCTGAGAGCCCTGCCACAGGCCAGCTAAGGCCCATGGGCCGCCAGATGGTCAGCTTTGGACTCTGTCAATGGTTCCCAAGCCTTTTGCCTGGGTGACTCCAGTTTGATAATTCACCATAATCCCCAGCACCCCAGCTCCAGTAAACATTTTAATCTCTGTATTGTCAGAAACCAGGGCCAGAATGGTAACACGGCCATGCAGGCTAGAGCCATAGCAGTTGCCATTGTGACCCCTGTCGGCAGATGGCACAACACCAGTTGGGGTCTCCACCCCCAGTGTAGGATCCTCAGTGCTTGATGCTGGGGTCATGCCTCGAAACACCAAGGAGATCATATGGAGCGAGAGCTGAAAACAGTATCCAAAAGATGAGTGAACTTGGAGAATCTATGCTTCCTCGAGCTGGAAACGGCAGCTGGGGTCATAGCCGATGTATCTCTCTGCGCTCTGTCAGGGACCAGTTTGGGCTGTTCTGTTTCAATGGGTTTTGACTTTCCATTGGTTTGCTTTAGTCATTTCAGTATTTCAATTACATCATTTCAACGATATTTGCACCATTGCATAATTATGTCCCTGACAGACCTTGAGGGGCTACAGTGGAGGAGCGCACCCGCTTCCACATAACCATTTCCCCTTCAAGTTCATGCAGAGAGGCATTTCCCAGTAGCTATCCCACGATTATGGAATTTACTCCTCCCAGAAGATTCACTTAAGCCCAAACCTGCTCATCTTCCTGTGGCGATACAAGAATTTGTTTTCTTTAGCCAGGCATTTGGCAATTGGGGATAGAGTCAGAGGAAATTTGGGACTGTGTTTTCTTAATTTATTTTTATTTGTATATTTTAAAATACTTTGTGTTGTAAACCACCCTGAGCCTTCGGGATGGGGCGGGATACAAATTTAAATAAATAATTGCTCCAAAAAATGCCGTGACCAAAATAACCAAAAAATGAAAACCTTGAAAAAGCCAAAATGAAATAACCCACCCCCCTAACAAAAAATTTTTTAAAAAACAAAACAACCAGTAGTTCAAGTACCTGTTTCAGCGATGGATTCTGTTCAGGTAGACAAAGAGCTACCCAAAAATTTAGACCATACCCATGTATAATAAACCCACTACTTGTCGGAGCTCTAGATGAAACTGAACAGGTGAGTTTGGGGTACTGGACAGGTTATCTGGCACCTCCCAGGCGAGGTGAACCCCAAGAGGGAGCTTCAGGGTGGTCCATGGGATGCAAGTTGAGGGTTTTGTAGCCAAGATTAGAGCCAAACTCTAGCGGCAGAACCAGACACAGTAGGACTAAACCTGGGGTTCCCAAACAAAGTGGGGTCACCACATTGCTAAAGAGATTCCTAATAGGTGGGGATCTGCATAATTAAATATGCAGATTGCCAAAACTTGAGTTTGCAGCCCGGAAATGCTTGCAAGCCGCTGGCCCCAAACCTCAATTCTTCGTTGGGCTCAAAAGCAAAGAAATCCTCTGACCCCAGATCAGCCAAGTTCTGTCTTCACACATACACGCACACAGTGCAGTAGCATCCTGACCTCAAGGAGGCCTCCAGGTGCTACGGTATCTCAGTACTGAACAGTAATAATGGGAGGAAGGCAGACTCTCCTGGAGATGAACTGCAGTAGCGTGGGCCCATCTGAGGACCCAGCCTGGCCACGAGCGCATTTGAACACCGGTTCTTCTCTTGCAGGGAGCATCACTTCTGGGAAGCCGGTTCCCCAAGACAGAAAGATCACCCCCACGCCAAGAGAAATCGCCAGTTCCAAGTCCCCTCACGCGACCCTCTCGGACCATCATCATCCCATGTCGCCGTATGAGCAACTCCTCCGGGGAGTGAGCGGCGTGGACTTGTACCGGGGACACATTCCATTGGCCTTCGACCCCGCTGCCATCCCCAGGGGGATTCAACTGGAAGCAGGTAGGGTTTCAATCCCTTCCTTTGGGGTAGGGTTGGGTACCAGGGGCCACTTGGAAGATTAGTACAAGCTCCGAGGGCTGTGTGTAATATACTCAGGGGTGGGGATGGGGGGGAAATACCCCACAAGGGTTAAGAGATGGAGACCAAGCAATTCAGAGGATATCCTTTAACCTCTGTTAGTCAGTCTGTGCCAGTTCTCGATCTGTTCTGACCAACAGAAGTTGGTTTAATTAAAAAAATAATACGATTTTGTCTCCATCTCCTAAATTTGGGGCCAACACAGCAACCACATGCCCTAGGCTGCAGTGGTTCAGTTCCAGATTTGTAGCTGGAGTACAGCTCTCCCAGAAACTGCTGATGTGTGAGCATGCTCCGTGGGAAAGCACTCTACCGTGGGATAAACCCCCTCCCTTGCCCAGCCTAGATTGTAATCCCTCCGGGGTCAGGCACGTGGCTGGCACGATATGAAACAAAAATAATAATAGAATTCTAGAGCCAGAAGGGACTCCAGCCCCCTGCTCGGTGCAGGATTTGCCAGACCTAGTTCATCCCAGACATAGGCTCAAACAACAGAGAATTAATGAATAAAATATCCCAGGGGTGCCCTGCCATGGGGAGCAACCCCGCCTAGTCACTGCTCTTTGGCTGTAGAAGTGCAGTCATTCAGGGCAGCCGTGCCATGGAGCAGAAGGCTGCTGGAGGCTGGATCTACAGTCGTGCAGCTAGGAACAAAATTTGGCCGTCCCTGTTCTGAGCTATGGAGCCAGGGGAGTCCTCGGGCTTGCCACTTCCTGTTTTGCAAGGGGTGAGAGAAACTGGGTTTAGGGCCCAGGTGGTGTTTGGGCACCTAAGTCCTCTTGACTGTCTCTGAAGTTACACACCTCTGGGTGGCCCTGGAATTCTCCTCCAGTCAAGCCACCAAAGCCTTTCTCCAGCTCGGCAGTTTCCTAGCTTGGCTGAACCCCCCTGTTGCCTCCTGTGCTGGATCGGCAGCTACAGGCCCCTGTGCAGCAAAAGCTTTACACAGCTACAGCCATCTATAAGCCCTCGACACTGCCTCTGGTGTCTCCCCAGCCTGAAAGCCAGATGATGGATCATCGGCACTTCCCGAGTTGGACATCAGATGTTTTCCTCGATTACCCCACCTCCAAGCTGGGATGCCAAGCACCCCCTGTCTTTACTCTGCCGGTCTCAGATTGTGATTATTTATGATTTGCAGGTGGAGAGAGAGTGACTTGCCCATGGCCTGAAGCAAGTTCATGGCTATACTGGGATTTGAACCCTGGTCCAAGTCCAACCCCTTATCCACTAGGCCACACTGTCTGTCATTTGACTTTTTTCATTCTTCTTTTCCAGCTGCAGCTTACTATTTGCCTAGGCATCTCACGCCAAGCCCAACATACTCCCACCTCTACCCACCGTACCTCATCCGGGGCTATCCAGACACCGCCGCCATGGAGAACCGGCAGACCATCATCAACGACTACATCACCTCCCAACAGATGCACCACAACGCCGCCAACGCCGCCATGGCCCAGAGGGCAGACATGCTGCGTGGCCTCTCGCCTCGAGAACCCTCCCTGGCCCTCAACTATGCAGCAGGTCCTAGACGTTGGATGGGCTAGAAGGGGCTGCCTGGGATTGTCGGGGACAGATGAGTTTTCTTAAAAGAAGGCAGGCCAGCCTGATTGCTGAGCTCTGTGCCTCCTAGTCTAGCTGTGCTAGCGTCCAAAGTAGCGGCCCCAGCTCCGTACACTGCCTTGTCCGGGGTGGGGTGGGGTGGGGTGGGGGGCAGCAGGTCCTCCGCTGATTTAGCAGAGGCAGCTGCTGGAACGGCATGTTGAGATTTGCACAGTCTCCCTGACTGCAGCACAAGCTGCAGACTGATCTGCTCCCACAAGCTAAAGCAGCGTTAGCATACCTCCCCTTTAAAAGAGGACACTTATAAAAAAAAATACACGTTGCAGGGCTGCACTGGAACCAAGGCAGCCCTGTACCATGTCTTTTTCATAAGCGTCCTTTTTTTAAAGGGGAGGTATGCTTAACCCTAAGCTAAAAAGGACTCCATCCCATGTGGGATGATGAGACACTCTGCCTCAGATGTAGAGCTGAAAGGAACAGTCGTCAAAATGAATCTTTTTAGCGAACTTGCACCGTTTTGGGGCGTAGCTGCTAGCATGGAATGGGCCTCGGTACAAAAGGCAGAATGCACCCTCTCCCTTCCAGCAGCAGGGGGTGCAGCTGCACTAGGGAGCGTCGTCATAGCGACGCCCAGGGGCAGTACAGATAGTGCTTGCTAGTCACTTCTGTTATGTCAGAAAGTTTGGTTTGGTTTTTCGTTTTGCCTTTTTGGGGGGCCGTTTTGGTTCCTTCCCTTCAGCGGCTGCACACCTGCAATAGCATTGAAATGCCATGATAACCAAAGTGGTGGTGGTGGTGTTTAAAATGTATATTCTATCCATTCTCAGAGGAGTCGCCGTGTCTTACAGTCAGGAGTAAAAACTAGGGATGGGACTTCTGTATTAAACCATAACGGCGGCCCAGAAGAGACCGTTACGATTTCACCCCAAGCAGGCTGTAAATCGCCTGCCGTTTTGGGGCCCTTATTTTTCAGATTCCCCGCCCCCCCCAGGACCCTGACGTGTACTTAACAGCCTCCGAGGGCTTGCGTGAAGCTCCGCTGACCCAGCAGCGCTGTGGGTGAGTGGGGCCTCCTGGCCTGGCAGGCTGTCGAACTCCCTGCTCTGCAGCACGCACGTGCAGAATGGCAGCGATGGACTCTTGGCCGCTGCCATTTTGGTTAAGGGTAGCGGTTATCGTGCGCATGCGCAGAGTGGGCCCATTTTGTGCCCGCACGCTGCAGAGCAGGGAGCTTGGCAGCACGCCCCAGCGAGGGAGCCTTCCAGGAGGCCCTGGCAGCAGCCATGGGCCGGTAGAACTTCAGTCAAGTCCTCGGAGACCGGTAAGTGTATGCCAGGGCCTCGGGGGTGGGGGTGGTTTAACGGTTTCCATGGATTTAACGAGGGGACCAAAATACTGACCCAGAATTAAATCCATAAAACCTTTTAAACCGAAACAGAAAAAATGACCCCGAAATTCGCTCCAGTCTCCCACGATATCCATACAGCAACGCTCAGCCCTTCAAACCAAACGAACCCCAAAGCCCCCACCCTAAGCGAACAACCAAAACAAAATACCAAATTAAACCCTTAAAAGAACCTGAACAAAATATCTGACTAAGTAAATCTGTGAGTAATTGTTTAAGGGGGGGGTGCAGATAGTATTGAGGCATGTGGAAGGCTATCCCAAAACGTGAATAATCTCAGTCAATACATAGGAGCTCCGCCAATCGTACCAGCCCTACCCTTATGTTCTGGACAGTGACAGTCTCTCTCTGCAGCACTAGAGGGCGCTGCACTATTGCTACTGCATGCATCATTCAGATGACACCTAAAACAAAGACCCTGATCCATTGTCCTCTAGAACAACCCAATAGAGGGTTGGGGGTTTTATGTTCTTTGCTGTCCCAACATGCCCAGGCTAGCGACTGCCTTTCTAAAGTCCCCTGGATCTGGACAGGTGTGCAGAGCTGCTGTGGGATGCTTAACCACTGCCGCTTTCCGTCGTTAAAAGAGGCCGTGTTACTGTGCCGGGAAAAATGATTCAAGGTGGGGTGGGGCGTGCAGATGGAGTCAGTCACCCTGGGACCCCTTGTGCCAGGAGGCGCTAGGTAAGCTGCAGCGTACTCTCTGCTGCCTGCCCGGCTTTTGCTCCATGTCGCTCCCCCCAGTTCTGCAGTAACTGCTCCCCTGGCTTTTCCCGAGGAGGAGAAGCAGGGCCCTTGCACTGTCTGGAACAGGATTATCCCTTGGGGATCCTACGCAGGTCAGAGGAGGAGAGAAACCCCACTTAGTCTGAAATGGAAAGGCTCAGGCAGTGGAGGGGGACACAGAGCAAGGGCCGCACTCTGGACGCTGAGGTTAGAAAGTTGCTGAATAGGCAGAAATATTAACCAGTTACAGCTGGACCGGAGCATCTGTGCACCCCTCCTGGGGAGCACAGAGGTGGTCCCACTGGCATAGAATCTGGCCCTTCATGTGGCAGAGCTCTTTCGTGATTAAACCAAAAAGCTCAGCAAGCATTTTGTGTGGTTGTCAATAACAAGAGATGTTAGCGGAGTGAGGAGGGGTGTGTGTGTGTGATGCTCTGTACCTCCTTCAGGAAGCTGAAAGTCCATGCTGGCTTGTGTCTTTGCAACTCTTCAAAGCTGCAGGCCAAGCTGTCTCCCACTTGGCTTGTTTGCCAACCCAGCCTGCTCTCCTGGCTCATAGCAGAATGGGTTGCACTGCAACCAAGGGAGGGAAGAGTTAGGGGCCAGTGTGGCCAAGAATAGGATGGTTTTGATGTCGCAGAACGCAGTCTTAGGAGGGAGGGACTAGATCCCTGCTGCGTTAGAAACTTCAGCAGCAGCAGAAAAAAGTGGCACTGCATCCGCGAGAAAGCCATTCACCGCTCCACCCTCGCTCGTCTGCTTGAGGGTGAAGCAAAGAGCTAAAGCCACCCCTGAGCGTTGGGGCAGCACAAGTCCCAGCAAGGACTGATAAGCAAGTGCCAGGCCCCATTGAGTAGTTAGGCTGCCTGACTATATCCTGCAGGGTGTGGGTTCAAGTCCTGCTTGGTCTCTCGCTAGATGGCTACCTCCAGTCTCCCCAGGAATGAATCCATGGATCAGTCTACCCTGATCCATGGGGATGGGGCTGTCAGAGGCAGTCAGACGTGGTGCTGGCCCCATCGCTCCCTAGTGCACCGTTGGTCACAGAAACGGGGCTGTCTTAACCACACCAGCCTGATGGGCCATGTGGCTTGAGCCAGACTGTGACTTGATGGGCCCCAAGGGTTTTCACCTGGAGAGCATTAAAGGGTGAAGAGGAAAGAGTTACAATTTAGAGCTTGCAAAAATGATAAGCAGCCAGCGCGCTTGAGT
The DNA here is from genome assembly GCA_003113815.1 of Sphenodon punctatus. Lineage (NCBI taxonomy): Eukaryota > Metazoa > Chordata > Lepidosauria > Sphenodontia > Sphenodontidae > Sphenodon > Sphenodon punctatus. The sequence continues at coordinate 11,629,252 of QEPC01002388.1, read as the reverse complement.
TCAGTGAGGGGGCAGGTGTGGGGTGGCTGGTTTTTCTCCTGACAGTGTCCCCTCGGCCATTGCGACCAGCTGCGTGTGCATGAACTGGCTTGAGTAGTGACAAATGCCAGCGTGCTGATCCTCTTGTCATCCTAACAGCCCTTGCGATTCTCCCTCCAGGAATAATCGACCTGTCTCAGGTGCCACACCTGCCTGTCCTCGTACCCCCAACCCCCGGCACCTCTGCCACCTCCATGGACCGGATCGCGTACATCCACAGCGCCCCGCAGGCATTCAGCAGCAGACACAGCAGCTCCCCGCTCTCCCCAGGTAAAACCACCTGCCCTGGAATGGTCAGCTAGAAATCCGTGCTGGTTGGGGGCTCAGGGTTCATTGGGGTGGGCTGAACAATGGCCTGGCACATGGGGGGAGAGGGGCTCCGTGAGCTCCCCTGATTCTAGGATCTTGGTGGCATGGGCTTGTGGTGGCGATTTGTCCTGCAACCCAAAATCCTAGCTGTGCTGATAGCCCCTCTTCAAGGATCAGAAAGGGCTTCACGGTCAGAAATGAAGCCTGGGATGCAGTGGAGTAATTCATTCAGAAGTTAGTTTGGGGGCGAGGGGGGTCCCCCTTCCCTGTGATTAGAAGGTTATAACACCAGTCCAGAATACAGAAGGCTCCAGATAGAGGAGGCTGTACTGCATTCCCTTCCAGATCAATGTGCCCTGAAATCTCAAACCAGGACGGGGCATGACTGGTGGGTGGGGATAAGCCCGGGAGAGTAGCCCATTGCTACTTGAGGAAAAGCAATGAGTAGCAAGCAGCGCTGCTACTTGGTCCTTGCCCAGCCCCGTGTGTCACTGTGGCCTTTCGGTTGGCAGGGGGCCCCACGCACTTGACCAAACAGACGGGGGCATCTGTTTCGGAAAGGGAACGGGAGAGGGAGCGCGAGAAATCCATGCTGGCAGCAGCCAGCACTGTGGAGCATGCTCCCATCTGGAGACCAGGTAAGCTAAGCCCAGTCCAGCCCAGAGGCCTTGGGCACCATAATGTCTTGGAAAAGGGAGACTGGGTGACCCCTGAAAGGCTTGTGTGGAGTTTTCCTTAGTATTATTATATTAAGTGTTGATATTGCACCAGCAGTGTATGCGGCACTGAATATCATTAGAGAGAGAGAGGTCCCTGCCCCAAGGGGCTTATAATCTAGGAGCAACAAGGAGAAGGGAACAAAGGGGGAGAGAGGGATACATTCATGAAGTTACAGGTGCACATGCTTAACTTAGTTACAAGGGGAAAGAGGTCCTGGATGACATGGCAGTAGCAGTCTGTGAGGATGAGAAGCTAGGGGGGGGAAGAGGTAGGTTTTCAGGAGGGAATGGGAAGGTTGGGAGGGAGGGAGCAGGTTGAATGTGTTCGGGGAGGGAGTTCCAAGCGTGTAGCGGGGCAGCATGGGAGAAGAGGCAGCAACTGGGTTTTCCTTCCCCAGCAGTGACTCTGGGTTTTCCTTCCCCGACAGCATCACTCCCACTCGCCCCTTAATTTTTCACCCCAGGTTTCCCCTTGGGTTTCCCGGCAGGTACCGAGCAGAGCAGCAGCCGTTCTTCCACGCACTCCCACGGCCACCAGCACTCCCCCGTCTCACCCCGCACCCACGAGAACATCCAGCAGCGCCCAAGCGTGCTTCACAACACAGGCATGAAGATCATCTCCTCGGAGAGCCTCACCCCCTCTGTCCTGCGGTACGTACCAGCTTCGCCAAGCCATGGCACCCGACAGAATCTCCTCTGAATGCCGGAGGGGCTTGAGACATTAGCACACGGCCCTGCTGATCTTAGCACCATTATCCTCCTGGATTTAGAACCGGGTCTAAACAGGGAAGGCCTGACCTTCCTAGCAAATCCTCCTTTTTTATTATTAAATATCATTGTTGTTTCTACAGTGTTCAGCCTGGTGCTGAACCACCGTGGCTAGAGACAGGCCCCTGCCCCAAGAGGCTTCCAATTTAGAATGGACAAGGAAAGGGAAACTAATGGGAGGGGACCATGGGAAGAGAATGGGATGCCTCTGGAACGTGGCAGCTCTGGTCATTGTCATGTCCAAGTTAGCGCCTCAGTGTTTTCTGCATTCCAGCAGCCTCCCTGCTTGACTCGTTGAAGAAGATCGATTGCCTCCTAGGTTTCCTGGCCACGAAGCTGCGAGTTGCGTATTCGAATTTCCATGTACTTGTCAGCTCGTGCTTTGGTTCTCTCTCTCCATTTTGGGCCCCTCGTGAGGGGACGCAGCGTCCATGCCTTGTTTCTGAGCCGGCTAATGGGTATCGCGAGCCTCTTGAGATCATGCCCTCCTGCCTCTCCCCCTCCCACATATGCCCTTGTAGGTCAGGACTTGCGAAAGACCTGACTGCTGTAAGTAAGATCAGCATCAGCCCTTACCCTCCGTGATCTATCAGGCCGACGGGAACCTAAGACCAGCCTATCCTGCGGCTGATCATTGGAGCGGAAATAAATCAGAAAAAATGGAGCCAATCCATCAAATTCAGTGTAGCCAAACGGGAAGCAGCGACTCACTGCTGCCCCTTTTTGTGCCGTCCGTATCCATTTGGGTGATTCCGGACTGGGGTTTTCAGTTCAGTTATTGTGGGTATTTAGGTCATTTTGCTATCTCGGTTACATCATTCCCACAATATTAATGCTATCCTGTATTCACCACTGCCAAAAAGGGCATAACCAAAGCGACCAACCGAACACCAGCAATACCTGAAAACGGCATGGGCAGAGACCCATTTTAGTTGCAGCTGTTATCCTTGTAGTTAGTAGGCTCCCCAGAAATGCAAATAAGAAACTTACTCCCCATTTCAACTCACTGCTAATGCTCTGGGGGTCTAGATAGGACTGAGTTAGACAACTGTTGTTGTGTTCTAGTATTTCTATAGCTCTAGCAATGCACCTGGTGCTGAACAATCATTGATTAGAGACAGGTCCCTGCCGAAGCACGGGAGGGGAACATAGGCAGAGAGAGGGAGACATTCATGAGGTTGAGACGTCACAGGGGCACGTGCTTAGCTTAGTCACAGGGGAAATGGGGAACTCTGAATGAGCAGATTGTATTTATTTATTTAGATTATTTTTTTTCATCCCACTCTATCCCTTTGGCTTGGGGTGGATTACAGTTCTTTAATTGATTAACTGTAACATTAACAACTAACTAATTAACTCAACTTTTAATCCTCACAACAACCTGTGAGGTAGGTTAGGCTGAGAGATCTGTGATTGGCCCAAGGTCCCCCAGTGAAGTTCATGGCCAAGGTGAGACTTGAACCGGGGGGTGGGGGCCGCCTCCTACAAGTACTGCGCTCTTTACCACTGCACCCCACTGGCTGCACACAGGAGAGGAGGTATCAGTGGGGATGAGGAGATAGAAAGAATCTGCCAGAATAGGTAGTTCGGATGGCTCTGGGGAAGGTGTGTCTTCTGCTTTCCCGATGGTTCTATTCACGCAGTGTTATTTTTGCTTTCAAGATCCTCTTCAACCACCACAACCACTTCCCCAGTGCGCTCCTCAGGCTTTTCCTCAACGTCAGCCCTGCGCAGCTCCGTCGGTGGAGGGGACGGCTACGCAGTCATGATGGACGCTGCTCATATGCAGAAGGAGGCCTCAAGGGCCCGAGAGCGAGAAGCCAAGGTAGACCGCCCTCAGAATGACAGCAGCCTATTCACCTCCAAGCTGCCTGCTGGGTCAGGCCTAGAACAGTCCTCTTCACCTATTAAATCCATGGAGCCAAGGCCTTTACCTGCCTCCGGGCCGGGTTCTACCCATCAGTATAACAGAGGACAGGGGAAAAACCAGCAACACCACCCGCCCCTGGACCAGCCGCACGCCGCTTCAGCCAATGAGCAGCACAGTAGAGAAAAGAGTCAGAGTAAACCCTTTTCAATGCAGGAACAGGAGCTCCGAGCACTCGGTAAGACAACCATGACAGCGGCCAACTTCATAGATGTGATTATCATGCGTCAAATTTCTTGCGATAAGGGGAAGCGAGAGAGAAGCTCGCTAAATAGCGACGCCGCTAGCGATGGTAAGAAATTGGAGGGGATCTGGGTCTCCGAGTTTGGGGCCTTTTTTATATAGAGATATATATACAATATATATGTGTATATATATATACACACACACACATATATATATATATTTTAAAAGCAAAGAGAGACTTCCCCCATTTTTTTGTTTTAATTTGCATGTTTTGGTGATTGGCTTCTTTCGCCCCCCTGAGGTTTTGCAGGTGTGTGTGTGTGCGTGTGTGTGTGCGTGTGCGTGCGTGCGTGCGTGCGCGCATATGTATTCAAGCCATGTTTAAAGAATCTGTTTGCTTGTGGTTTATTTTATTTATTTTCTCCTTTTTAATTATTTTCTTTTGCCGTTTCTTGCTTTGCATTTCCGATTCAGTTTCTGGTGTGCTGGAGGCCGCTGCAATTAGTAACTGACCATGTTTAAAGGCTAGCAGGGGGCGGGAGAATGTGCGAATGGAACAGGAGAGTCATTTTGCATGGGATACTGACATCAAACATTTGCCTGGTGCCTTTGGGCTGGACGGATCTGAAAGTGCTTTTCAAACAGATCTTACCAGTTTAACACCAATGCTCGGGATGCAATGATGGCAGATATTCTACAGCAGATAGGTTTCTGCATATGCCGCCTAATGCAACCACTTCTGGGGTGAAGCACAGCAGCTGCTTAATAGCAACACTGTTTAGGGCAACAAATCTAGGTTTTGTCTAGTTCAGACGGCTCTGGGGGTTTGCATACAGAGGTTTAGGATTCTCCAAGGTACCGCATGGTTCATAGGTCAAGAATGTCCTCTGAGCTGAGAGAGAGAACGTGGTTGCTATGTGGGTCCAAAATGCAAGTGATAAAGACACAGTAGTTCAGATGATCCCTTTTAGTGGACTAACTTCTGTTGGTGAAAGTATGCAAGTTTTGGGGCCACATAGGGCCCTTCTTCAGGCAGGTAAGAAGTCAGAAGTATAGAGTGAGCAACTGAGTTAAGGTAAACCTTTGAGAGTGGATTGGTTAAACCAGGGTCGTTCGAGTTTAGCTTGTCATCCCAGACTCACTTGGACAGGATAACGCGCTATAGCACTACAGGCTAAAATAAATCGATCCCCACCCCCTACCCCTTCTTGATTGTAAGCCCTTCGGGGCAGGGATCTGCCTTTAAAATCAAGGCTGTTTAGCACCAGGCATGTTGATGACACTATGTCATTAATAACAATAATGACACGCTTGGTGCTTCAGTGAAGCAGGCCACATGTAGGGAAGACAGGACTTCCTAGATCTAGCAGCATGGCTGGGATTTCAGCTGGATCTGTTGATGCAGTTAGGAATCAATGCAGCGTGGGGATGATTGTTTTGAGTAGGGGGAGAGGCCAAGCTCAGTCCAGCCACGTCTGAGCGGCTGCTACCAAGTTTAGTGTACACTCAGCCTAGCTAGCCGGTGGCCACTGTACGACCCAGAAAGGATGGAGTGGCCCCAGGGCTGTGGAGTGTACCTTGGGCTTGCCTAGCCAAATCAGGGGAAGTGCTGACTTGTGGAAATGCAGCTTCATAGCCGGTGGACGTTCCTTATCTAGAGAAGCAAAGTGACTGAGGCTGCATTCACACAAGAACATAAATCCACAAAACTCTTTCCCTGCTTTTTTTCTTTATTGTGTAAAAAGGTTACGGCACAGAATTCTGCAGATGAAATGTGCATTTATTGCCATTTAATCAACTTGGAAACCAAGGTTTAACAATCACCCTTTTATTATTATTATTATTATTATTATTATTATTATCAAGCATTTATCTAGCACCAGCAATGTACCTGGCACTTTACAAAGTAATTGAATAGACACGGTCCCTGCCCTAGGGCTTACAATCTGAGAGACGGGGGGAGATGAAGGCAGGGGAACAGAGGGAGAGACAAGGGGTGTAACATTCACGAGGATGCGAGGGCCCAGGTGCACGTGCTTGGCTTAGTTACACCGAGAATGATGTCTGGCTGGTCCGTGCGGTGAGGATACGAGTACACAGAGCTCCGGTAACAGATTGTACTGGATGGAGGGGATCAGCAGGAGTTAGGTGAGGGGAGCGCAGAGTCGGGGAGGGCAGAGCGGAAGAGGTGGAGTGAAATTGAAAGACTGAGCTCAGGGGAAAGGAAGCAGAAATAAGGACTTGAGATTTCCCACCAGTCTTAAAGCTGCGTTCACACAAGCCTCTTCTCATGCCTCTTCAGTTTCATGTCTGTGATTGTAACTGTGCACTTTACCTGTTCCCACGTGCCCTCCCTGCGTTGCCTCGGCAGCTGCTGGGCTGGGGTTTGGTTTGGGGTTTGTTTGCAGTGCACTGGGGGGCACTAGACAGAATTAATTTGCTCATAGCGATCCAGAAAATGCATCTGATGGAATGAGGACGTGCACACAAGAGTGAGAGGCACAGAGCTGTGATCTGGACCCTCGTCTTTGTCAGGGCACCCCTATCCCCAGCTTCTATGTCACTCTCAGGCTTTGTACTCCCTAGCATGGGAGGTGGGATCTAATCCCAGCTCTGCCGGCTGACCTTGGGCAGATTCCTTACCCTCTGTGCCTCTGTTTCCCCTTCGCTGTAAAAGGGAACAGTGACACAGACCTTGCTTTGAAAAACACTTTGAGATCCATGGCTGAAACCTCCTCCGCTCACTCAAACAAACCCATGTGCTTCTCGCGGCTTGTGCCACTTGAGATTGCATTCCACGCAGGCTGGTCAGTTCCACCTTTGAGTTTCTGGTCAGTTTCACCACCTCCCCTTTGGGCCTTGGCACAGAACCATCAGGTTTGGGTTTCCCCATCAGCAGGAGAACGGTTGCTGTTTCCTCCAGCATGTCCCCTTCTAACTACAAAGCAAATTTGTCTCCATGTCTCTCCTTTGGTTTTCCTCGTAGCCTTACTCAGTTCTCCCGGTGGGTCAGATTGAAATGTCTCCTGCATGGAGCCTGCACCCAGGTCCATCAGATCTTACCTATATCACTGGCCTTGACCACATCTTCTAGCAACAAATTCCACAAGTTACTTATGCATTGAGTGAAAAAATACTTTTTTATTTGTTTTAAATCTGCTGCCAGTTAATTTCATGGAGTGTCCCCTAGTTCTAGTACTATTAGAGAGGGTAAATAACAAGTCCCTATTTACTCGTTCCACCCCACTCATGACTTTATAAACTTCTACCATATCCCCTCTCTGTCGTCTCTTCCCCAAGCTGAAGAGCCCCAACCTACCAAGCCTCTCTTCATACGGAAGCCCTTCCATGCCCTTGATCATTTTTGTTGCCCTTCTCTCTACCCTTTCTAGTTCTGCTATATCTTTTTTGAGATGGGGTGACCAGAGCTGCACACATTATTCAAGGTGCGGTCGACCCATAGATTTATAGAGGGGCATTATGTTGTTCTCAGTTTTATTCTCTATCCCTTTCTAAATAATTCCTACATTCGGTTTGCTTTTTTGACGGCTGCCGCACATTGAGCTGAGGATTTCAGTGTGTTGTCCACAATAACGCCAAGATCCTTTTCCAGAGTGGTAACCCCTAATTTAGAACCCAGCATTGTTCTTCCTATTCATTGGATTATTTTTCCCTATGTGCATCACTTTGCACTCGTCCACATTAATTTCATCTGCCATTTCGATGCCCGGTCACCCAGTCTTGCAAGATCCTGCGATTCCTCACAGTTCGCTCGTGTTTTAACTACCTTGAATAACTGTCTTACCTGCAGATTTGATCACCTCATGCCTTACTCCCCTTTCCAGATCATAATGAATATATTAAACAACATCGGTCCCAGCACAGATCCCTGGGGCACTCCTAGAGATGTAAAATTTCTGGAAATTTTGAAGCCATGGGGAAAAAACTGTTTTTTTCCGGAGGTTTTTTTTTGGGGGGGGTAGGGGGATTGGAAATTTTGGGGGAAATTGAAATATAAGCAAAACTTATTTTCTTAGCACCCTTTACAGATCTAAATTCACTTTGCTACTTTAAGAACATAAAATGTATTGTGTATAACTTTGTTTGCTCATGAAGTTATCATATTTGGTATATTTATTAAATGTAAAAGTATAGTTTATTCAGACAATAATGACAAATTTACTAATTTTTACTTTAAAATGTTTTTAATTTTTGTTACAAATGGAGCTACAAGCTGCTGAACTCTAGCGTCTCTTAGGTTTTGCCAGTATATGAGAAGCAGGCAAAAATTCAAGTTGAAAATAGAAGGAACCATCTACACATTTTGGGGGGAGTAAAGGGTAGCAATACAAGAACTCCTTGTCTTAAACGTTTCATTCATCATTCAAAAACATATTTCATGAGGTTTTTTTATTTTTTCCAAATATTTTAAATTTTTCCAATTTTTCAGAAAAAAGCAAAAAAAGGCCTTGGGGGCAAAAAACAGGAAAAACCAGGCATTTTTTCAGAATTTTCCGGTTTTTTTCCGGGCCTTCACATCTCTAGGCACTCCACTAGTTACTTCTCTCCGTTCTGAACCCTGACCATTTAGTTCTTCCCTTGTTTCCTGTCTTTTAACCAGTTACCAGTCCACAATAGGGCACTGCTTCCTGTCCCGTGACTGTTTAATTTCCTCAAGAGTCTCTCATGAGGGACCCTTATCAAACGCCTTCTGAAAATCCAGATACACGCTATCAACCAGTGCCCCCTTAGCCACGTGCTTATTTACACCCTCAAACATGCCAATAGATTAGCGTGAAGGGGAAGCTAAGGCCAGTTTGCACCAAAGAGAGGGACGGGCTTTAACGATTTCTTTCCCCTCTGCTGCTTCAGTCGCTGCTACGGAACCCAGGAATCCCAGCCTAAGGCCCCTGTTCTCTCTGCACCAGGTTTCAACCGAGGCTACAGCCCCGATGGCATCGAGGCGAGTCCGGTGAGCTCGCCCAGCGTGTCTCACGAGAAAGGGTCCAAGCTGCCCCCGGACGTGGAGAAAGAGCACGAACTGCAGTCACAGCAGCAAGGTAAGGAGGCTGCTTCCATTCCCGCCTTCGAGGCAGGAGCCTCCTGAATCAGCCCAGTTCTCAGTGGGTCCCTGCCCTCTGCCAGCCTCCCTAGAATTAGAACAATTTATTTTGATCGTTATATTGAGTTTATACCCTGCCCTTTCCAGTGACCTGCACCATCGTATCGAAACAAATGTATTGCATTAACCCCACAGTACCAAAGACGTAGCCATTGTAAGGACCAGCTGCACCAAGCCCATGAGCCTAGGGAGGTGGGGGTGCGGGTGTCACGCTCCCTCATGCAGCTGCAGCTTCTGGGGAGGGGGGGAGTAGGGGAAGCCCCGTGCCCTCTTCTGCACCAGAGCCCATTCCAGCCTGGCTCCGTCCCTGCACAATGCAAACGACTCACCCACAATGCAATCGCTATGAGGCACAACACACAATTAGCCACATCCCTCCTTACTCTTGTTCCTCTCACCAAGGCGGCCCCCGCCTCGCTTCTAGAGCTTCAAATCAAACCGCAGTTTCCCGATCCGGTGATAGCCAGCCCTGCGGGGCTGTTGGATGCCTGCCAGATTCACCGCAGGACAGGGGAACTGCTGGAGGGGGGGAATGATGTGTGGGCGGGAGGCCTTACCTTGTTTGGGGACAGGGGCAGCAGCCGTTCTGGCCGGCCGGGACCTGTTGAGACCCAGGCTAGCTTCCCTGGTGCATGCTGTGGCCTCTGGAGGGGACTAAACAGACCTCAAGCCCGACGCTGACCAAGCCATCTGAGAATCTAGCAAGAGTCTCTCGCCTCCCCTGGCTGTTGGCTCCCATTCCGGAAGGACTCAGCGGGTGGTGCTCGGGGATTGTTCTTAATCTCCTCCGGAGCTCTGGTGTGGGGTCCCACAAGGCACCATTCTGTCCCCTCTCCTCTTCAACATGTACACGCAGCCGCTGCACGAGGCCGTGAGAAGGCCGGATGTTCGGTGTCATCAATATGCTGATGGCACCCGGCTCTCCCTCTCGTTTTCTGACCCAGACGCCGCAGTCTCGGTGCTTACCCGATGCTTGCCGGCTGTGGGGTCTGGACGAGGGCGAGCCGACTCAAACCGAATCCCGACAAGATGGAGGTGATGCTAGTGGGTAAGGCAATGGGTGTGATGCCCCCTGTTATTGATGGGGTTAGTCCCCCATTGGTTTCCCAGATTTGCCTCCTGGGAGTGCTCCTCAATACCCGACTCCGACAGCTACATCTGGTGCGGCGGCTTCGGCCATCTATCTCAGATTCTGACCTGGCCGCTATCGTCCATGCCTCCATCAACTCAAGACTGGACTATTGCAACGCGCTCCACATGGGGCTACCCATGGCGACGGTCCGGAAGCTGCAGCTAGTACAGAATGTGGCGGCCCGTCTCCTTACAGGGANTCTGACCTGGCCGCTATCGTCCATGCCTCCATCACCTCAAGACTGGACTATTGCAACGCGCTCCACATGGGGCTACCCATGGCGACGGTCCGGAAGCTGCAGCTAGTACAGAATGTGGCGGCCCGTCTCCTTACAGGGACGGGTCGCTGTGAGCACATCACACCGGTGCTCTGTTCGCTGCACTGGCTGCCGATAGCTTTCCGGGCCCGATTCAAGGGGTTGGTTTTGACGCATAAAGCCCTAAACGGCTTGAGCCCTGCCTCCCTGCGGGACCGCCTCATTCCCCGGGCCCTGGAGCAGCCCCTGCGGTCGGCCTTTTTGGGGGTATCCCGGGGGGCAACTCTGGAGAGGGTGTTCTCGGTGGCCACTCCTAGACGGTGGAACTCCCTCCCGGCAGAGGCCCGGTTGGCTCCGGACCTCCCTTCCGACGAAGATGGAAGACCTGGCTGTTCGGCCAGGCATTTGGTGAGGGTGATGGGTTAGGATGGTGGATGCTGATTATTCCCCCCCCCAGTTTTAGTTGAATTTTAATGTAGTGTGTTAATCTATTTTTACTAGTGTATTTTTGTATTCTTTGTTTTTATTGTTAGCTGCCTTGAGCTGCTGGGAGCAAAAGAGGCGGAATATAAATATGTTAATTAATTAATCAATCCGTCTCTTCCCCTTTGCAGCCTCTCTGAAGCTCTCGGCAGCCGAAGCAGCACACCTGCAGCACCTTCACCAGCTGACGGAAGGCCGCCAGTCCCCGCAGATCTTGCCAAACGCCAAAGGCAACCAGCGTGTCGTCACCCTGGCACAGCATATCAACGTAAGTAGCTCGGCGCCTCTCCCCGCTCCAGGCAGAGGCTGAGTCCGGGTCGGCCTGCGGGGGAGGTGGGGAGGGTCGTCGTTTCCCAGGGGAGTTTCGGGTGTTCTCCAGAGTGAAGGCGACGGAGCTGGGAAGAGCGATTCCTCAGACCCAAGAAGGTGGGAAGTTCAGAGAGACTTGCCTTGCTCTGGGCTTTGACTCCTGGGCTCCGCAGGCTGAGACGCACCACTACAAAAGTGCCCAGAGATGCGGTGTATCCCAGCAGTACCGGGGGCGTAGCAAGCCTGGCCAGGGCTCTCCTGGGTGGAGAGCGAGAGCCTTCCTTCAGGCTGCTGAGACCCCCCAGCTCGAGCCCCTTCTACAAGCCACCGGGCGGGGGGGGCAGGGAGCAAGCCATGCTGCCACTCCCGGGAGCCTTTTGGGGAGCTGCCGTAGCCATCACCCCTTGAGGATGGCCAGGTGCTGCTGCGGGCTGCCACTGTGGGCAGCTAAGAGCCAGGCTGAAGGGCGCTGTGAGCCTCAAGAGTGGGCAGCCTGCAGCAGGGCTTCTGGGCTCCCCCTGAGTAGCAGCATCCAGCCCAAGGGGGTTTCCAGCTAGCACCACCCCCGCAAAGACCACAGCTCCTAGCAGGCCACCCTGGAGCACCCCGCTTGGCCTTCAAAAGGGGGTTAGTGCAACACTTCCCCCCCCCCCAAAAAAAAACAACAACAACAACCTTCCTTCCTGACAGGGCCCTGAGTGCTGCTAGAAAGTATTCAGAGTGGCCCTGCTCCCTCTCCCACCCACTCTGAACATGGCCGAGTGGCACTGGCTCAGGCTGCTTGCAGAGGGGGCCCCTGGAGTGGGCACCTCCGAGCCCATCCCCCAACCTAACCATCCGGTGCTGTACAGGCAAAGGATCGGACGCTGACCTGGCTTCCTTCTTCTAGGAGGTGATCACCAAGGATTACACACGCCATCACCCCCACCAACTGAACTCCCACATCCAAGCTCCCATGTACTACGCGGGGGCCACGTGTCCTGTGCTGGATCTCCGGAGGACTCCCAGCGAGGTTTACATGCAGCCGCAGGAGCACGGCCCTGCCTCCCGAATCTCCGCCCAGAACGAAGGAGACAAGAGGTGAGTGAAGGCTCGGGATGTCTCTAGCCTTGTCCTGGGCTTCCCTGCTAGTTTATAGAATAGCAAGGCATCCCCTTGCCTCCGCCCTGCAAATCCTCGATCCCAGAGATGCATTCCAGCCTCTTCTCTCCCAGGTGGGCACCACCCCCCTTTCTGCTGAAGTCAAGCCCTTGGTTTCAGGGTGGTTCAGCACAGGGTGCCGGGCATCTCTCACTGGTGTCTCGCTCTTTCAGCTCCTTGCTGCTTCCCCTGCTGTCTCCGGTCAGCCCTCACCCTCACTGCCTTTCTCAGTCCACCTCTCGGCTCTCCCAGCCACCACTGTCCCTCAGGTGCCTCTCTTGCACCGGTGCCTGGCTCTGAAAGGACCTGCTCCCCACTTGATCCCATTGCCTTAAAGGGGCCACGCTCTCTTACAGGGTGGTGCTCAGCCACCCTGCTACAGGACCAGTCTCTAAGCATGATTGTTCAGAACCAGACCCGCTGCTGACGTGCTATGGAAATAAATATGATGATACAAAAGAAGCAGACTCAGGCCCTCCAGGGTTAATTTGCCTGTTCCTCCCGAGAGCCATTTGCAGTAGAACAGTCTAGGTGAGGCCCAGTCCGCAGCAATGGGGGCTGTATTCCCCCAAGGAGAAGGCATGCCAATAGGATGAGTTGAGCCAGAAGCCTCCGGGCTAATTGCTCTGTTACTTCATTGTAACTATAGCTGGGCCGGCTTCCACTCCGGGATGCAGCTCAGCGTTGACGTCTGTGCACGTCAGCACACTCGGGCTAGAATGAATCGGCTGTTCCCAAGTTGATGGGCAGTCTTGTCATTTTTAGAAACTAGCCAAAGTTTTACATTTGGGATGAGTTTTGCCCGTTCTCTGCTTTCGGGACTTCTGCCGGTGAATTTCTGTCACTTTTGTCTCATCGAGAAGACCCCAGCGGGCTAGTGCCATGCAGCAGAAAGCAAACAAAATACACAGGCTAAGAAAGGGAAATCCAGAAAAATAAGTTCACAAAAACAAAATGGGGGTCGGGGGGGAGAATTGCAATGATATGAGAGAGGGTGCTGGCGGGCACAGCTGAGCCTCTCCCCATGTCTTCTGTAGGTCTCCTGAGCAAAACAAAGCCCTGGCAGGCTGCGCGCCAGAAGATTGCATCGAGCCCATCTCTCCCCCAGACAGCATGGGCGAATCGGAACACACAAGGAATGCCATGTACCCCATCCTGTACCGAGAGGGGGATCCGCAAGAACAGAGGTAAGGCTGGCGGGCAAGATAGAACAGGGGGACCTGCCTCCCCAAGATACAGGCCTCGGGGACTTTCGCTCTGCCCAGATTCATGTTCTCATTCCAGCCCTTCCTTGGCGAGAGAGGGCCCTCTCTCCATCGAGAGCACTGCTGGAGCGTTATTGGTGGCTTGTCTGTCTCCAGCCGCTCTGCATGGCTTGTGCAGCCCACAGAGGGAGCAAGCCTCTCCCCAGAGCGTGTGAAAGGGTAGGATTCACCAGCACAGGGGGAGCTCGTTTTACAAACTGCTGCCCCCAGGAGAATCTGCACTTAGCAAACATTTCACAGAGGCTAATGCATTGGCTAACTCACCCAGCTTCCCTGCAAGGAGCATCGTGGTATTATTATTTATTTATTTATATTGTGCCGGCAATGTGCCTGGTTTTGAACAATTATTAGTGAGAGACAGGTCCTTGCTCTGGGAGAGACAAGGGCGAGGGGAAGATAAGGCGAGACGGGTGCATACACCAACGTGAGGTCTCTAGTGCAGATGCTTAGATCAGTTACAGGGGAGAGCATAGTCAGTGCCAGACTGGGTCAGAGCGATGGTCTGTTGCCAGCAGCGGCTCATCTGTCCCATGAAAGAAGTACCTAGCAGGTCACAATGGGGCGATTTGTTCCTGTTCACTCCCAGCTCCCAACAGTCAGAGGCTACATTCCCCAAACCTACCTGATTATTCGCTGCTGATGGACCGATCCCCCAGAACACGTATCCAATCCTTTGTTAAACCCACCTACTGGCGTTAACCACGGCTTCTAGCAACAAATTCCACAACTGTGTCTTGAGTGAAAAAATACTGTTTTATTTGTTTAAATCTGCTGCTACTTAGTTTCATGGGTTGTCCCCTAATTCTAGTACTAATTTGGAGTAGGGGAAATTGGGTTAGAAGTATTTTCCTTCCAGTCAGGAGAGGTTTTGTGTCCCTCAGTAATTAGGGTGCATTTCTTCAGGGGACGATGGGTAAGACACTGGCCCTTAGCTAAGACGTTGACACCAGGGGCAGGGAGAAATCATTATGTTTGCCTCTAGAAATTCGGAGACTTGATTTAAAAAGATGTGTTCTCAGAAGCCTTTGGGGGAAAAAAGAAAAAAGAAATCCTTTATTTTTCTTAAAGTTTTCTTATTTCTCTGATCATCTGTGCTTTCCAGAGATCTGGAATAAGAGATGTCTCTTAAAGTAAGGGACATCATCTGGCAACCCAGCCAGAAAGCCTAAACCAGGGTGCTTGGCTGAACTCCTCAACCTCTCGCTCCTTTTTCTTATCAGGGGAAAGTCGAGAGAGCTGGGAAATGGAGACATTTTCTTAGCAGAATTATGATTCCTACCTACTCTCTGGCCTTAGGCTGCAGCCATGCATCTGAGTTCTCAGACATCTTTTTATTGTGGTGTTTTTAATGATTGTAAGCCACCCCGAGGGGCAGGGGAACAAAGGTTTTAAATAAATGTAATTAATTAAGTCTTTTAGACTAAGAAACTATTGGGGGGGGGGGGGACCTGGAATTCATCTTATTTCTATAGCAGGGGGGCAAAAGAATCTTGAGTGGGAGCAGTGTCCCCTAGTCTCACTTTTAGTTCTGGGCCTTGGAAATAAGCCCTGTGTTCTTTAGGGAGGCGTTCGAGAACGGAGACGGTAAAACCAGTGGCACCCCTTTTGGCCAAGCTGGAAAGCCCAGTTCTCTGGGTGGCCCAAGGCTGTCACTGGGCAGACTTAACCGGCCTAGGACTTTCTAGGCAGAAGTGGGTGAGGGACGCCCACAGCCAATGTTTCTGATGGTCTTTCCTCCCCACAGAATGGGTTCCAAGTCCCCAGGGAACAACACCCAGCCCCCAGCCTTCTTCAGCAAGTTGACAGAGAGCAACTCGGCCATGGTGAAGTCCAAGAAGCAGGAGATCATCAAGAAGCTCAGCACGACCAACCGGAGTGAGACGGAGTACAGTAAGGGCTGCACCAGCTCTGGCTTTGACCCGGCGGGAGGGGGGGCCGTGGTAGTAAGGGCCCTGAGACAATCAAACGGAACGGAACCCCCACCCCAAGCTAGAGAACAGAGAAGCCCTGTTGTTGTGATTTAAAGGGACAAGAGTTCTCTCCACTGAGGCGCCAGCCATTGTAAAGCAATTTCCGCACAGACACAAGGAGAGGAATGTCCCTACTCAGTACCCTTCTGCCACCCCCAGCTGTTCCCTCACCCAGCAGAATGCTCTAGTCCGACAGGGTTAACCAGCCCCTTGGGAGCTGTGGTGGAAGCGTTGGATTTGGTGCCAAATTGCTCACCTCATCTGCGACCCTGAACCCATTGAGGTGACTGGCCAGACGCTTTAATTTGAACCCCCGTCTGCAGACCCTGGAAGTGAATCCCAGTGTGAGATCTGCTGCTGCAGCAGCTTTGCTTCATGGGGGAGAGAGTGGCCCCCAGAGCTTTTGAGACTGGCAGCAGACCTCACCTCACCTCTAGACGGGGGCTAAGCAGCCATTGATGCCTGCTGAAATCCAGGCAAAATGGGCGCCATTTTAGTCCCTGTCAGGTTTATCACCTCAGCCAAGGAGGTGAAACCAAATTTTAACCGAATTCCATTCCATCTGATTCAGTGAAACACAAACCAGAACATATTCTGATTCCTGTTTCGCTGGATCGATTGGAACGATTCTTCCTCCTAATACAAATGCGCACAATGGCGGCGCCCGACACAACGGTGCCATTTTGCACACGCACGCTAGGCGGTGACATCTTTCAATTGGAATTTTGCTAGTTTTAATCTGTGGCAAAATTTTGATCACCGTTCCGAAAACTTGGAAAAGATTCCGTGAAAACAGAAGGGCTGTTTGGATCCAGCCGTACTTCAAACAACGCAGCCCAGCCGATGCTAATTTGAATATGTGTAAGCACTAGCATTTGTGCAAACACATTCCAGTTCAAAACGCCCCACTGCCTAACCTGACTGTTGGCTGTGCCTCTCCGATTCCGTGGGTTCCTCTAGCCCCATTTGTCAACCCTTGATGACCTGGATAATTAGCAGGAAGCCATGAGGGCAATTCATGTTTGAATGAAAGTCCAGATGCCCAAACTCGGGCTCTGCCAAATGCCTGTTGTAAATGCTCCATCGATGCTGGGCCCAAATGTATTTTTTAAAAATCAGACCTTACCCAGGGTAATTTGTATTAGGAATTCATCCTCTCCATTCGTTAGCCGCTAATAGAAGAAATAGGATCATAACTGAATTCAGGCCCACGTTATGCAGTCAATGCTAATTCAGTTGAAATCCATCTCACAACAGCTGCCTTGGATCAGAGGGGCCCCCTAGGATCCTGCTACAGTCCGTCCGAATTGGAATGTCCCCGCCCTCAGGGTTGCGTCGCTGAACTCTCCAACCTCTCGCTCCTTTCTCTCCTCTCACTGGGAAAGTAGAGAGAGCTGAGGAACACCTTGCGCAGGATGGGGAACGCTGTTGTTTTAAGGAAAGCAAGGCCCAGATCAAACAACTCAACTGAGAGGAAAAATATTGACTTAGCGTTCCTTTGCCTCACTGCACTAAGCGACCATCTTGCAAACTCCAAAGAGCTCAATGGGGAACAGAGACTTTTCAAACACCCCCCCCCAGATAAGCTGGGGCAGAGGGGCCCCATTTTTGAGACTTAAATAGAATCCCAATCCTCCACAGAGACCTGCCCAGGGACCTAATGGCAGCGACACACTGAAAACGGCTTCCTTGGTGGGTCCTTTTCCTGAGTGGGGGCGGAGTGTTGACCCCGATCCCTTCCCCAAGCACTTTCCTAGCCGTGCTCAGGCTGCTTGCAGAGCCCCCACCCCCACCCCCCAGCCGAAGACCTGGGCTGAGGCGAGCCCTCTTGCTTAGGGTTGCCGTATAGGCACATTTTTCCAAGACTTACAAACAAAATACATGTTGCAGGCCCTGCGTTGGCACCTAAGGCGCACCCCGTGCAACGTGTATTTTTCATAAGTGTCCTGGAAAAACGTGCATGTATGGGCAACCCTACTCTTGCTCCGTGGAAGCTACGCCCCAGGTCCATAGCAGGAAGAAGCCTCTCCATTTGAATAGCCAGTGCCTTTGAAGGTGTGGCCATATTTCCCAAGGAAGCACTGATTTACAAAGAACCTAATTTCCAGTCCCAGACTGCCCTCCTTTATCCCACCTCTCCTCCTCCTCCAACACAGGGTTTGCCTGGACTGTGTCAGCCTGAGTTAATGCAAGGTGTCAAACTGCATTTCCCAGAATCCTTTGAGGTTCCAGAAGGAAGGAAGCGCTCCTTTAAGATGGCCTGTTTGTACTGAGGGTGTCTTTTTTCTTTTTTTTCCAGATGTCGGGCAGCCTGGGACTGAGATCTTCAACATGCCAGCCATTACTGGAGCAGGTAACTGTCCTGAGACGCCTGCGTTCTGAGTGCTGCTCTCTTCCGCCCTCTGCGCAGAACTCACAAGGGATGGAGAGTGGCTCAGTTTGGATGCCCTTGCAGCGAGAGGCGGGTAGCAGGAGGCGAGGGTATTGCGGAGAACTCTCTCTGTATTGACTTACCTTGGGGAATGGGCTGCTCACCTGGGGGATACAAAGGCTTGTTTCCGTCCAGCATTTCCAGTTGGCGTTGCTTTAGACTTTGAAAAGTGAAAACTCAGGCTGGCTATGGCCTGTGGTTTATTGAGTTACCCCATAGTGCCAGCAGGGGAGAAGCCATCTTTTTTAGCCCTGCCAATGTACTAGGCACCGTATGCTCCCGTGAAACCAAGAATGTCCCTGCCTTGAGAAGCCCACGGTCTCCACCGTCAGGACAAAGCTGGAACGCTCCCTTCGTGAGACTGGATGGGAAGGGGAGTAAGATTGAGAGGGGTTTCAATGAAGTGAGGGTAGCAGCTTAGCAGACTTGGGAGCAGACAGCCATTTTGTGACCTTCCAAAGCATACAACACACGTCCCCCATTGAAAGCCCAGAGGGGCTGAGCAACAGGTGAACTGAGGGTTTGGCCAATCTCCCAAGGAGATAGCAATGCCTCTTCCCAAACCTGCCATTTATGGCCCAATAGAAATTTCCCTGTTGCCATAGAATGGGTGGTGTTGGAGACTCAACAGGTGATAGACTCAACCGGCCCTGGACTGGATTTCATTCTCAGTCTGAAGCCCAAGAGGAGTATTCAGTTGCCATTGAATCACCTGTTTTTCAACATAGTCATGAATTTTTATCTACAAGAGGATTAATTATTATTATTTTATTTTTGTAGCCCCCCCCCCTCCCACCAAATGGTACTTGGAGCACTTCACAAGCATAAAATACAATGAAACAATATAAAATCCATTTTTAAACAATTTAAAAGGGGATGGTAAAGAGGGAAAACACGGAACCAGCAGTGAATCCTAACAGCGCCTGGTGCTTTTTAACGGTGATGAGGGAGGAACTGAGATGGACTTTGTAGGGAGTGTGTTCCAGACTGAGGGGCCCGCCGCAGCAAATGTCCGATCGCCAACTGATGTTACGGTGTGATGGTGGGCTCCCCAAACAGCAGATGGAATCCGAGCACAGATAGCCATTGGTGCGAGATTCCAGGAGCAGGTCTCCAATATAGCCATGGCCTAGACTGTTCAGAGCCCTGAAAATCAGCAGTGCAGTCTTGGCAGCCAATGCAGAGAACGCAGGGCGGGTGTAATATGATCACAGCTGCCGCGCTCTGAACAAGCTGCAAGCGATGGAGAAGTGCTGCTGGAAGCCCAAAGAAGATGGAATTACAAAATTCAGTTGCCATTGAATACCAGTGAGCTCCTAGGTGGGGGGATCTCTCTCTCTGTTGTTCTGGTGGGGAGATGCTGTAATTCCCATCAGACACAGCCCTCCTAACCCTGAAACATGGAGTCCTGCAGCTCCCACACTGTGTGACCAAGCTCTCTTGCATTAAATGAGGCACGGAGAGCACCCAATACTGCATCCCAAACAAGGAGTGGAAGCCAGTGGATATGGCTCTCTTGCTGCTTCGTGGACGGGAGTCCTGGGCTATGAGCCTCCCCCACCAAAAGTGCAGGGGGGGAAAGGTAGCATTGTCCCTTCTCAAAGGCACTGCATTTCAAGGTCTTGTCGAGTGTGCGAACCAGGAAGCTGGGGTCTGCTACGAGTCCTGCTTTCCGTTGCAGGCTTATCGCTCCTCAAGGAAATATGCGTCTAGGTGGCCAGGGCTGGGCTAGTCTTTGATTTTCAGAGCATTTTTTAATACCAATCTCTTCCCGATTCTATTGAGGCAAGTCACTCAGTTCTATTTCCATAGGAGATTAAACAGCTATGAGCCAAAGGAGCATCAACGTAGGTGAGATGGGCTAGAAATAAACAGCAGAACAGGAGGTAGGGCACGTCCGCACCAACACACCTCCCTTTGAATTTGGTTTAAACTAACCCGTGTTAATGGGCATCCTCATGGCATTAGCATTCTAGCCTCACTAACGCTGGGGGGCATCCCTGCCTCCGAGTGGGATCATAGACCGGGAAGTTAATTCGAAAGCATTCCGTGCATGTTCCCAATTAAGTCCTGGGAAGGTTAATTCCACCATCTAGATAGACAGTTCTCTTCCCACTCCTCTTGGATGGCCTGGGCATGCCAGGTAACCCCCCACGCCGCCGCCTCCCCATCTCTGCAGTAAAAGCTGCCTCACAATGGAGTTGAGAGGTTTGATCCGTCTTTCCAGGACACTACAGGGACCCTCTGAATGCTCCATATTGCTAGCATCATCACCTTCATTCGTCAAACCGTGAGATCAGAACGTTTCTACGAGTGGACCAGACCAGTGGTCCTCCCCACATTCTGTCTCCAACGGGTCCTAACGGGGTGATCCGTTCTCTGCTGTTTACACCTGCATCCCGACAGTCCGAGCTTACATCTCCCAACCAACGTGACTAATAGCCGTTGATAAGAACATAAGAAAGAGTCTAGCACGTCATTATGAGTCTCCCACCTCCCCTGGCAACACAGGGGAAACCCACTAGGAACATGGACTCCAGAGATTAATCAGTTAACACCATTATTTTATAGAATGCCTTGGCCAAGTTAAATTTGTCAAAGATGAAGAAAGCGGTTCTTTCCCTTCCTGGTGGTATGGTCACCAAATTTCTCCCCTCAGGTTTAGGTTGAGAAGAGGCTTTGATGGTCTCCAGTTATTGAGAAACGCTCTTTGCCTCCGTCATCTCGGAGAGACTGCTCGTAACAATTGGATCTGCCTCAGAAAAGCTTCCCAGGCCGATTGGGGGGAGAGGGGTGGCAGCACAAGGGCCCTGCCCAGCTCTGTTGCTGATTCCTCCTGGCATCGCAGCCAGACAGGGCCCCCTTTGCACCAGCCCAGAAGAGTCTGTGTGAGTCACTACTGTCTCCCCAAGGCGGAGCAAGCTAGGGCTTGAAGCAGGAAAATTGGGGGCAGAGGAGAGCTCTGGAAGTGCCGTTTGCAAAGAAGGTGAGATGAGTTTACTGGAAGGAGGGAGGAGAGTTCTGAGGAAGCTAGGCTCAGGGTGCGTATTGAGGGTGGGCAGGGACTTGGGCCCCTCACAGTGGAGAGGATCTCCCTCCCAACAGGAGGCAGTGGATGCTGAGGGGTCGACCCAGTCACCTCAGAATCCCTGTGGAGACAGCCCCCTTGAGGTGGGAGGAATCCATCCAGGAAAGGATGGGGGGGGGCTACAGAAACCCAGCCGCAGTTGTACTCTGTATTTTGCCTATCTTGACTGTCAGTTTTTTGCCCCTCTCCCCCCCGCTGCTCATTTACTGTAATCAATGCGTTGGGAATGATCGGCGGCGTGTGGCTTGGTCCCCGTGCGTGGCTGCCCCATAACTGCATGGCTTCTGATGACTCACCATCACTCGGACACGTCACTTCGTTTCCTAACAGGAATAGCCTGTCCCCGGAGCTACCGATGGGATCTGATTTTGGAAGCCGGGGAGGTGGGGAGTGCTATTGCCTAGCACAGGAATTTCTCTTCACACCCACCCGCTCGGAATAGGACAGCTAGAAGGGTCCCCTAGTCTGCGATTCCTATGCCACGTCCCCAGGAGGTACTGAGGGCAGCAGAAGGGCAAGGGCTTTAGGTCCCTGCTGTTTTTTCTGGCTCCTAGAGACACCAGGGCCCAAATTCAAATCCCAGCCAGAGCCGTCCAGTTGCCAACAGCTGCTGACGTTCATTCTCTGCATAGTTTCTATGAAGTTTCTTTCCCTGCTTCCCCTTCCCCACAAACTTGGTTCAAAGCTTCTGTACTGAGACCGCTTTGGACTGAAGGGCTTGTTCACACAGGACTGTTGCACTGAAGCAGCTTGTGGTGACAGCTGAGCACTAATAGTGCGCACACGCTGCCCCACAGCAAATCACTGGCCTGTTGAGCCAGACTCGGCTGCTGTGGGAAGAGCTGCTTCTAGGAGTGTGATTGGCCTGGGTGATGCCATTTGCCCTGTGACTTAATGGGGCTAGTTATCCTGGTTGTGAGAATGGCCCAGAAGGCTGAGTGCTGGATGAACCCTACAAATCCAGGGCAGGAGTGAGCCACAGAGCAACTTGCCTCTTGGCAACCGTCCTGTGTGAACACGCTCTGAAATGAAACATTTGGGCAGGCATCAGTACACCAACCCGTTAGCCTTGGGAAAGAGTGTGCGTGCGTGTGTGTGTGTGTGGCACTCCAGAAACTAGAATCAGAGAGTCCTTATTTTCCTCCGGCTCCCCCACGGAGCTCTGGGGCAGGCATGGGGGGCAGAGTGCACTGCAAACCTTTGAAAACCAAAAGCAAAGATGTGACGAAGTTTGTTGCTTCGCAAGAATGTGCTGACTGTTTGTTTCTTCCCTTCTCCCTTGTCTCCTTTCCCCTCTTCTCCTCTCCCCTCCCACCCCCTCCCCCAATCTTTCTTTCTTTCTTATTTGGTCCCCACCCAACCCGATCCCCATCCACTTCTCCTCCCCCCTCCTTCCGTATCTCCCAGGGCTAATCAGTTGTAGAAGCCAGTCGGTCCAGGAAAATCCCAGTACCAACATGGGGTTGGAGGCAATAATTAGGAAGGCCCTAATGGGTAAATATGACGAGCAGTGGGAAGAGCGCTCGCCTCTCAGTGCCAATGCCAATGCTTTTAACTCTCTGAATGCCAGTGCAAGCGTGCCCGCTGCTATGCCCATAACCGCTGCCGACGGACGGATTGACGACATGCGCTCCTTGCCAGGTCTGCGGCCCTTTTCCGCCTTTGCCCTTTCTCCCTGTTATTAATTCTCTCTGCCTTATTTTTTTATTTTATTTAATTTTATGGTTTATTTTTCCCCTGCTTTGAGCTTTCCTTTTTTTAAATATATACATATATATTGCTGATTAATCCCTGTCCTGTTTTGTTAAACATTTAATGGCATAGTCTGGAAGGGGCTGTTTGCTTCTACTCAAACACCGGCTATGCTGTTTTGCTTGTATGACCTCCTCTTTCTTCTTATAATGTAAAATAGAATTCTGCACAGAAATGTTTATTTAAGAAACTCGGCTCCTCAAATGTCCTGCTTCGGGCCCTGATTCAGCAAAGCATACGTTAAATCCATCCCCACTCAGCAAAACCTTTTAATAAGTTGCTTAGTTCCCCTTGATTAGAAGGCAAAAGCACCAGACAAGGTTGTCAGTAAAGGATTGTCTTTCCCCAAAGACGATGCACACAGCGTTAGTAGGATTGAGGTCCTGGGGGCATTTCCACACATAACATTGATCAAGTAGCAGGACTTCACGATAGCCGTCTTCGTCAAGTAGCAAGCAGCTACTCACTGCAAAACATGGGATAATATCCCAGGGCGTTTCCTTTTGAAAGAAAACAGTGACCTCAAGGGGATGTGGAAAGTCATTGAATCCTCGATCTGGAAGGGACCGCAAGGAGCATTGAGTCCAGCCCCTGCTTGGAGCAGGATTTGCCAGACCTGCATCATCCCACACGGACATTTATCCAAAATGATGGAGGCTGGAGCTCTTTCTTGTGGGGGCTTTTCCCTGGCATTCGCACTGGTTACTAGTGAGCTAAAAGTTGTCTCTTGCTACCCAGCCTGCATCGGACAGGTTCTTGCAGGACAGCTAGACCATTGCTCCAGTTTTAAGTAGTAACTTCTTGCTTCTTGACAGGTCGACCAATGTCGAGCTGCAGAGATTCCACACAAACCACAAAAACAGAGCAAGAGCTGAATGCCACTTGGCCACGGTTATGTGTCAAAATGTCCCTTGATAAAAAATGAGGGGTGGGACTCGGGGAGGGATACCAGATCTACCGGTATCTGATCGCCCCAATACTGGATTTACCAGTATCAGCATACCATTTTTTTTTAACATTGGCTACTTACCAGATTTTTTACATTGCGGCCATTGAATTCAATGTTAAAAATCCGGTATGCCAATACCAGTGTTACCGGTTTTATTGGATTAATCTGATATCGCCCATTATCAGCAGTATCAGATTAATCCGATACCGGTATTCCCACCCCTACTAAAAAAAATTTTAAAATAAACTGCGAGTGCAAAGAAACCAAATGTAGGGATTTGTAAAGTCAGAAGAGACTATTGAGGTCTTCTGACTGGCTCTCCTGTAGAGATTAATGATGAGAGAGGCTCTGGATTCAGTTTCATGTTGGCCAGCAAAGCTTTTGCCTTCTTGTCATTGGCTCTGAGGGAACGGTTGTGTGTTCGGCCTTGTTCTCCTGTGGAGAAGTAACTAGCAGATTAGTCTTCCTTCCTTGGGATGCTCACTGGAAATTAGCTGCCTCTAAATCTGGAGATTGTTATGGAGCACTTCTTTCCTTCCCAGTTTTGCCTGCCTTCCTCTCAGACACAAATATAAAGGCAGCAGCCCCAAAGTGTCCGTTACTGTGCACCAGGAAACTGGCTGGCTGTATCTCACAGGATGGCAGCCTCTGAGGCAACTAAAAATGTTTCCCACCCAAATGGATGGAGCGATGCAGTGGGATCACATTTGGGAGGCAGTTGGAGGGCTAGAAGTGGCTGAGAATGAGGGGCAACACCTCGCCCCACTGTCCCTTTGAAAGGAGGGAAGGCAAGTCTGATGGGAGTCCTAAGCCCTCATTCTGCCTCTCCTCACGCTAGCTAAGAGGAGACAGCAGAACACTCACACGAGACCTAAGTTGTTGCAACTGGCGCTGCCTCCTCCTGGGAGGTGCCTGAAGGCCGACAACCACAACCAAACTAAGGCAACGGTGACTGGGCAGACATTGAAACGGAAGCAGCTCTCTCTGGCTTTCAAGTTGGGTCAGTGTTCAGCATTATGAGGCCAGCCTTCCCCACTGATTGATTACCCATGGCCTGAGGGAAGATTTCCTTCACAATATGGGGAATCCGAAATATGGGCCAGAGAACCCTCTCTTTGCCCCCGTTGCCTTATTTATTTTCCATTTCCATGGCTGCAGTCACATAAGCACTGGCTTTTGGTGGAATATGGTGGAGCAGGGCTGAGGAGCTGGGACCCAGACAGGCTACCCCAGCCTTACGTTACCTGCTGGGTCCATCTGTCCCCCCCATGAGCAGAACAGCCTGAGTTAGATTGATAAAGAGAAGTTCTTCAGACCGTCGCCAAAGCGCCAGGCCAGTAGACTGGCTCACTCTAGTAGACCCTCCCTTCCCCCCCCAAACCTTGAACCATGGGTGAGCACCCAGCCCCTTTGCTCAATGAAAGCAGACACAGCTCACTCTTCACTATCAGACAAGTTTCGCTAGGAAAATGGCAGCCCAGAGCCAGGGCTTCAGAACCAATAGGGCTGCATTGAGAAGCCCATGGCCCCTGGAGCCTCTACCCATCGCAGCTGCAGTAACTACTAGATTCCAGAAGAGGGCCTTGTTGAGTCAAGCTGTTATAGGGCCAATAATAATTTGCACCCTAAATAGGGTAGGGGAATATTTGGGACTCTGTTATCTCTCATGTCCTTGATAAGGGCTGCTGCAGAGCTGGGAGGGCTATGAAGTCAGTTGCCTTTATTGCTAGTGCATTTACAGAAGCCAAGTAATCTTAATAGCCAAGTGACGCAGAGCAGGATCCCCCATGGTAGCTAATGTTTTAATGCTGTGATGCCTTGAAGGAGCCTCTTGTTCCAGAGGCATCAAGTGGCTGCCCCCACTGACAGCCAGGCCCCTTTAATGCCTCTCCATTTGCACCCCCGCCCGCAGTCATTAGCTTGTGATTTATCTGGCTTGTGTTTTCCATGTGGCAAACACTGAAAAGCAGGCTCTTCTTTTGGTAGGAGGAGGAGGGAAGCCAAAGGTCGCTGCCAGATCCAACAGCCGCAAGGCCAAGTCGCCGGCTCCTGGCCTGTCCTCCGGAGAGAGGCCGCCGTCTGTTTCATCCGTCCATTCAGAGGGGGACTGCAACAGGAGGACGCCTCTAACCAACCGCGTCTGGGAGGACAGGCCTTCGTCCACAGGTAAGTCTGGGTCCTTCCAACTCTACACTGTGCTGGGGGGCTGTCTCCTAGTATTGTAGCCAAGGAAAGAGCTGGCAAGAGTGCGTGGGGCCATCATGCCGGCTCGTTATTCGACAGGCCTGGTGGCACTGCTACCGGGGCCCAGAACAGAGATGGGGAAGCTGCAGTCCATGGGCCAAATTTGACCCACAGCCGTTTATTTGGCCCCTTTCCAATTCCCAGGTCTGGTCTGTGAATCCAGTCCCGAACATCTAGCACGGAGTGAGCTCAGGTGAAGGGAGCAGAGAGGAGGGCGGGCATGCGCTGCCATCATGTCCCCCGTTCTTTCAACCTTGACTTCCCGTCCCTGTATCATCTTAGCTGCTCTCTTCTGAATCTTCCCCCATTTGAATACACCCTATTAACGTGTGGTGCCCTGAACGGGACATAGCGCTCCCGGAGACTTCTCACCAGTGCACCACCCACCAGTTAATACATCCCCAAGTAGCCTTTGTCTTTTGTGCCACAGCACCGCATTGCTTTCCCTTGTTCAGTTTATGATCCGCCATAACTCCCCAATCCTCTCCAACGCTACTGCCGAGCCAGTAATCCCCGATTTTATATTGGTGGTTTCGTTCCTGTGTGCAATGCTTTGCATTTGTCTTTCCTTCTGTCTCCACGTAGGTTCAACACCGTTTCCATACAATCCACTAACGATTAGGCTTCCAACGGGCGTGGTGACCGCTGCCCCACCGCCGCCAGCCATTCCACAGGGCAGCTCCAACAACCAGCACCATGCGTGGGAGGAGGAGCCGAAGCCTCTGCTCTGTTCACAGTATGAGACGCTCTCAGACAGTGAATGAAGGAGAGTGGGAATTAAAATCATCCAATCCCAACAGCAAAGCAACCAACCAGGTGGCTAGCAAGCCGGCCAGGCCAGGGGACTCTTGACCATCTCAGACCATAGAGCCGTTGATGCCGGTCTGAGCAGCACCATTCCAACCTGTTGATTTTTTTTAATTATTATTATTTTTTATTATTTGGTCACATGTCTTGGTGGGAGGAATAAAAAGTTTAAATCCTTTTTCCCCTGCCCCAATCTAAAAGCCTTAAAACAAACAGATTGGTGGAACCCAGCCTAATTCTCTCTCCGACATCTGCACTGTACACAGCAAAATTGTTGGCGGCAAAGCAGCAGCTGATGATGGGCGGAGGAATCTCCAAAGGATTTGCGACTGACTAGGCAAATTAAAGTTTCTAATACTCAGGAGACTGCCCCAGCTCTTCAGAACCAATGAGAAGGAGGTAGCCCATTGGCAGAAGACAGCGTGAGCATGTTGGTTGTGTGTCTGTGGGCATGTGCTCTCCCTGCGTATACTTCATGTGCACTCCTGTTGCCTGTTATCCAGTACTTGAAATAGGTTTAGGCTGCCCTTCCCATTTTCCACATTAACAGCACAAGGGCTGCACCATTGGAATATACCATCTTGTGAAGGGGGAAGACTATTGGAAGCCATGAAGGACGAACCATTTTGGTCCCTCCCTCGGAAAGCTACGGTGTTCTCTTCCTTACACGAATCCTCGAGAGCGAGTTTATTCACCTAGCAGGACTGTCAACAAATGAAAATCAGAAACCAACAACTGATGTTGGGTTGGTGTGGGGTGCATAGCGAGAGGGAAAATAGGAGTCCATTAAAAACAAAACTTCCTTTGGAGAAAGGAGCTTTGGGTTGGAATTGTAGTTGGAAGCGCCATCTGCAGACAGAGGGAAGCGTGTAGTTTCTCGAAAGGGCGCTTCGTAATGGGTCTGCAGGGTCTATTTTTGATACCTTTGGCGAATGTTGTCAGACGTTTTGTGCAAAGGAAGGACTCTTCAAACAGTATTATAGGCTGCTTTTCAGTCTCTGCTCCTGTAACAAATCGAAAAAAGGTTCTCTAGTGCGCAAAGGCTTGGATGGGTTTGTCCATCGTATTGAAATGTCAAGAGGTAACATGAGCTATCAAAGTTGTTACATAATTCAGTAGAATGTATTAACTTAGGCTTTTTTAAAAAAACAAAAACAAATCTTGCCACAAATGCAGGGCCCTTCTCTTTATTACACCTCCTGTTCCTGACCTCTGCTTCGTCCGCTGGAGATGGTTTGGGGGAGTGGAATACGAAATTCATGAGATACTTTAATGCCTGGATTCTTTTTGATCCACACAAATGTTTAAATTTTCCTTTTTTATTTTGTTTGTTTTTTTCATTCCACAACAATGTTTTAGACTTTGAGAAATCAAAACATTACACTTATGTTGTCCTTCTCTTCTGCTTTCTCACTCTGGAAAACAAACAAAAAAAGGTCAAAAAGAAAAAAAAAGTGTATTAAATATTTTGCATTCTGTGTGTTCTAGAGCGCAACAGCCAGGACATGCACTGCTATGCATCCTTCCCCTGTCGAAGGGACAGCAGCTGCATGATCCAGTCTCTCCAAGCGGATCGAGATTCTGAAGCAAGGCTGGGGTCATGCTACCAGTGGGGTTTTCTACACTGATTCTAGAGAGTCTAATAGCAAAGCAACAGGGTTTTCCCCATGTACAGAGGCTAGGGGTTAAGTTCAATGTGTGCGTCTTTTCTGTTGTAAGTTGTTCTTAAAAAAAAAGGCGCACAAAAATATATTTTAAAGCGTTTTGGGCTCCCCTAGTGCTGCTGGCATTTCCTCTTTCAAAAAAAGAAAGTGGATGTTTTGAACCTATTTATAAAAGCAAACATCACCCCATCTTTCCCTCCTTCATGCTAGTGTAGTCTCAGGATCCTGAGATCACTTGAATCCAGGCAGGGAGATGACTACCTTCAAATCTCCATACCCTTTACAGCTTTCCCCCCTGCACCATCTGCCACAAACGCTTGGCAAGGCCTTGCTCTAGATTACTCAAGTCAAAGTGAAAACTCTTAGCAAAATATGCAAGGTCTGGACAAGATCAGGGGATCTTCTGCAAACAATCAACAAGGAAAATACCTCCAAAGTGAAGGGCTAAAACACAGCATGGCAAGGCAGCAAACTTCACTGTGTTTCACACCAGCGTGTGACGCACTCTCACCGCCCCACGGTTATTACTCAGTGACACAAGACTCGTTGACGCTAGCCAGTAGAAGGCCCTGTTCTGTGAGAAGAAAAGAGAAATCAAACTGATCCTTTGAGAAAAGCCCCATGAAGTTAAATTGATAGCCACGTCACACACACCCCCCCCGAGACCCTCTTGGGAAGCCTTTGAGGTCTCTGCTTTACAGTTTTGTTCTAGAAAGAGGTGAAGCGAGACACTGCTCGGCCTCAATTTTATTTGGGGGTGGGACGGAGAGGCAGTTAGCACTAGATGTTAGATGTTGGTCAAACCTTGGAAGCAGGATGAGTCATCTCCTGCAAAGCCTTAACAAGGTGGGAAGTCTTTAGTCTGTTGCTTTTCTTTTCCTGGATTTTACCACATGCCAAGGGACAAGCTGAGGACCTGATGTCCCCACAAGTCCACCCCTGTCCAGGGGGGAGCTCGCTGTCTGAGAACAGTCCTGTAACAGTTCTCCTAAAAACAACACGGCCCGGCAATGCCAGAACCAGTCTGTGAAGATGCTGTTTTAAAAAAAAAAAAAAGTCTTTACGTATTTGTGAGATTGTTTTGAGTCTTTTGGGTTTTGTGAACTGGTGCTCACCTTATATGGAGGGAAGTTGTCTGATGTCTCCTGAGAGGGGAAGTGGCTGGGATGAATAACATCCGTGTCCCAGAGGGAGCTAGTCCCTACCCTGTGCCTGCTGCCGCTGCCTCAGGAGCCAAGTGTCTGCATCTGTTCTCGTATTGATGGCAACAGGGACTGAATTGGCAGTCCCAGAGCCGGGTGTCCTGTGCAGCATGAGAGCAGGGCCGGTGCCAGCTCCCAACACTGCCTGGGCAAAATGCCCTACTCTCCATAGTGCAGAAAGGATGAGTCATTAGCCAAGATTGTCAACTAGCGCAAACTGTGACCCCCCCACCCCCCCAAATGTCTGGTTGGAAATGGGACAAAGAGCAACTGGGAAGAAGTGGCCACTTGGTGACACTAAGCGATTGAATTGGGAGTAAAGAGAGGAAACTAGCCCCGTGCTGAAACTTTAGCCTAGGCCCCTCTCCATGGGGTTGGCTAGCAAAGTTCCACACGACTCCTCAGTGCCAGGATGATGCCTCTGAAAGCAGGTCAGCAGTGGCCTGAGTTTGCAGGGGTGTTAAGGACACTTGCTCCCCACCCTGGAATGGCTACCTCCTGTCTTGCTGCAGTCTGGCTTAACTGTCCTGGAAGAGTTAGTTTTTCCACTTGCTTTTGCACCACTCTTTCTGTTGTCTTAGAGGCCTGCATGAAAGATGTTGAATGTTCGTTAGATGGGGGTAAATGTCCCCTCGAAACCACATGCACTCTGGGCTACACCCTCCACCCTCTGTGTATGGACTGTGGAATTCATTTTCACACACACACACCCAATCTATGCTTCTCTAAAACATCCAGGCCAAAACCCAAAGGATGTTGTGCTACAGAAACAACAACAAAACCTCTGATAGCCATGTGTGCCTAGAACCTTTTCACGTGCCGAATGCCGACACATGCTGCTTTGCCAAGTCCAGTGTCAGTAGCAAACGGAGCTGAAATTGGGCTACCTTGGAGGGTTGGTAAAAAAACATGTGAGCTTCAGGTAATTACAGCATCATAAAGGTTTGCAATATGCCAAGGGGGTGCATTTAGTGAAAGCTTTTTGGTACTTTCCTGTTGGAAGTCAGTGGCCGAACTCCCATTGACTTCAACAGGATATACTAGAATCCTGCCAAATGGGATCAAATGGATGCAGGCAAAGGTGAAAGTGAGCTTTGGCTGCAAGTTGTTATTGATGACTGCAGTGGAGCTCCCCTCATTGAGTGTTAAATGCATTTGATTCTTGCTTGTAGCCTCAGGAAAACCTCTCCTGGAACAAATTAATTCTTTTAGGTCAAATCAATGATTCGTAATGTAAGCCATGTCCATTTTCCTCCATGGACGTATCGAGCGTGTCCTCTCATACCAGCCACTAGAGGGGAGCCAGTAAATTATTAATTCTGTCAGTGCATCTTACTCCTAGTAGTTCCCATGCAGAGGGTAGAGCAGGATGCCACATTTTGCACAACGCCTCCAAAATGAGCTCTTTGCACTTAGTCGTTATCAGCTCAGTCTGCCAGCCCCCACCAACATAGAGCCACCCCATCTCTGCTACTCCAAGTTGGTCCTTTTCAGAAGGCTTTCCACCCTCAAAGCCATTGGCTTTCTCATTAGCAGCCCTTGGACCTTTTGTATCAGTCAATTAGGGTTTTACTCCCTGGTAATATGCTAAGATCCATGGTCATGAGACTATGGTATTAGGCTTCTAGAACATGGTGTTGAAATGCTGTAAATACTCTTGTGGCTTTTATCAAACACACTCTCCTTGCTTCCCCACACCAATGACTTTGAGTTAACGCAGGGCCACATGTGCGCTGTGTTCTCCCCATTAGTGGGAATGGTGGAAATACATAATGCACTGGGCCCTGAATCAAGAAATGGTATGTTTGTTTGTGAATAAGGCCCAAGCGTACATTCCACAAAGGGATTTCGGAACAGCCTCTCCTTCCTTCCAAATGCATATTCCCATGTGCCCAGATGCTGTACATTCTCTGTGTGTGTATATACTCTTGGTTTCTGTGTATACATAGATCTTTGTAGACATGCGTGTGCATATGCACACACGCATTTTCAATGTGCCTGAATCAGTGCAATGGCACATATCCATGTATGTACTTGCACATACAAGCCAGACTTTGGTCAACCTAGTTCATGACGGTTCAACCAAATTCCAATTCAAGCGACTTCATTGTGTGTTAGCTCCATCTAAGGTGAGCGCGGAGCACTGTGTGTGTTAGCTTCAAGGAAAGGGCATCCTTCATACTAAACTGTCTGCATAATCTCTGTCAGTTTTTAGTGACTTACGTCTTTGTGCTACCTGCTATGATTTTTATTGATTGTGCAATCAAAAAAAAGGAAGTTATGTTAAACTATTAAAAAAAAAGTTTGAAGTTAGTGTTAGCAACTTTGTAATTTGTACAAACAAACAAAAAAGATAAAAGGACAGTTTATTGTTTGAAACTGTACAAGGGGAAAAAAATCTATCTTTTGTACAACCAAATTGTGCATAGCTGTTTTGAAGCGAGTTGTATGATAGAACGGACTGTATATAAAACTGACGAGTTGTAAATATTTATGCAGCTTGCTATAAAGGGTTGGTTTCTTCTACTGAAGGTGAAGTTTTTGTTCACTTGTTATTTTGCTGAAACATGCCCACTGGCGAGCTTTGTGGGTCGCAGTGTCGGACGCACTGCCTTACTGTTTAAATAAAAAAGAGAGAAAAAAAGCTTATTGCCAGCCAAATGGGACTCTTTTCTGCTTCTTGGGGGTGAAGGAGATACAGTCAAGGGAAGGCTGGGGTTTGAGTTGCCACAGTGTTTCTGATCTTTGGGATCGCTCCTCAACAATAGTTATTTTGAGTCTCAATAGCAGAGATTCCATTCCTGGCCAATGGTCAGGTGCTAGATCCACCCCTGGGAATATTACCACCCTGCCCCCTCCCTCCCTGAATATCTGAGCGGGGCAGGCTCGCCCTCCGCTCCTGTCAGGCACACGTGAGGCTTGTCTGTGCAAGCACATCTCCTGCTTCTCCTCCTCCTCCTCCTCTCCTTTGTTTCCATGAGCAAGGGGTTAAAGTGGGGAGAGAGGTTCCTATGCTGAGGAGGGTGGTCTTCTGAAAGGGAAGGTGATAATTACCTCTACTCCTTTTTCCCAGAAGCCATCAGTTCTTCCTGCTTTTGTGTGCCTCTCGCAGCCTCTCCGTTCAGGCGCTAGGGTTCATCATGACGACAGTTCTCATGGTAGTAAAATCATTTACCTCAGTGGAGCTGCACCACTAGATGCTTCCGGCCTGATTTTCAGCAGTGCCGATTACCCACAAACCTCTGCAAAGCAATGGAAACTACAGGTGTTCACAGCTTTGGACACCAGACCTTGTGTGAACTATATCCGGTTATACGTGGCTGCCAGTCTCACATGCAACCATCCTTGAAGTCGGAGTTCAGCAGAGACCCCAAAGGGCAATGCTCTAATCGCTAGAGTCCTAGGACTAGAAGAGCCCTCCGGGGGCACCTAGGGGTCTTCCCCTCAGCAGAGCTGCAGTATGGAAAGCTCCCTGTGGCTCTAAAAGCAGCAGATTGGGGGCTGGGAGGCAGTCCAGGAACTTACCCAGAGAATATCAAAACGCCTGCATCTCCCCTCACTCCACCTGCTGTAAATAAAAAAAAATAACAGCAAAGAAAGTCTCTGAAATAGACTATACATACACCCTACCTCCCAGCGCTTCAAATGGACCCCACGCTGAGTCCCAACACTCGAGCTGCATGGGGTCTTCCAAAAGCAGGACAGTCCTGCCTAAAACTACTATTGGGAGATAGGATAACCAGAGGCCTTTTTCCTGCCAGCATCGTACCCCAAGCTAACCTGGGCCACTGTAATTTGGATGCCCTCTGTGTAAGATTTACATATGGCAGGAAAGACCATCCATTAGGGTTTACACCAACCTCGTTTCTGCTTTTGTGATCTTTTGTATGAGCAAACTCACTGTTGAGGGAAACCACAGGGCACCCTGTGGCCAGCATATGTTTCATAACTCTCCATGTGCCCGGCCCACAGAGAGCATGTACCTCTAGCCCAGGTTCAGCCACAGAGTCTGGCTTTTCAGTTCAAGCTGTGGAAACCTACACCTGTAGCCCTGGATGTCCTGACTTCAGGCCTGCAGAGCCGTGGCTACAGAACCAGCAGACTGGGGGCTGAAATACAGTTAGGGCTGAACCAAATAGTAAGCATTTTATTTGCGAGTATTCCCAAGTACCAGCTCCATGTGTTCAGCCTCAGTACTCTGTTAAAATACTCGGTAAAATAAAACCGAGTACCAAGTATTTACTAAGTACCCTCATATAGGGGCAGCAAACGTCCCATACTGAATACTGGGCCAATTACTCAGTAAAACCAAGTCAAATATGTCTCCTTGTTCTCTTAGTGTGAGAAAGGACAAACAACAATTCCCTATTTACTTTTTCCACACCACTCATGATTTTATAAACTTCTATCATATCCCCCCTTAATCGCCTCTTCTCCAAGCTAAACAGCCCCAAAGTGTTGAGCCTCTCCTCATATGGAAGTCAATCCATTCCTTCTATCATTCTTGTTTACCCTTCTCTGAATCTTCTCCAGTTCTAGGATATCTCTCGAGATGAGGCGACCAGAACAGCACACAGTATTAAAGGTGGGGTCATACCAAAGATTTATACAGCGGCATTATGATACTTCCCCTTTTTATACTATATTCCTTTCACAATAATGTCTAGCGTTCAGTTTACCTTTTTTCCTGTTTCTGCACACTGAGCCGATGCCTTCAGGAAACTATCCACAGATGCCAAGATCCTCCTGAGTGGTTATAACCAGATTAGAACCTAGCATCGTGAATGTAAAGTGAGGATGATTTTTTGCTGTGTGTATCACCTTGCACTTAGCAGGATTGAATTTCATTTGCCATTTTATTGTCCAATCACCTAATCGTGCAACGATCCCACTGTTGTTCCTCACAGTCTGCCTGGGTCTTAACTAACTTGAATAACTTGGTGTCCTCTGCAAATTTAGCCACTTCACTGGTTACCTCTTTTTCTAGATCATTGATGAATATGTTAAACAATACTGGTCCCAGTACACTGACCCTTGAGGCACCCCACTATCCATGGGGTGGGACTTGGGGTTGAAAATCAGGATAATTTCTGAACCGAAGTGACCCAACTTCAAATTCGATTTTGGATTGTATTATTCGGAATTGGTTTCAATATAAGCCTAAATACAATGTCTTCCCCCAGCTCTGCCTCCCCCGGATACCTGCCTGGCCCGGAGGAAGGGGTCCGGGAGAGGCAGAGCTGCGGGGCAGAGGGACTGTGCAAGGATGGAGGGAGTATTTATTTATTTATTTATTTATTATAAGCATTTTTATCCCGCACCCTCCTCCTAAAAGCAGCTCAAGGCGGCTAACATAATTTTTAAAATATAAAATACAAAATATAAATACAATAATACATATCAATATATTAAACAAACAACACTAAAATGCATAGGGCGTGTACTCAAAAATAACAAAAACACTCCCCCCACCCCTCCCTTCACCCGGCTCCCTCACCAAAAACCTGGCAGAAAAGCCGGGTCTTGCCTTGTCATCTAAAGGAGGAGGGGTGCGGGGCCCCATGGACCTCTGCCAGAATGGAGTTCCACAGCCTCGGTGCGGCCACCGAGACCGACCTCTCCTCTCTCGGGGGAATTTGGAGAAGGACGCTCCCGGTTGACTGCAGGGGTCGATCTAGAGCCCAGGGGGTGAGGCGGTCCCACAGATCGGTCGGGCCTAGGCCGTGTAGGGCAGCACCAACCCCTTGAATCCGGCCCAGAAGACGATACGCAGCCAGTGCAAAGAACAGAGCACGGGTGTCATGGGTTCACAGTGACCCGTCCCCGTAAGGAGATGGGCCGTCACGTTCTGCACCAGCTGCAGCCTCCGAACCGTCACCAAGGGTAGCCCCACGGAGTTGATTTACTTACTGATTTTCCTAGGCTCCGGAGCCCGCAGTGGCCTTCTCAGATCTGCACTAGGGAAAAAATACCAAACAAAATTGCTGTGCATATGCAAAATGGCCATTATGGGTATTTTGTCTATTTTTGAAGTATTTGAGTTTATCTATTCCATACCAATGCCCGCCTGATCTCTCCCTCTCTCTTTCCTTCCTCTCCTCTTTACTGGAATACGTTGCTTCACTGCTAATGATGGCATCCCCTTCAGTCGCCTCCGTCATACTCCATTGTTTAGTATGTATGGCAACAACAAAGCGAAGGTGAAGGGGTACGGAAGACAGAGCCACCCACTAGAAGTGATTTTAATGCAACGGTCATCGAATAAGGGACTCTTGTCCCGCATTTACGCAGAGTTAAAAAACGTGTGGTATAAACCCAGGGGGAAGGACTATGTGAACAAATGGGGAATAGACATGAGTAGGCAATTTTCAGGGGCAGAGAAAATGGAAGCGTACAAGCATATACACCAATGTGCTATATCAATGGCGGTAGTGGAAACTCAACTGAAAGTCTCACTGAGATGTTATATGACGGCAATTATGAAGGCAAAATGGCTGGAAGCGGAGTCTGAGCTATGTTGGCGTACATGTGGAGAAGTGGGAACATTGTATCATTGCCTGTGGGCATGTAGCAAAGTACGCACCCTGTGGGCTAAAGTTGGGGAGGTCATTAGAGAAACCACAGGATTCATGCTGCCGATAGACCCCACCATTGCCCTACTGGGGATATACCCCAATATCCCCTTAGTGAAACCACACCGACAGACCTGTGTCCACATGATCCTAGCTGCAATTGTGATAGCAAGAAGGTGGAAAGGACTGGATCCACCAACAGTGGGGGAATGGTACAAGAGACTATGGTACATTATATCGTTGGGGGAAACAGTTGCAGAGGCAAAGGAAAAAATGGGAGATTTCTTCATAGATTGGTCGACCTGCTTTGAATATCTGAAACAGAACTTAAACGTGTTGGAACCTGAGGATGTGATATGTATAACTGAACCGTAAAGGATAGGTGGTAGGGGGGGACAGGGAGGGAGGGGTGGGGGGATAAAAGGGGGGGAGGCTGCATTAAGCGGTAGTACATGGGGTGGGAAGGGATAAGGGTTGGGAAGGGGGTAAAGGGAAAGCGAAAGACAAGGAAATGGAAAAGATAAGATGTGTAAAACTGGAAAATGTACTCAGCAAAATGCTGAACTGTTCAAAGTTATGTATATCTTTTCTGAACAAAAAAAACCCCAATAAAATAATAATAATTAAAAAAAAGAAGCCAAGAGAATACCTGTTCCTGCAAGTGAACTATTCCGCAGTGCAAGTGAGGAAAAAGCAGTCGTCTCCACATCCCATCAGCCTAAGACTGACACTGCCCTCTCTTAGCAAAAGCGGATTTAAAAAGTTTCCAATGGCCTTCCAATATGCCAGGGCCACCTAGAAGGAGAATCCCTGGAAAATCCTATCCCCAAACGTTTCTTATATCATCAGTGGAGGTGAGGTATTTCTGTCATCCGGACCAACAACCTAGACTCTCTTAGAATTCCACCAACACTTCAACGCCCACCATCCCTCCCTCAAACAAACTCTCGAGCATCCCCGACACCAGTCAGCATAAACAGGGGGACCCTGCAGACAGCAATGGACAAGGAAAATCTTGTCATGCCTGCATGCACAGATCCAGCAATCACCCAAGACACTAACAAAATCTGTCATCTCCAACAAAGCACTCAAATTCCTGAAGAGAAGACCTGCGATGCATGGTTTCTCTGAGGTTCTCAAGGTTGGTTTATTTCTGTGTCCATTCCCACTCTGGTCGACTAGGTGGCAGCATCTGACTAGACCAGCGTTCCTTGCCCTTGAAGTTTTTTTACAGAGGAATGCTGTTTATTTGCTGCTGGGGCAGTTGTGCGTTATTCCTGGCCGTAGACAAGATGTCAGTGAAATCACCTTCCCTCCTCTGCTGTAGCTGGCAGCGCTGCCTTGAGGGCCTCTTCTCTCATAGGAGTTAACATGGTCTCCTTTCTTTGCTGCTTCTAGACCAAGTCAGAGAGTCTGGAGAAAGGGGTGTGTGTCTTTATTGAGTCTCCTGATTGCTGGAGCGTATTAAACCGTGCCCCACTCCCCACTTTTAATCTTTGGTAATTGAGGGCCTTCCCCATTACATCTTGCTCCCATCCTCCCTCCCCCACTTTCCTGTTGCTCAGGGAGAGGGGCTAAGTGGGAATGGGCCTTGGTGCAAATGATGGATTAGGCCCCTACTGGGGCACTCCTCTCCTCTCCAGTGTGCGTGTTATATGCATTGTACATGCGTGTGGCCGGTCCTTCCTGTCCAGCAGCATCCCTTGCCGTTCTAGCAGAGCTGGCCTCGGAGGTGGCGCTGAACTCCTCCAGGACCTTGGTCCTGGGGGACTTCAATGTCCATGCCGATGCCGACCTTGTAGGAGCGGAGCAAGAATTCATGGCAACCATGGATTTGTCCCAAATGGTCAACTGCCTGACCCACGTGGGGTGGCATACCCTCGACCTGATCTTTAGTTCTGGCCTTGAGGCGGGTGGTCCAATAGTGGGGGAGGTTAGGGCTTTGCCCTTGTCATGGACGGACCATTATCTCCTCCAGGCCAGCCTCTCAGCACGTCACCTCCAGAAGGGGATGGGACCAGTTAGATTGGTCCGCCCTCAGAGGCTGATGGAATCCCAGCGGTTCCAGGAGGTCCTGAGGGAATTAACCTTGGACGTGGACGGCCACTCGGTCGATGAGCTAGTCCAGCATTGGAACACCTTGCTGGGGGAGGCCATTGACAGGGTGGCTCTGAGACGCCCCCTGCCTCTGTCTCATCATCGCAGGGCCCCTTTGTTTACTGAGGGGCTGCGGTGTATGAAACAAGTAGGCAGGAGGCTAGAGCGACGTTGGCATCGGACTCGATCTGACTCCGACCAACTTCTCTATAGGGCCCATTCGTGGTCCTATGTTGAGGCCATGAGGACAGCAAAGAAGGAGTTCTTTGCTGCCCTCATAGCGTCTGCGAAGTCACGCCCGGCGGAGCTGTTTCGGGTGGTGCGGGGCCTGGTCAGTCCGGCTTCCCTCTGCCTGGATGGGGACTTGTCCCAGGCCCGCTGTGAGGAATTTGTCACCTACTTCACAGACAAGATCGCTCGGATTCAGAGCGACTGACGCTGGGTTGGGGGCAGTAGGTGGAGAGCACGAGGTGATGGAGGCCCCATCTGGTCCAACTTTGTGGGGGGAGTTTGAGGAAGTGACACCAGCCGATGCAGTGGATGTCTTGGGGTCTGTGAGAGCCACCAGTTGTGAACTTGATCCATGCCTGTCCTGGCTGGTGAAGGCCTCCAGGGAGACATTGGGGACGGTGCTGGCGAGAGTGGTTAATGCGTCCCTGCGGCAGAGGAGGTTGTCACCTAGCCTCAAGGAGGCTGTGGTACGTCCCCTGCTGAAAAAAACATCATTGGATGTGGACGCACTCACCAGCTACCGACCTGTCTCTAACCTTCCCTTTTTAGGGAAGGTTATTGAGTGGGTGGTGGTGATCCAGCTCCAGGTGCATCTAGATAGCATCGGTTTCCTAGACCCTTTTCAATCTGGGTTCCGTCCCGGCTATGGCACTGAGACAGCGTTGGTGGCCTTGGTCAACGATCTCCGCCGGGAGGTGGCTGCAGGATGTTCTACATTTCTTATCCTATTCTATTCTAAAACCTATTGAACTAAATGGAATATCCTAATAATTAACTACAAAGGCCTTGTCCTACAAATACACTGTATCTCTATCTATATAACTAAGCTAACTACTATGTATATCTAACTAGAAACTGTCTATCTAATAACTATCTAGCTATACATACAATATTACACAGGAGGAAACACAAAGACCACAGGGAGGGGTACAAAACTGAAATGAAAATCAATCTAATACTATTCCTACTCTAAATAAATCCAAAACTTAAAACAGGGGAAGGGAATCAGGGATGGAATAAGAGGGAGAGGGAAAAGGATTGAATGGAGGGGGGAGGGCGGAAGGAAGATTGAACACAGGGAACACAGGGAGGGGTAAAACAAAATATAACACCTAAATCTATCTAATATAATCTAAATAAATGAGAATATGGAGGTAAATGGGTTGGATGGGTGAAATAGGAGGCGGATGGCAATGGATTAGGAATAGGAAGGAACAAAAACTGCTGGGAGAGAGGGAGCCTTCTGAAACGCCTGCTGTTCAGGAACAGTGACTAGCTCAGAAGGTGCTGGGAAGGGGGGAGGCAATCAGTTTTGTTTCTTGCTACGCCCGCCTCACCGCAAGCCCCATTGGCTCCGTGTAGCCTAGCCCGTGGCCAATCGCAGACTGCGAAGCCAGTGGTCTGAGGCGAAAAGGAATGGTGATTGGGCAGGCTGGCTGCTACTCCAAGCCTCTCCACTCCTGGTGCCTGGAAGTCTGCTCCTCAGCTGACTCCCCCTCCCTGTCATGTTTGACCTTCCAGTGACACTTTTTTGGCCACACGAACTCGATCCGAACTGACCAAAGTGTTCGGTCATTTCGACGTTCGGATCTAGTTCGGTTCGGTCAGTTCGTGTTCGGATTCGGGTTCGGTCGTCCGAACAGACCGAGTTTGGTTCGAACTCCGAACTTCCGAACCGCGTTCACTCATCCCTAGTGCTGAGATAGCGGTGTGACCTGGGGAGTCTGGACGGGACTGTTCTTGAATGGTTCCACTCATTCCTCTCAGGGAGAAGCCAGCGGGTAGTATTGGGAGCTGAAACATCTTGCCCCCGCGCTTTATCTTGCGGCGTTCCGCAGGGTTCCATTCTGTCTCCATTGTTATTTAACGTCTATATGCAGCCCTTGGGGGAGGTTGTGAGAAGGTTCGGGGTGCGATGTCACCAATATGCTGATGATACGCAGCTGTACCTCTCTTTTTCAGCTGACCCAGACCCTGCTGTCTCATTGCTATCCCAGTGTTTGGAGGCCGTGACGGAGTGGATGTGGCAGAGCAGACTGAAACTCAACCCCGATAAGACAGAGGTGATGGTCGTAGGGAGGTGTTGGCCCCCCTGATTGGGGGGGTTCGCCCTCCTATAGCTCAGCAGGTCCGGAGTCTGGGGGTGATATTTACTTGTCCTAACTCTGTTTTTAAATTGTGTGTTGTTTTTAAAAGAATTGTTTTCTTTAATTGTTTTGTTGGATTGTACGTCGCCCCGAGATGCCGTAGGCATATGGGGCGACTAAGAAATGTTTACCCCTTTGCTCTCTGACTCCCCCACCCTTGCTGCCCCATCATTTTGGAATTTCCCCCCTAGTTCAGTCAGAGTGGGGCTAGATCTTTGCCAGCTGTGCTCTTCTTGCATTTCCCCCCCCCAACACACACCCTCTCCCTCTCCTGATTGAGAATCACAAATTTAGAGTTTTCCTTAAAACCCCAGGCCCTGGAGTCAGAGGATGAAATGAGACTGTCGACTTCTGTGTTCTAGAGGGTAACACAAATCCTTTTCTGTCCCTTGCGGAGGAAGCGAGAGGTTTGAAGATTTGAGCCTTAAGGCAAATAAAAAAGGAGGCCCCGTGAATGATCTAACACCCCCTGGGTTGCCACCGATGCAAATATTTAAGGAACACTTATGAAAAATACATGTTGCAGGGCCTGCATTGGCCCCTTAGGCACCAGCGTGTGTAGGGCTTGCATTGTGTGTGTTCCTTAAAAATGTGCATAGGTGGAAACCCTAGCCTCCCCCCTCCCCACTAATTAGGAAGCCTATTGCAGCCCCTCTTTCCTAAGAGGCCAGTTCAGGAGAGAAGGCCTCCATTCAGAGCCTCCCTGTAACAGGGCTACTGTGAATCCATGCAGCATCCAGGCTAGAGAAGTCCTTGCAGAGAGGCCGTCTACGCCCCGGGAGCAGGCATTGGGACAAGCCTGGAAAAGTCCAATGAGTGTTGCCTGAGCACTGCCGGCTCAGCGGGACGAGAGTGAGGAGCACATGGGATAAAAGGCTGAGCAAGGAGGCCAAGCAGGAAGAGGTACGAGGAGCCAATAGTCCGTGCCTTGGGGCGAGAAGTGCTGGGCAGAGAGGGCCCAGCTCAGCTGAAGAGGCCAGGGCCCTGCATCACACCGGGCTCTTCGGGGGAACCGGCTGGCAATGGGGCCAGGCTATAGGTCTTTGGGAGAAGGAGCCCTGTCTGCTTAGGGGGCTTGCCTCCAGCCGTAACCGAGCGGGTGGGCTCAGAGCCTGGATTTCTACACAACGCGAGGCTCGTTCAATGCACGGGGACTCTGAACCGTCGCTATCTGGGAATGGACTGGGGGCTGGCTGGCTCGCTGGCTGGGAGTGGATCCTGAGGCAATTTAGGGCTAGGCATGAGGCCACCCACTTGCAGCCCTCGTAGGGGCCTGAGGGTATAGGTTTCTATCCCACTCTACCGCTGGGCCTCAGGACAGGTTAAAAAAGAAATAAAAAGCCCCTTCCCTCCAACCTTTGCAAATCTTAACCTTAACCCCAGCTGCCAAACACATTGCCTCCAGAAACCGTACAGACTAAGGGGAACTTCCAGGGGCCGGGAGGGGGAGTTCCTAGCCGCCAAACATAGCTCTCTGCGGCCCTTACTGCAGAGCCGTGACCCACCGCAGCGGGTCAGGATGGGACGTAGTGGCAGATCATTCACGGAGGGCCCTGTGAGGGGACCGAGGGGAGGCACTTTTCCTAAACAGGAACTAGAGCAAACCTGGCTAGTGGCCCAAGGATGGTGCCGTGACATTAGCCTGGGACCCGGCAGGGCCAGTTTCGGGCCCCTGTTGTGCTCTATTAGTTAGAATCCCCAGCGACGCAATTCCTCATCTCTGAAGTGGGGAGAGCAGCCTTTTGTAGGGTGGGACCCTGTGCTAATGGGGGCTAGCTTACTGCCCTGGCCAGAGGGGATTGCTTCTGCTCCCCCTACAAAGTCGTATGAGAAAGGAAAAGGGGGCAGACCGGGGTTGCGTTGAGAGATGCGGATTCTCTTCCCACCTCTGCCCCTGCTTTCGTGTGCGCTCTTGGGCAAGACGCTGATCTAGTCTGGGCCAGACCTGTCCCACCTCCATCCCAGCCCCTCTTTTAAAGGACCTTGAGATT
This sequence comes from Sphenodon punctatus, assembly GCA_003113815.1. Taxonomy (NCBI): domain Eukaryota; kingdom Metazoa; phylum Chordata; class Lepidosauria; order Sphenodontia; family Sphenodontidae; genus Sphenodon; species Sphenodon punctatus. The sequence continues at coordinate 11,586,452 of QEPC01002388.1, read as the reverse complement.
CTTGAATGAGAGTGCAAGTTTTAAGGTCCCACTGCAATCCCGACCCCACCCCCCCCAACCTGGTGTGCTGCCACGGAGCAACAAATCACACCCAGGCTTTCCTGCCTGGAGCCCAAATGTTGCTGTAACTGAGCCTGCCCAAACACTTCCCCCAAGCTTGCAAGACCCCGACGGGAAGGGAGGAGCACCTCTTCCCTTGGCAGCCCTTCCAAATACATCAAAGACAAAGTGTGAGAGGAAATGGGAGGGGCAGGGCCTGGTCCTTTCAGTGGCCCAGCTCCTTTCCTTTCACAGAGCGTCTGGGACGGGGAGCACGGCCATGGGGTTTAGCTTGGACTCGGGCTCTAGCACTTTAAATGGGTCTTTTCTTCCTTGGTCCCTTCCACACTGGCCTGTCGGAGCCATAAACCTTCCCAGCCAGACTGGGGCAGGCCTGGGTCCCAGTTATGGGCTCTTCTAAGAGCAAGGGGCCTGAGTCTCCAGGGGCAGGGTGAGAACTCCCATTTCAGGCTGCCACCGCTCGAAAGGGAGCTGAAATCATGGAAATAAATAAGCTGCCACTACGAAGGTGGCCACTGGCCACCTCTGCAAACTTTTAAGCAACACTTATGAAAAATGCATGTTGCAGGGCCAAGGCAGGCCCTGCAATGTGTATTTTCCATAAGTGTTCCTTCAAGGTTTGCAGAGATTGCCCTAGCCAACACACACAGTCTGGATCCCTGCTAAGAAATGTTCAGAGTGGGCAGGGGAGCAAACAAGACCAGATTTCCAACCCCCAGAGCCTGGGCTAAACTGGGCTCCCTCACTCCATCGTCATACTAAGCCCCCGTTCCCACCCAGTCACAAGTGCCCTCGACTCAGTGCTGCAGTTGGTTGCTTGGGCTCTGGAACATAGCAAGCACTCCTCCTTCTGGAGGATTCATCAAAGCCAGCACCCCCATCTTGTTTTCTTTCGGCAAGGCTTGTTCTGCTGCACCAGTGATTAGGGCTGGAACAGGGGATGGGTTTGCTGCAAGAATTCACCAAGTTCTGGCATGCTGGGGAAGAGTACCAGACAGGCCGCAAATCCTTCCCACCCCAGTCTCGGCTTATCTGGGTCCCGGGGGGCACAGCAGCAGGGGCAGTGGCTGGCAGCAGAGGTTGCAGAGTGACAATTGTCCAGGGTGACAGGGGAAGCCAAGGGTGGAGGCTGAAGGGCCCTTCCTGAATGGACCAGAGGATGCAAGTTGGGTACCAGAGAATTCAACAGGAATTTCTGTTGTTTTTTAAGGGGACCCATTTCAACCTTAACCAGATGAGTGATTTGATCTGATTTATACCCCGTCCTATCCCCCAAATGGCTCAGGGCGGCTTACAATAAGATTGAAAAAAGATCAGCATAAAATATATATAAAATACATCTGCCAGCGGCCCATCCCTCCCGCTCCCATTCCTCTACCTCTCACTTGGAGGAATTCTCTGCCCCAGCCTGCTGGGTTTTGCTAGCTCTGCCGGACCTTTTGGACTTTAGAGTCTCACCATTTTTCTTAAAGCCTGGAAACACAACTCTCTCAATTACTTTAGAAGGAAATCTATCTATGCTGGGCCTTTGCGATTGTAGCAAGAAGTTTTAAACATCGCCAGCATGTGCTTTGAAGCCTCCAAGGAGGATTTTAAAGGGATCCAAGCTTTGTTACATTATTTTTTTTTAAATCTCCTGATTTTTAAAAAATCAATCTCATTATTTTGGAGGATCCTGATGCATTTTTAAAAAAAAAAACATTTGCAACTGGCTGTCTGGGATGTCGGTTTCCCGTTAGCCATCTCCTATACAAAGTGCAGCCTTTGAATCCCCCCAAAAAGGCATGCGGCTCACCAGTTGCTCAGGAGAGAGGCCAAATGCAATCCAAGGTTGCAGAACTCAGAAAAAGCAGTCAAGGTCCAAGCTTCAAAAGCTGTCAAGGGAGGCCTGTGCAACATCCACACTTCGCTTGCTGCTTTCTTTCCTTGCTGAAGGAAGGTTAATTAAAACGACACGGTCACAATATTTCTCATAACTTGAAAAATCATTTCCCTCCCACTCCGTAACTTACAATACATACGCTTCTTTGACTCGTTCCCCTCAGGCGTGCCCGCCCTCCCTGCTTTGGTGTGTGCAAAAACACTTTTGTGGCAAGACACGTGCGCCCTCCCTCGCATCTTGCTATCTGTCCACCATCTTGGTATCTGGCAATGTCACCCAGGGAGTGGGGAACCCGCCCACACGTCCCCCTCGGGTACAGATTGAATGAATAGTAGAGTTTGCATTCACAGACGTTTGCATTTTCAGATCACCGTCGGAATACCCAAGGGATAAATTAATGAAAATAAATAAATGCCCGTAACTGAAACTGGCATTTCATTTTGGATACTTTCTTCACTTCAGAATTTCGGATACCCTGTTTTGGCTTTTACCAGAACAGTGCCAAAACCAAGTTACCAAAATGGCCAAACCAAAATGTCTGAAGCAGATATCTGGCAACATAGGCCTGAGTATCCACAATGTCAGATCTGCATGGACGGGGGGGGGGATGTGTCAGATATTAAGTTTGCTGTTGTAGCCAAGTGGATCCATGCGCTTTTTCTCTGAGCTGCGTGTAGCTGTGCTGTTGGCCAGGCAGCAGGAGGTCTGGGACCCCTGACATGACCAGAGTTACCCACCCCTGAACCTACCTTCTCAGAGCTAGGAACCGATACTTAATGCCGGATTTGGAATGCACGGGGGTAATGGGAGGGGACAGGTGAGGTGCGGACAAGTACAAGACATTTTCGATTGGCTGGCGGGGCAAATCAAAGTGACCATTTAGGCATTTTTCAATCTCATTAGTGACTGACTGTGTGTGCTACACTGCTGTATCTATGTAGGCAAGGATTACAGCTTGAAGTTGAAGGGGGATTCCTGGCCATTGGCACTTCTAGGTTTGGTATTTTTGGTGTAGGTTTGTCAAGATGTGCCCAGCTTGGGCACGGGGGATACATTCTGGTAATTATTTATGGTGATTCATTAACTTTCTGGTTAATTATCTGCAGTTCTGAGTTCCAAGGATTTCTGGAGTTCCGAGTGGCGGCGGAAAACTCGACCTTAGCGTTCGGAACCTCAGAAACACTCGTGGGTTTGTTTTTTTCATATTCGGTGCAGGCCTAATCCAACTGGCCACCTGCAACCAGCCTTCCTAACGGCCAGGCATGATCCCGCCTGAACCCAGGCTTTCCAGGTACAGCTCCAGGCTGTGGGTTGGTTCTAGGGGTGTGCAATTTGGTTTTGTTATTATAATAATGAAAATGAAAAATAATAACGAAAACAAAAACAAAAAATAATTTTCTTTTTTGAAATAATGGGAAAACACTGGAAAATGTATTTCTGGCTATAATATTTTTGTTTCTTCTTCAATTCTGATGAAACTTGGGGAGATTGTACCCGCAATGGAGGACAGTATGTGTACCAAAGTTTGAAAATATTGTATAAGCAATTGAATGTTGTGATTTTAAGAAAAGCTTCATACCCATTCCTGGCTACAACTTCTTTATCTTCCATCCAATTTGCATGAAACCTGGGAAGATTATGTCCCTCCACAATATTACCAATACCTAGACAAAAAACCTTGGGTTTAAGAAGCTCGTTAAGGCGGCATTACAAATTATACTCAAACACTAACATGACAGTAAATTGTATGTTAAGGCAATTTTATTAAATATCAGACCAATCTATACATTTTTATTTTCTCATTCATTAATTTAAAAAATTAGCACTTAACTGAAATTAAGCTGCATATGTGTGGTATGGTGACTGAATACTACTTTTACGTGATGAGGAATGTATACAGTTTATTTTCAGTTGTCATAAAATTGCCTTAACATACAATTTACAGTCATGATAACATTTGAGTATAATTTGTAATGCTGCCTTAACAAGTTCTTATACCGAAGGTTTTTTGTCTAGTTAATTTGCCCTTCTATTGAAACTTAATAGTTTACCATCATCATCCTCCTCCTCCTTTATTGCTTGGCCATAGCCATTGCAAAGCACAAAAATAAATAAATAATCAAAAAACCTACTCCCATTTACAAAGTTTCTATAATACATATCTCGCCTCCCGACGGGCGATATCTCACTATCCAATTCATAAATAATTAATTTATCCATTTTTTATAAAAGTTTTGTTAATGTATAAGCTGGCCCCAGACACAAGAGCACTGCAGGTGCTCACCCATCCCCTCACATGGAGCAACCTGGTTTTTTTGCAGGTTTCTCTGTGCAGGGCTGGTGGGTGAAGGTGTGTGTTACACAGGAGCGTGCAAGCGACTGCTTTCATATGAGACATACCCACTCATGCCACTGCGTGAGTGCGTCTCGTGTAAAAGAGGTCAGACACTCATTCACACATGTGCTCTCCCCTCTCTCACACACACTCATTCAGACACACTACACACACATGCTCTCACATCACACACTCATTCAAATTTATCAGCCATGCACACTAGACCAGGGGTGTAGATAGGGTGCAATGGGCCCCTGGCCAAGAAGTCAAGATGGGCCCTGGGGCAGCGTGAATTAATTATATGGGGGGCGCAAATGAACTGGTTATGGGGTGCAGGTTTAAAGACATTATTCCTGTTAGCAATAACTTCATTAAGAAGAGTTAGTGAAATAGCAGCCATAATAATCTCAGAACCATATTTGCAGATTTTCCAAGATAGAATAGATATTGCTTTACATCCTAAATTCCTACCTAAGATAGTATAA
>QEPC01002388.1:11556107-11579179 GCA_003113815.1 Sphenodon punctatus | reverse complement strand
TATTCCTGTTAGCAATAACTTCATTAAGAAGAGTTAGTGAAATAGCAGCCATAATAATCTCAGAACCATATTTGCAGATTTTCCAAGATAGAATAGATATTGCTTTACAGCCTAAATTTCTTAATATAAGTAAGACAGTTGTGAGACTGTGGCCCTTTATACATGGGCCTCTCCCACCCATGAACATGCAGATTTCTGTGTGTTCATGGGTGGGGGAGCCCCGTGTGAACAGCACAGCATGCATGCCTGCAGTGAATGGGGGCGGGGTGCGCGTGCCTAACACGCATCCCCACTCATCCCCATGCACGGAGCATCCGTGGGAAACACTGTTTGCTCCGTGGGTTCGGATGAGTGGGTGGTGAGTGGGGATGTGTGTGCGGCCGTGTGCATGTCCCGTCCATGCACCGGCACGCCCACAGACCAAAAACAGCCTCTGAGGACGAGCCACTCGAAAAAGACCAGAAGGTTGCTGCCTTGTAAACAAGGTTCTTCGAGATGGATTCTAACAGTCTCACAACACCCACCCTTCCAGCCCCACATGAAATCTTTTTCTTATATTCCTAGAAAGGCTTATAAGGAACTGTCATTTTGAGGGGAAGAGTGCTCTTTATACTAGTGGAGCTCAAGACCACTACATGGTCTATTATTTGACTAGGGTGAGCGCGCACAACCCAGTTGTGAGAATGTTGGGATCCATCTCGAAGAACCTTCTTTACAAGGTAATAACCTTGATCAGCACATGGGAAGGAGTTGTTTGTAAACAAACAGCTTTATCTCCTAGTTCGATTGGTGTCCCAGTGTCCCGCTGCTGCTACTGCAGCGCTACTAGCAGGCAGAGGCAGGTGAGGGATGGGGAACCCCCCTCAACCTCAGTCCCCCCAGCCCCCGTGATCCACCCCTGGACTCCCCTTCATTGTTTGTAATCACAGAACATGTGTTGCTGAAGGAAAGTTGGAATGGTTGGCAACCAAAGGTTTTTGCCCTACTGACTCCCATTGAACAGCATAGGTGCTGTTCAATGAGAGTTTGCTACCGCCTTAACTATAGACCCACAATTGTGGCTCTGTAATCTGCCAAATTTCAGAAAGATTGGATAAAGGGTCCTGATGTTATAAGCCATTAACTTGAAAATGCATTTCTGGCTGTAACATTTTTATATTCCATCCTGTTTCCAAGACATTTGGCAGGAATGTATCACATACCTTCCCTGTCAGCTCTGCCAAACTACAGGACAATTTGATAAAGGGCCCCAATTTTATAAGCAATTAAAGTTGTCCCCTTGAAGACCATTATACAGATAAATAGCAACACATGCAGTGCCAGTCAGGGGCAGGCAGGCTTTAGGAGGGACGACGGGGAGCAACCCAACAGACTGACACATTCACTGGCCAATTACTGCATGCTTCCAGCTTTACAGAACCAATCGGTAGTGGCTTCGAAATGGGCATAGGGGGCCGCCCTCAGGTGGGCATAGAAGGGACATAACTGGGACTTTGGGGATAGCATCCTAGAAATCAGGAGACATGGTTTACACATCCAGGCTGGCCAATTATCATCACAATCACATCCTGCAGCACTGTGACAGAGGACATAAGAGAATCTCTCTTGGCTCTTTCCTAAACAGATGATTCTAACTTCCCAGTAACAAGTGGAGGAGAAATGCTGGGGTGGTCACAGCACAGAAGGAGGATATTTGGCTGACATTTCTGCTGGCCAATTGGCATCACAAACCGATCTTATACCACAGTGACACGTAAGAGAATCCCTGGCATAGGCTCATTCTCTGCCTATGCTGTGCACACCTCTTTCCGATATTTGGCAGAGATAATTGTGAAAGTGTGAGATACAGCCCTGCCAAATTTCATGTACACTGGTTGGACTACAAAGATGTTACAGTCAGACATACATTTATAAGTTAATTGCTTATACCATGAGGACCCTTTATCCAATCCTTCTGAAAGTTGGCAGAGATAGTAAACGTGGGGTGGGATATAAACATGCCAAGTTTCATCCATATTAGATGGGAGACAAAGTAGTGACAGCCAGGAATGTATATGCAGATCTTTGCAAAATAACACAAGTCAACTGCTTATAAAATCGGATTCCTTTATCCACTCCTTTTGATTTTCAGTACACATAATGCCTTCCATTGGAGGTACAATCCCTTCAAGGGTCATCCATATATAATGAAAAACACAAAAGTTACAGCTGAAAATGTGTTTTCCATTGAAAACAATGAAAATCAAAAATGAAAACAAAATTTCAATATTTCTGAAAACAAAAACAAAAGATTTAAATAACAAATAAAATCGAGTCACGCCATGGATCCCTGGTGCACAGCTCTAGTTGGTTCAGCCCTTCTGAGACAGAGCTCCCTTTTAGCTCCTGCCTCCCTAGTCATTTCCCTCAACTGAGCTTCCAGGCTCTTCTTTATGGGGTTTCAGCTGGCCTGTTCACCCCCAGGGCCAGCTGTCAGGGATTTCAGGCACTACACCAGCACCCCCTTTTTAGTACCTACTCTCCAGCACTTCCTTTCTCTTAAAGGGCCAGGCTGTTTCCAGCACTGTGCCCTGTTACAGCCGTGAATATTCACTTCAGCTCCACCCTGTAGCAACTGGAGAGTCCAGACATTTCGTTATTTCCTTCTCCTGTATCACACATGCTAACCTCCTTGTATTAGCCTCAGATGAGTCAGTCGTGCTCACTGGACAGATGTTAACCCCTCAAAAAACACCAGCACGTTTTCCATCCATTAGTCAAATATTCAGTGGAGCATGATTATTGTCCCTGCGTATAGGGGACCTCCAGCTTGGGGCTGAAAGCCCATTGGAGGGATAACATCGAAGGAACCACCAGAATGAAGAGGAAGGCTGGTTCAGTGGCTAGAATGCTAACCTGGAATTCAGACGATTCTGATTCAATTTCCCTGCTCTAATCCTAGGCAGCGGTTTGCTTAGTGCTGTAGATCCTCACCTGTTAAGGGGGATGACAGCACTCCATTCCTCTCAATAGCCCCTATTTAATAGGGACAGTCCCTCTTGGAGTGCTGAAACTCACTGTCCCTCTCTCAGGACAGGGAAAAAGACTAGATTTTATGCCTCAGGTACCTCTTTCCTGGCTGCCCCTCAGGAAAAGCCCTTGAGTGGACAACGGGGAGAGGATGGAATGACAAGAAACTAAGTGGAGTGAGAAGCAGGAAAACCTCTGTCCCTCTTTGTGCACTTGGAATGTTAGGCCATGTGTGCGCACAGGGCGGAGCTTATTTGTTGAGGGGTGGAGCTTATTTGCTGAGGGGGTGGAGCTTTCCCTCTCTGGCCCCTCAAAACGTTAGGAGGTATATCACTCTCCTGCCTCCCAGGGAAGTTAAGAGGGGGAAAGGTTGTTAGGCAGCATGTGATAGACAAGCACTTAAGATGGAGCTCGGAGTCCTCCAAACATTAGGTAAACAAGCGAAAGGGGAGTCTGTGCCCCCCCCCCCCCAGGCCACTCCAACTGCAGAAGGACTCTGGATTAACTGGCTTTCCTCTTCCAGTTGATCCATCCTGTCAGCTCTGGGATTTCCCGCTCTCTCACTGTCATCATTTCATTTTTCCTTTTTATTTGAGCGCCCCGTTTCCTGCAAGTTAATAAAAATCAAACGCGCCGTGGTTTTTCCTGGCAGCACTAACAAACGGCAGGAAATGTGAGACCGTGGAGTGTTTGTGACTGAGAGGGGGCGGGCAAGCTTTGCTTCCCTGGGCAGGAGACTGTTTTTACTGGATGTTCGAAGGGGAAATCTTAAATCCTCGGAACCTTCCTCAAATCTCCTCCCAACCTTCTTTCATGGCGGAGCCTGGGGGAGGGGGAATAGTCGCAGCAGCTTTCAAGAGGCTGACTGGTTTCCCCTGCGGAGCCGAAGGCCGCCAGCCGCTTTCAGTTTATTCTGCCTTAGATAAAATGCTGGACACGCTTTTGGCTAGGTAGCTGGGGCCAAGTCTTGAGGAAAAGACAACGGCGTTGGCCTCTGAACGGAACTCCTGGACAGTGGGAGATTAAAGTCCAGGCAGAGCCAGCCTTAGGCAGTGGTGACAAGCCTGAACTACTGGCCCCGCACTTCCAGAGGCCCTAGGTCCCTCAAAGAAGGGTGGCAGAATGGCGTGTCCGTGGCCCCTTCAAGGGTGGGGATGACAGCAGCCGCGTTCCCAAGACCAGCAGGCAGGCGTTTGAATTTCCTGGAGTGTCCATCACTTACTCCCTCCTGCCCGGGCAACCCTGCAAAATCTAAAGCCAGCCCCTCTTTCATGGGCTAACACCATCCTATAGTCCTGAACAGCTTGGTTTTTCTTCCCAAACCTCCGACCGCTGTGTGACAAGGAGTACGATGGGCACCCACGCCCTCGGGGCCAGTGCCCCAGAAGCCCCAGGATGGGCTATATCTGCAGGGCCCTCTCCCCACCTGTGGCTCTCAGCCCCCAGGGTGTCTGGGTCCACAGACTGGGGCGTGGAGAGTTGTGCGGCAGGATCGGTGCTGGGTAAGTTGCATCAGGGTTGAATATGGATGCTGGGTCCAAGGGGGCTCACGGAGCAGTCACAAAGGGGGCGCATCCCGCAGAGGCCGAGCCCCCATCCAAGCAGATGTCAAGCCGCACTCTCAGGAACCAAGGGCAGATGGTTGGAGTGGCAGCCAGACTCCCAGAGAGGATCCCAAGGACCGGGTTCCAGGAGGGAGGGTCAGAAGGGCCAGGCTCCACTCAGCCCAAAGCGCACACTAGGTCCATCCAAGTGCATGGATATGAGAGGGTAGAGACAAACAAAAGGCATCCTGGGGAACAGGAAGTTGACTGATGATCCGCCCAGCTTCCTGTGGCTACTGGCTGCCCTTCTATACAGGCTGACAGCCAACCAGAAAGCTGTGGGCGTGAAGCAACACTGAGGAGGGGTGTGGCTTGACCAACATGGGGGAAGGCCATCCATGCCACCAGCTCTGGACCCTGGCCAGCGTGCCTCATTGGCGTAGAGGTGACAGCCACTGTACTCAGGGCCCCAAGGATGCTGGATTAAGCTCAGGTCTTTACATGGAGTGGCTGCTTTCTGTAGGCCCTGCTTCCCTTCCCTCGCACAAGCACTGGCCCCTCAGAATCTCTTGCCTCAGGGCTGAGAGCTCCCTGTGGAAGAGGCGTGTACATGCCCTCTAGGGTGGCCAGATATGCACATTTTAGAGGACACATGAGAAACAGGTTACAGGGCTGCATTGGCTCCAGAGCAGCCCTGTAACCTGTATTTCTCATGTGTCCTCTAAAATTTGCATATCTAGCCACCCTAAGGCTCTCCCGGGTTAGTGCTGTAATGGAAAATGTCTTAGCTTGTAAGCAAATATCAGACTGCCAGTTGTTAAAAGACTGGGGCTGTGGAGGGTGGGGCCATATGAGCCCCACATTTTATTTTGGCCATGGGCCCTGCAAATTCTAAGGCTGGCCCTGCTCAGAGCTGGTGGGGGAAATGGACTGTCAACTTGTGAGGATTGTTGATCATATGGTGAGCTGACGTGAGCAGAGAGTGGAGGATCCTGTCAGCATACCCTCCAATAATACCTTTTTGCCCAGTACAGTAATGAGTGTTATCTTGTACTGGGCTCCCAGCATTGTAAGGTTTGTACCAGGCAAAGGGGTTCATTAACTCCTCATTAACAGGAGAAAAGAACTGACAACTCACTTCCCTAGGGTAACCACCATGGCTTCTGTTAAAGCTGGGGGCACTTTTTCTCACTTTAACAAGCTTGAGATATGCAGAGGGACTGTTGCTGCTTCCGGAGGATCCTCTGAGTGTCTTTAAAACTAAAACCTCAGAACCAGAATCAATGTGCGTATTTGAGAATTCTGACTTTTTAATAGGCAGAGATTTAACTCAGACTATCAGTCCTGCACATATGAGCACACACAGCCTCTCACATAGACATGCTCGTTTTCCAGCTCTGCCCCAAAATTAGTCAGCAGGCTATTATTATTTTTTTGTAAACACACGTAAATGTATTCCGATTAGGGTTGGCATGCAGTGTACCTATTTCTCTCCGTCAAACGGCAGAGGGTACATGTCAGTCATTGTGAGAACTGAAAAACAATAGCTTCAGTGTGGCCCAGCACCACCGCGGGGGGCAGAGCCCCACAGCCTCTGTGTGGCCTGGCGCCCGCCACTAGGAGGGGACAGAGCCCCACAGCCTCTTAAAAACAGGGTCTTTACAGAACCCCCAAAACAGATGGGATTTAAGCCCAACCCCCCAACTCCCAAAAGTAGTAAGTGCTACCCTGCTCCTGGCCCCTAGGAAAGGCAGCTCAGTTCTCCTCAGAACAGAATGGATGGGGATCCAGCCACAGTCATCCAATTTCCATTCTAACCCCTTATTTATTTTTTATTTATTTACATTTCTACCCCACTCGTTTCTGTTCGCCCCATCCCTAGTCTAGACCAAGGTTGATGCTTTAATGATGGAAATGTTTAGGAAGGTTTGAAGAGCTTTTGCGTAAAGTATTATCAGTGAAATGGGACCAAATGAGATGGATTTCAGAAGCCCTTTGTCCTAAAGAAAAAATGATACAAGCCTGTCTCCTACGATTTGGTTGGAAGCGTGTGCATACGTCTATATTAGTGGGTGGGTAAAAGAGGTTAGAGCCATTCAGGATGGTCATGAATTGGGGAATGATTTTTATTTATTTATTTCTAATTATTTGTTAGCCGCCCCCTCATGCCTACGGCATCTTGGGGCAGCTTACAGCATAAAAACACACAATAAAATTCATTTAAACAATGTTTTAAAAATACATTTAAAAAATGATGCACTGACGTCATTTTTATACGAGCGGTGGTGCAGGGGCGACCGGTGTGCGCCACGGGGCGTGTGTGCAGGGGCGGCCGGTGTGCGCCGCGGGGCGTGGGTGCAGGGGGGGACCGGTGTGCGCCGCGGGGCGTGGGTCATCCGAAGCAATCAAAATCGGGTGAATCAGATTAATCCGATTCTGATTTTCCCATCCGTACTATTGATGGGTTGTTGTTGCTTAGTCAGATTTCTGAGATAAGCAAGCGGAAGACGTTTAGAAGGGACTGTCTACGCTACAGAGAAACATGCGTGTCCAGGCATGGTGGGAAAGAAGGCTTATGCAGTCAACCTGCCAGGGTGTATGTGCACGTACATCCCATTAATATCTTTCGATCCCATAGGCCAATTTCAGCTACATTTGGAAGAGGAACAGAAAACACAGACCATATTGTCCTGGCTTTTGAAAGTGCCAAAGGCCCCCTATTGGGAGGTGCTGTTCATAGAGAGCTGGGGAGACGTGTCTTTGGCACCCAGAGAAGAGGTAGGATCTGTGCAGCAGGAAGCATTTTGTACTCTCCTGACCATTATCCAAATAGTCATTCATCAGTTCCTGTGATTTACCATGAAATTATATATGCTCCTGATAGGGACACGTGGGACTAAAGAGCTGATCTTGGCAGCGGATTAAACAATTTCAGGCTGGCAAGCAGCATGGAGGGAAAATGCACTCTTGCTCCTTTTGTTTCTTGGGTTTAGAGGGTTGGGGTGGGGGGTGTTTCATAGGATGGTGGGTATTTATTCTCCAGGGGGGGCTGTGGCACAGGTGAGAGAGAAGGGCCAAATTAATCCTTTTTAAAACTTAAGTTTACTTTAAAAAAAAAGTAAAAATGAAGTAACTTTATTACTTTTTATACTTAATTTTATTTGATAAAAATGCTTGAAATGGCCACATTAATACTCCCATTTATTTACCCTCCCATTTTGGCCTCCTGCGATTATTGAAATGTATATTTGTCAGGATCCTAGCCAGCAACGCAGTCATAAATCACTTGCTACAGACTGGGAGTTGGAACGGGCTGGTCTGAAACAACCTAAGATCGTTGTCAATTTTAATCAAACGAAAGAGCTTTCAGAGGAGCTGGCGGGGCTGGTTAAACATAAAAACAGACCCCCATCAGTTCCACGGGATGCAGAATTTGCCAGACTCAGCCTTCTAGACATCTATTGATTTAAATTTCTAGCCCACCCTTCCCTGAAAGCTCAAAGCAGTTTACATCATGACCATCAATCAAGGATAGCAACAGGGTTGGGGTTAGGGATAAGGTCTGTAGGAATGAAGCTGGACTGTTCCATGGGAATGAAATCAAGAGCTCATCCAAGCTGGCTGGACTTCTTTCTATTGCGAGTGCCAACGGCCCTTGGAGTTGCTACAATGAGGGAGCGTAGGGGGGCATTCTCGGTGACTGACCCACAGTTAGGGAACTCCCTCCCCTTGGGTAAGATCCACCTAAGCCTAAAGAGGATTAAGTCATTTTTGTTTGGCAGGTGGGACTAGGGCTGGGTGGGATTGTGTCGAGGACCTCTGGGAGGAGGATTGATGGGTGGCAGGTGAAATAAAGGGCTGGTGGGGTTGGGATGATGTTTTAAGGGATTTTAATGTTATTTTATTGTATTTTATATATTTTTTGTGAACCGCCCTCAGTCGCTGGAGAAGGACGGGATAAAAAATGTTAAATAAGTAAATAATAAATATCTCCCACCAATTTTTCTGAAATTCTGTTTCCCATTTTCATTTCAAGGAAGTTCAAAGTGGAAATGTCTTTCAAAATGTTTGCATTTCCTAAAACAACGGAGTTATCTTGTGAAAATTTTCACTTTTTAAAAAACTGATGTATTCCCCCCCCCTTTTTTTTGGTACATTTCAGTAGCTTTTTAAAAAAACAACAACACTGTTCTCACAAGCAAACGTTTTTGAGAAACCAGTAAACTTTTGCCAAAACATCAATTGAAACAATTGCTAGAATCACTGTTATAAATTTTTTTAGAATTTTTAAAAACAGCGCAATCCAGCTCCATAAGTCAATGGGAGTTGGATCACGCTCTAAATGTACCAAAAAAAAAATTTGACCCTCTCTTGAACTGATCTGATACAGTTTGAGAGACCAATGGCAGAGCCCCAGGTTGGGAGTGTCACAAAGAGATACTGGACTATAGGTCTAACAAATATGTAAAGCTAAAACTTAAACTTAAACATGTATGTAATATGAAAACTGAGAACTGGAAATTCGCTTCATGTAATCATGTAATGTAAAACCAAGAGCTGGAAATGCACTTCAGGAAATGGAGAGAGATAAGAGAATGTGGATTCAGAGAACCCACTCTGGAGAACCAGACATACCCAATGGAGTTGCAAATGAAGCTCTTCCTGCAGGAGTAACACAGAATTCTCAAGGCAGGAAGTCAAAGAAAGAACTTTGAAAAGGTATTTAAAGAGGAAGATTTTGCTATCAAGAGACACACAATTGGAATTCAATTCAACCATTGACTCAATCCAGCGGGGGGGCATGAGCCTGATTGCCAGCCAGTGGGTGGAGAAATGCATTGAAAGAGAAGAACTTTGCTTTCTACCAACTCAAGGACTCGGAACCCAGCTAGCCTTCCACCACTAACTGAGAACGAACCCAAGTGCATGGACTTTCTGTGGGGTAAGACCTGACTAGGGAGTTACCCAGTATAGACTAGGAATGCGTTATTTTACCTTTCGTTTATTAGCCACTCTGTGTTCAAACTATTCTTGCTTATATCAATAAACTTTCTTCTTTACCAATAAGTGCTTTCTGTTGTTCTACACTGGGGACACAATCTGAGAAACTTGAGCCTTCAAGCTCTTGCGAACCCAGAGAGAGAGAGAGAGAGAGAGTGAACACCAGGAAGCTTTCTGGACCTTGGGTGGCAAAAGGATTTTCCCCTTTACAGGATCCGATCAGCCAGAGAGATAACTGATCCAGGTAGACAGCAAGTGAGGGAAATTGAGTCACCCAACCCAGGAAAGTGGGGTACAGGACCCCAACCCCTGTGACAGGGAGCCTAGAACATGTCTCTCACAATTTACATGACTGAAAACAAGTTTTACCTCCAATAAAGTCAACACTGCTGTAGGGAGAGAGGCATTGGGTTCTGTTTTAGCATCACTGCAAAATCTTCACCAGCTACAAAATCTTCATTTCCAACTGGAGTGCATGAGTCAGGGAGAACCCAGCTCGACTCTCAGGTCCATGCAAATGTTTGTGGCTAGAAAAAGCATCTTCCATTGGGTAGACTGGAATCTGAACAGAAAATCACTGAGTAAAATTCACTCTACTGCAAGCAGGTGTGTACAAGGACTGGCGGTTTGCTGGTCTTGTGCCTGTGGGTGATTGCACTTTAATTAGGAGACAATGCATGTGGAACAGGTGTAAATAATTACACAAGAGGCTAATCAATGGAGAACTGAGCCTTGACTACTTAGTGCTTCAGCCTGGAGCATTCTGCATAATAGACCATTGCTGGGTATATTAATTATTCTTTTCTCTTTTTTTAAGCAGTCCCTGCAAACCTGGCCTGCAGTTTAAATTCCATCTTTCGGGAACAATCAAAATGCCTCTTGCTGTAAATGTGTGTAACTTGATGAAGCACTTTGTGTTAGGAACAGCGCACAACTCCATCTGGAGACCTTTTCCCTTTTGAAGTTTGGAGGCTTAAGCATGTCAGGGTATTTTTATTCCAAAAAGGGGGGGGGAAACCTCCCCCCAAAAAACCAACAGTTGATCTCTGTCCAGAAATCCCACCCCCTTCCCATTTATTAGCCAGTTAAAGATTCTTTGAGCAGATACTTGGCAGACTTAGCTGAGCGGAGGAGATTCCATCTTGGTGGTAGTTTGATACACAGAAGCTGGAGGATGGAAAATATCGACTGCACGAGGCTGCAAGGTAAAGCTGTACTCAGCACCATGTGTCCCACGCCGCCATTGCTGTTGGACGTAACCACCCTGAATCTTCGCAGCCAAGAACATCAGGGCTGTGAACTCCAGAGAGGCAGCAAAATCCAGAGGAGGCGGCTCTCTGGCTGTGAAATTCTTATACGGATTTGCCCTACCGGCATTGCGGCGCCTCTAACCTTGGGGCGGGTAACCTTTTCTCCCTCTCTGGGCCCCTCAGAAAATGCGTACAAACCCAGTGGGATGGGTTAACATTGTTAACATTGCTGTGGTGGCAAGCAGGGGGACTGAGAGGGTCGTGTAGAGCAGGAGAGGAGAAGGTCTGGATGATAGACAGGCCTCCTAACATGCCTACCTTACGTAGGATCACGGTTTTTGTGGCAAAATCCCGAGGTGCTGCCTTTGGAAGCTCCTGCCCCTCTTTTGGAGGATGGCGGCAGAATGGAACCCCACGCAGGACCACCTCCACAGCACAAGGGCCGCAGTGGGGCTACTGCCAGGGTGGCCAGGAGAACACCGCTAGGGGTTGAGCATCTCTGCTACGCTAAAGGGATGAGCAGCAGGGCCCCCCCACAGCTCTGGATCCTCCATGTGGCTGCTGCTGGAGCAGTGGGATCCCCGTCACGAGAGCCAGGCTGCCACCATTGTGCAAGTGACCCAGAGCAACAAGTCACTGTGAGGCAGTTACTTCCTACGAGGGTTGCCATATTTGCCAATTTTTTTCAGGCCATTTATGAAAAATACATGTTGCAGGGCCTTTAGGTGCCAATGCAGGCCCTGCAACATGTATTTTTCATAAGTGTCCTGAAAAAACTTGCATATATGGCAACCCTGCTTACTACTAGCCTCTTTGAATGAGGCGGAGGGGCTTATTAAGTAAGGAGCGGGGGCTTATGTCCCTCTTTGGCCTGTTGGGGAGGTTGCCGATGGATCCCTTTCCTTCTGCTTCCTTCCCCCAAGCGGGCTCCTTCATTGCTCTAGGACAGCTAAATAACAAAGCACTATGCACCCCCAGAGCAAGGGGCTCTCTGCTCGGTGCCACCCGTACTCCTGTATCCCCCACGGAATCCAACTGGAATGGATGGGATTTCTCACTGAGTAAATCGCAACTCGGCCTGGGAAAAGGGGGCAGGATGGAGTCTGCCAAGTGTCCCCTTAAGTGTCTTTCACCCAAGCATGTGCAAGTGATGTGCTGCGGCAGGTTCCCCCAGACTGCACACAATCATCCAAACGTTCTCTCTTTTTGTAGGTGAGCTGCGTTGCTGAGAGCACCAGGCCAGGAGAGTTTGGCTTCTGTTTAGTTACTCCCTAGTCAAACAGACACCTTTGTAATGGGGCAGAGGTCCCCGAAGGAAGGACTTTCCTACATAAGGTTTGTCACCATCCCTTTTTGTGTTGATTAAAACCAGTTGCACTCTGTAGATCAATCACAGAACTGATTTCTCCCATGGAAAACCAACGGCCAAGTTTTCCATTATCTAGGGGGAAAGGGGGGTACAGAAGGTGCCACACAGTATGAATGGTCAGCCCCTGCCACTGATGGTGACTCATACTTTACATTTATTTCACTGACACTCCTGGAGCCTTAGATCAGGAGCAGTGTCAGTGAACTAAACGTAAAGTACTAGTCACCACAATTGGTGAGGCCTGGCCATTCATATTGTTAGTAATAGTACTATACAACATGAGTAGGAGTTTCAGGATCCGACCCCTAATTAGTTAAGCCTGAAAACACCCCCAAGAATTATTGCAGAAAGATGTGCTTTATACGCTTTTTCCAGTGAGCTGACAGAGAAGGAGTGAGTGGCTTGATGTGCTTAAGTTAAGAGAAGAAATACAGAATATTATCAAAGCTAGGAATGGTCTTACTTGCCGGATCCTTTCTCTGAACATTAGATCAATGATTTCCCCAGCTCTTTGCCTGAATGATGCCATTTTGAGATTTAAATATAATTCCGTGATCCCAGAAAGAAATAAAGACATGTTGAGTGTATCAGCTATCAGCTGGTACCATGGCATGGGCTGGGGCTTTATGTATCTGAAAGGTCACCTCCTCCCCTCTGCTCCATCACAATTCTTAAGGTAAGCCAAGAACGACCTCTTTCGAGTTCTGTAGCTGGGCCAAGTCTGTATAACAAGGGCACACAGGGGCCGTGTTTGCACCTCACTGGGTGTGCGGCACGGCGGCGGGTGGGGGGGATGGGTGTCCACCTGTGGAAACACCACGGTCGATAGGTGTGTGGGGAGCACCTCCACCTGCCGCTGGCGCACACCCATACCCCGCACCCAGCAGCACCACGTGAAGACAGACAGAGAGACGTTCTTGGTAGCGGCTTTGCAACTTTGGAACTCCCTTCCCCTTGAGACTCACCAGAACCCCTCTCTGGAGGTGATGTAGGACGATTTGGTTTTGTGGACAGGGATAGGTTTTCTGCTGGTGTTATATTTGGGGGGATTTTTATATGTTTTCTACGCTGTCACCTAGCCTTTCGGATCGGGCAAGATACAAATCTAAACTGAACAAATAAATTCATTCATTCATTTCATGTCCCTCATTTCCCGCATGTCATTTGGTCGGACGTGTGGTGTAATGAGTACAACATAAATGAATTTATTATCTGTTTAGCTCTGTTGCTCGCCCTATCCCAAAAGCTCAGGGCAGGTAACAGCATATAAAATATATTTAAAATAAATATAAAATTAAGCACGCAAGTGGAGGAAGAAAGTCTTGCCAGCTTTCCTGTAATCTGTGATTTCTCCAACACAGTCATTACCCTCAAATATATTACCGCAGATGCAGATGATCTGACTCCCCTTGGGAATCTGACCCATAGTTTGGGATTTGTTGCACTAGACATTTTCTCCTTCAATCAAGCCCCTTTGCATAAACTGAAACAAATTGAGTATCAAGCATGTGTCCCATGACCTAGGGATGAGACCACCAACTTATTTCTCTTTTGATCGGACTGGCTTTTGAACTTTGGTCATTTTTTCAAAGACATCTGCATCCACTGTGTATGTCATGGCTTTGTTAATGGAAACCGATATCTATATCTAGACACCGCCCTGAGTTTAGCACAGGCATATAATTCAATTAGAGAGTCATGTTTCGAGGTAAAATCCGGCAAGCAGCATGAGGCTAAGATAGAATGGTGATAGGGATATTCTATCCGGCAACATGTGTTGTCATTTATGGTGCTTTGACAAAAGAGTCTTAAGAAATTCCAGGGACTAAAATATTTTCCAGATCGGAGCAATTGTTGCACTGCGGGCTTGATTTGATTTGGTTTTGCTAAGGTGTCAGATCCTTCTAAGCCTGAAGGAAATTTACTTATTTAAGTTTATATCCTGCCCTTTGCCAAAAGCTCAGGCTAGGTAGCAACATAATAAAACATAATTATTAATAATAATAGTACTCAAAGACATAAAAAAATCTCCTATCCCCACCTGCGAAATACTTGGCCAAACAGAAAAATCTTGCATTGCTTCTTGAAGACTCTTGGGGTGTCTTTAGACATAACGTCAACGGGTGTCTGAATGTGTGTTTTGACCTTGATATGAACACTGGTTTGACCCTGTCTTCACCATGTGGCGCTGCTTAGACACACAGCCCATCTTGGGGCAAATTGGTGGTTTGCTTGCCCAATCTCAGCACGCAAGCGCTACCTTCTCATTCCCCATGTTGTACCTGCTAACACATCACAAGATACCATTAGATACAACGTTGGCCACGTGTTCAGCCAGAACACATAAATTGCCCTTGTGATGGAATGGTGTTGTTCACATCACGTGTTCAACAGGTGGCCAAATGGGTGTTGGGATTGTTATGGTGCTTACACACAACGGCCAAACACGTGCTATGGGGTTTTGACACCCGATCTTTGTTATGTCTAAAGACACCCTTGGGCTTTGACAAAACAAACCAATAGAGAGTTAGAAAATGAATGACAATTAAAGAGGGATATTGAAGAAATAGCTTTTGGAAAAATTTGATAGTCGCCTTGAGAACTTTGTCTCTGAAGTACACAAATGGGATGTGGATTTTGAATTTGAATTTGCATAATGCACATGAGAAATTCACTGGCTATTTAACATGAATGTTCAGTTCAACCCTAGGTCAGAGGCTTGGTAGGGTTAGGTCATGTCCAGGTGTGTAGTTTGGGTTTCCTCAGAAACCTTTTGGGCTGGTTTACTAGAGAGACATGGTAAATTATGCACTGGAAGTTGAGAGCCTGCTGTTCTGGGCCAGAGGGCTCTCCAGATGGAAATTCCTTAATCCCCGGGCCCACCAGTTTTTTGTGTGCATGTAAAAAGGCCCCCAGAGAACTGAAACGAAAGCTGCAGTGATAAAATGCAACTCCCAGCAACCCCGACGATGACTTTAAAAAAATCACTGAGCTTTGCGTTTCTTCGGCAAGTTGCATAATTAAACACAAAGGCCAAGTGGCTCCGTACTAGCATGATGGAATACTGAGCCCAGGTGCTTTGAAAATGCACAGCTGATGCAGGGCCTGTTCCTTCTGCAAAACGTTCCTTTTCTGGGGGTAGCAGAAAAGTCCGTGGCACGGCCGGGAGCTTTGAAAGGGGCCGGCCAAGAGAAGGCAGGGCTTAGACCCGGTAGTAATATGACTCCATCCCCTGGTCCCCACCAGTTGCCCAGCTGCAACTGACTTCCATTGCTAAGTCTGGACCGGACACCTGGAGCAGCCCATCCTCACTGCTTCTCCTGATCGGACAGGCCTGGATTGGAACAGCAATAGCAGTGGGGACAGGAGCCATCGCCACTAGAGCAAGAGGAGCAGGCGGGTTGGCCTGTACCCAAACATCCTTAAGAATGAGGGGCTAGTGACGTTACTAGGTTGGATGCCTCTTTGTTCAAATCATTCCCGCCAAAGATAATATAAGGGAATCCTGTGCTTTTCTAAACATGACTGTGTCCGAGGGGCGACCCCGGCCAGCCAAAGGGCTAGATGGGATTCCCAGCCCGTGCTGTTCCTTTAAACCATAGGAAGGTGAGAATTCCCCTCAGGAATAGACAAGACAAAGGTGTAGAACGGGGTCGGCCTTACCGCAGGGCAACCTTGGGGGACCGCCCTGGGCCTCGCTATTTTTTCTACTTCCAGGGGCTGCACGTTGGCCACCATTTTCACTAGGGGAGACCCCTCCCAGCAAAGCCCCAAACACAGCCACCTCTAGGGCCCTGCAGAGGGTGCCCCCCCCCCAAGGGGATAGGGTCTCCAGAGGAGGGATTGGGGCCACTGGGACCCCACAAATTCTAAGGGCCGCCCTGGTTAAGAGCAATACCTAGTTTAACTGTAATCACAACAAAGTTCGTAGTACTCCAGCTCCTTCGCGGAGTACACAAACAAACCCAGCTCCCGTTTTATTGCTCCTACCTACAGGCTGGCTGTCCCAGACTCCGGTCTCCTCAGGTTGCTGATCCAACCTCGCCTCTCATTGCACACATCCGTACCTTAGGAGGCATCTCGGGCACATCTTTCTGCTACCAGCTCCATGATGCTCCCCCCCCCCCCCGCAGTCAGACCCCAGTTCTGCTTTCATCCTGCTATTCGTGAAGCTCTGAGCGAGGGGGTCTCCTTCAAGCAGGGCTGAGCTCAGCTGCACAGGCCTTGCCGAATCCAGCCAGGTGGGCCTTGCTGTCTCCCTGTGCAGCAGCACTCCCTGCTGCTTTCACTCCTTCACTCTCCAGTCTTGAGTAATATTTATCCACCTCACCCATCACGCTTGCTCCCCTCTTCCTCCTACCCCCCCCCCCAGCAGTTAAAATGGAAGAATACAAAGGTGGGAAGAGGGGGAGCTTCGTCAGCAGGATGGGGAGGGGGGGGGGGTAATTCGGCTCCATCCTGCGCTAAGCAAAAATTCCCCTGATTTACTATCCGAGGCTGATTTCACACAAGATGGTGTCTCCCACAATTTTCTTGTTCTCGTGATCTTCCCACAAGACTGCACCATTTATTTTCTGGGCACCCTTCTCACAAAATGTGTCTCCGGCCATTTTTTTCTTTGTGCGTTAGACATTGACGTCACTATCAATCACTCAATCGACCATTCCCACAAGCGCAAATTCAATTTCTGTCCTCCTGCACCTGATGCCCTTCTGACCTCAGAGCAGGGCTGAAATCCACAAGCTGGCAGTGAACTTCACTGAAATTAACAAGCCAGGTTCAGAGCTGGGTGGAATTAACAAGCCAGCAGCAAAGCAAGGTGAAATTAACAAACCGTCTGAAATTAGCCAGGAACGAACCATGGCTCTGACTTGTTGTTTGCTGGTTCCCATGCTTGCTATCCCGCAATTGTAATATCAACAGATATTCCCAATTTTGTGCAACGATAACACCCATCACTGTAAGAGTAGGATTTCGGAGCCCAGTAATGCACAAGCACTCAAGGTATAACTTGCGGGACGAACGTGGAATCGTGTACTCACATGTGCAGTTAGCTTGCAGGAGCAAATTACAATTCCACAATTAGCATCTTGTGTGAAAGCAGCGTGAATCTCCTGCCATTCACAAGGGGAAGGAAACATTTATTTACCCATTGCTGATTTATTTATTTTTTTCCTTTTGCCTTCCTCAGTTGGTCAGGCTTTGCCACTGCAGCAAACAGCTCTTGGGAATAACTATCTATTGAAACATGAAGTTGATTATTTGGGGGAAGGATGGGTATCCGCCTCATTCAAGAGAGACCTGAGTTTAATTCCCTTCTCTGCCACAAACTTTTTACGTGAACTTGGGCAAGACATTTAGCCTCTGTGCATTTCTGTTTCCAGCACCTCTCGGCTATTGTGAAGGTGAATACACCAACGAGTATGAGGTGCTGAGTTGCCGCAGTATTGGGCGCCATGTTTACACAAGATTTTACTTCAGCGATATACTGTGTTTAGCTTGGATCAGTGTATCAGGAACATAACAACTAACTCTGGCGAGAGTCAGGAGGGAGAGTTTGGCCATAAAGGGATACGATACCTCGCAGCTCCATAAAATGTGCTTTAAGCACGGCTGCTGGGGCCCTTGTGCTAATGAGGGGAAGAAGACCTTTTCACGTGGCAACCTCTGTCCATGAGGTAAAATCGGATCCTTGTGCATAGCTGTTTACAACCAAGGTCTCTGAATGGTATACCCAGAGCTTGTCTATGAAGGAGAGCATTAATTCTTCTTTCTAAACCCGAGTAGAGGGTAAAACAAAAAAAAACCCCGCTGACCAAGTTTCAAGCTGAGATCTGTGCCTGCCAAGCAGTGTCTCAAGGGAATCCCCACGAGATCGCCAATGAAACAGGAGAATCTAGGACACTTGAGCCCACAGCATGTGATCTAACCAGCTAGCGGAGTTACACAGAAGGGGACAACTCCAAATGGGGCTGGGAAACTCTTGAAAGGAGAGAAACTACCAATGGAGGTTAGAAGCTGAAATCTGTAACTCATGCACAGAAGCCATCATTAACGGCTTGTCCCAGCAGATTTTCCTCAGGCAAAGCTTTCAGTGAAATCAATGGGGCTTCTCATATTGGTGGGGCCGATTCCAAGGCCTGCGGACCGGCGTGCAGTGCACAGCACATGCGGCACAAGACTTGTGGCCCGTGTACATGTGCGCTCGGCCGTGCTTGCAGGGATTTGGGATTGTGGCCAGAGATTTTGCCCGAGTTCAATATTCCGGTGTTTGCTGGGTAAAGTCTCGTCCGGTGGAGCTGTTCCGGGTGGTGAGAGGCCTGGTTAATCTGGTCTGCCTCCACCCATAAACTGAGTAATCTAATGCCCACTGTGACATTTTTATTAACTACTTTGCAGACAAAGGGCATTTTCAGACAAGACACTCTCCACCCACTATACATGTTGCAGGGCTGCAGTGTTGCCCTATGGATGCCCTGTAATATGTATAATAATAATAATAATGTAACTTACCTGTCTCCTAACTCCTGCTGATACCTGCTATCCAGTACAATCTGTTACCTGAGCTCTGTCTCCTCGTATCCTCACCACATAGACCAGCCACCCATCATTCTCAATGTAGCAACGTCAAGCGTGTGCACCTGAGACCTTGCAAGCGCCAGGTGCATTGCTGGCGCTATATAAATGCTTGCTTGCTAATAATGATAATAATAGATAGTGGGTGGGGGTGGGTGGGTAGGGTTTTGTGTGAAAATGCCCATTAATCGCTCGTATTCACCATGACTTGGGTGGTGCCATTTTATCTGTAGAGTCCGATTTTGGAGTTATGGAAGCTCAGTCTTGTCCTGTTTATTTGGATCAGTTTCCAATCGGTATCCCCCACTGATGTGGGGGAGGTGCTTAGGGCAGTGAGGCAACCAATTGTGAATTAGATCCTTTTCCATCTTGGCTGGTGAGAAATGTTGGTGCCGTTGCTGGCTAGGGTTGGTCAGTGCCTCCCTTTGGGAGGGCAGGGTGTTGGACACTCTTAAAACTGCGGTTGTCTAGCCCCTGCTTGAGACGCCATCTTTGGACGCTAACTCCCTGACCAGCTAGCGGCCTGTCTCTAACCTCCCCTTCTTAGGGAAGGTTATTGAACGGGCAGCTGCCCGACAGCTCCAGGCTCAGCTCAATACCTGGATTCCTGGACCCGTTTCAGTCAGGCTCAGGCTTTTGTTCTGGGTATGGCACGGAGACTGCGCTTGGGGCCTGGGTCGATGAGCTGTGCCGCGCTGGGAGTTTGACAGTGGGAATGCCACCCTGTTGATCTTGTTAGATTTTTCAGTGGCTCATGAGGTGGTGTTGACACCACTCTGGGATCTGGCAAGGGTGCATGGGATCACTCTTGAGTGCTTCTGCTCCTTCCTGTCAGGGAGCTCCCAGAGAGTGGGGATGGGCGATTGCGCGTTGTCCTCTCAGGACCTCCCCTGTGGGGTCTAGGGCTGTAGCAGAATGCCGCAGCGGTAGCTGATTCCGCCGGAAACAGTGTTTCCGCGATTAGTGGTACGGCATGGCAGAGGCTTTCATTCCACTAGTTTCATTCCGCTACTTCCGCAGTTCCGCTAATTTCATTCCGCTACATCCACAGGATTCGCAAAATAGTGGAAACGTGACATTTTCGCTACTTCCGCCATTCCGCCAGCACCACAAAATAGCGGAACAGCGGTTTTCCGACAGTTTCCGCAATTTTTCCGCAATTCCGCAATTTGCAGAATGCCGGCGGAATTAGCGGAATGTCTGCAGAAAATCCACGGTGTGGCGCGGGCAATTCCGATATGGCGGAATGGAATCGCAGCGCGGTAACAACTCCTGCCGCATCAGCCCTAGTGGGGTCCTTCAGAGTTCGATTCTGTCTCCCCTCTTGTTCAACACATAGATGAGGCCACTGGGCAAGGTCATTAGGGGTTTGGGGATAAAGCTGATGACACCCAGCGCTACCTTTCAATCTCAGTGTTTACCCGATGCCCAGCTGCTGTTGGGGACTGGAGGAGGATGAGCTGATTGAAGCGGAATCCAGACAAGGCTGAGGTGATGATGGTTGGCCGGCCTTGTGACCTGGAGGGGATTGGGACTCCCGTTATTGTGGAATCCAGCTCCCCCGGTCATCCTGGTGAAGAGGCTGCGGCCTTTTCTTTCTGATTCGCATCTGGCCACTGTCATCCATGCTTTCATCACCTTGAGGCTAAATTACTGCATCGCGCTCTACACGAGGGTGCACTTGAGGACTCTTCGGAATGCGGCGGCTTGCCTCCTTTCGGGGATGAGGCACCAGGAAGCACATCACGGTCTGCACTGACTCCCTAGAGCTTTCTGGGCACAATTCAAGGTGCTGACTTTGACCCTGAAAGCCCTAAACGGTCTATCTGAAAGGCCTCCTGTCCTTCCAGGCCCCACTGCGGCCCCTGAGATCAGCCGGGAGCGTCTCCCTGTGGGGACCGTCCGTTAGTCTGGTTCATACGCCAAGGGCTCACGGGGAGGCTGTCTCGACACCTTAGAGAAGCGGTTCGGGGAATTAGCTCACCTGCCACATAAACATTTACAGGAGACTGCCACTGTATGGGCTAGCAATGGCCCTTGTGGGGTGCAATTTAAATCAGGCCTCCCTACACCCCTTACAGTCCTATGGGTCTTCTCCCAAACAATGGCGGGTCCTCAAAACACAAAATATATTAACATAAATATTAACCCTCCTGGGCAGCTATAAAGGAGTTTTTATGACTCTTAGCCCTTCTGGGCTTAGCATAGTCCTTGTGTCCGTGCCACCAGTCTGGGATTCTCCTGGCTACAGTATTAATTATTATTATTATTATAAGCACTTGTATAGCGCCAGCTGTGTACCTGGTGCTTTACAGAACAATGAGATGGAGGCGGTCCCTGCCTACGGCTTACAATCTACAAAGAGTACTGAGCTTCAACATAGAGAGAGCCCACCTGCAGCTCCCTCGTGGCTCTGGCAATCTCTGTTGTCAAAGGGGGGGCAGGGCAGAGGATTGCACCCTCCAAGACTTTTCAAGAAGGCTTTGCCAGCCACCTCCCACAAGCAGCTGCCAGCTCTGTGCTCTCTCTACGCTGCCTCCTCCTTCCTGGATTGGCTGGAGGGAGCATGTCTGTTGACTCAGCCCTACTGCACCTGGGTTTGTGGCTGATTAGATCATTAGCTGACTTCTCCACTAATTGCTCAGCTGTGCGCTCACTGCTTCTGCAAGCAGCTTGCTAGTAACCTGCTTGCTGTCTGCTTTGCTGGCTCAGTGCCTCTCCGTTGGCTATAGCCGGCCACTCTCTTACAGAGGCGTTCTTGCTTGCTGCCCGGTGCTGTAGCACTGTCTTCCTCCAGAGGCCCATTGGAGCCCAAACCTGAGCCTCTTCCAGCAGCAGACTTCTGTTTGAAAAGGCGTTTGGTGGGCAGGGCTGGGTTTGGGGTAGGGGTCTGAGGGGGTTCTGGGAGGGTTTTCTGAGGTTCTTTGGGGGGGGGGGTTGTTTGTATTTTAATGCTTTTATCTTTTATATGTTTATGTTTCTATATTTATTTTTGTTTTGTAAACCGCCCTGAGCCTTTTGAGGGAAGGGCGGGATAAAATTTTTAATGAATAACTAAAATAAATAAATACAATCCACCCACTTGGCCAAGCGATGCAGCGTGGTCTTCATTTTAAACAGGTGCTTTAGTACATGCCAGTCAGGGCCGGCCTTAGAGTTTCTGGGGCTAGGGTTGCCACCTATGCACAATTTTAAGGAATGCTTATGGAAAATGCATGTTTCAGGCCCTGCATTGGCGCCTTAGGGCCCTGCAACATGTATTTTCCATAAGCATTCCTTAAGATTTTGCATAGGTGGCAACCCTATCTGGGGCCCAGGGCAAAAATAAAATGCGGGGGCCCCATGGTCCTGCCCTCCATCCTCTTGCTGTAGGGCCCTGCTCCTTTCCCTAGTGGGTGAGGCAAGGGGAGGGGAAGCAAGAGAATCCCACAGGAAGCCGCCAATCTGAGGTCTAAGAGTTGCAGGGCCCTGCACAAATGTCCTGTCCTGAGGCCACAGAGACTGGCCTCCCTGTGGCTCCAGCCATGGGGCCTACTGGCCCTGTAATCCCAGCAAAAGTATCCAAGAGCCTTAGTGACTTAGAAGTCAAATGGTTTGGATGACACAAGACTTCACCTCACAGAACTCTCACCCAGCAGTAGCTGATACCAGGCCGGGTATCTGGGGTGCAGAGTGGACCCTGCTGGCAGTAGCTGCTAGTTTCCCCTTGTGCCATGCTCCCTGTCTGAACCCACCTCCTGCTGTTCTTCCCATGCTGCTGAAGCCCCATCCCACTGCGCCATGTAGACTGAAGAACTGCCCACAAAGCACCCTTCACACAAAACCCTACAAGACTTTACCTCGCAGACCTTACGCGTGGGCCACATCCATTCCATGCCCCCTCCCGCAAGACAGGCCCTTCCTCTCATTAAGACACAGCAGCCCTGCACTCAGTGGCCGATTGGGAAATCAAAGTGGCCCGGGAAAATAGAAATGGGCCAAGGGGGCGTGGCTTTGGGGTGTGTGGCTTGGGGGCGTGGCTTGAGGCTGGCAGAGTGCACCAGATTTGGGGCCTAGCACAGCTGAGTCCCCAGACTCAGATCCTCAGCAGCCTGGCAGGGGTGAGTGGGAGGTTATGGGGGGCTGGCAGGGGGGAAGACTGCCACTGGTGGGGGTACTGGCCCTCATTTCAGTGCTCTGGCTCCCCAAATCACTCCGTTTTAGTGCTCAATGGCCCCCAACCCAAAATCACTCTGTCCCTTGCTATGCATCCTACAGTAAGGCTTCTTCATTCCTACAGCAGCTGCACTAGTATTCCACAGGCCCTGTGTTTAGCTTAGCAAA
>QEPC01002388.1:11522165-11553876 GCA_003113815.1 Sphenodon punctatus | reverse complement strand
GCAGCTCTACTCTTGGAAGGGAGAGGCACTCAGGCAGGTGAGGCCTCCCCCCACCCGGCCCCACAGGGGTCGGGACCAACAATTAAAAAAAAAAAAAAATTTAATTTTTTTTAAAAGACAGCAGGACCGGCCCTCCAGCCCAGCCTGGCCCACCGGGAATCCTCCCGGTGAGTTCAATGGCCAATCCGCCCCTGCCTGCACTGGCTTAATAACCTTAATCATTTAATAATAGTAATTTTTATATAGCACCCCACTGTCATGGCACTCGGAGCGCTTCACATAGAACTAATTAACCCAAATGTTAATCCTGACAACTACCCTGTGAGGTAGGTTGGACTGAGAGAATATTGTGACTGGCCCAGTGGGAAGCTATCTCGCTTTGTATTTACTGCACAAGGATGAAATCTACCTTGGATTCCTAGCAAGGTTATTACCCAGAATAGTTACCCCAGATTAAATCCTGATTTTTAAAAGCAGCAATCATGTATGCTTCCAGTTTTAAAAATAGAGTAAAGGAGTTTACTCCAGGGAAGAGTCCTTGCTTGAATAAGCTCTCTGCTGCACTGAAAACTGGTGGGCTCCTAAGTCACTTTGACTTTTCTGCAAAGGTTCCCCCTCATCGGGAGTGAAGGATCTTCACTAGTGCTTTGCTAACCAGGCCCACAGAAGACCCTTCCTCCTTGAAAACTCACCACTCGTTCCTTAATCTGTGTTTGCTTTGTCCCACAGCAATGCATCGACACGCGCAGCTGCTGATTTCACTGCACCTCAGCAACCCATCCCTTGCCCTACCACCGAGCAGAAAAGCGGGCATCATCAAGAAGCCCAGAAAGCAGTAAGAATTTCACACGATATTCAGGATGTGGATTTGTGCCACTACACTGTGTGAATGGGTCCTAGGGCATCGCTATTATGGAACTCCCTTCCCCTTGAGGTTCATTTGAGCCTGGGCCCCAAACATCTTCTGAGGGCAATGTAAGACATTTTTGTTTCACCAAGTGTTTGGTAGGTGGGGATACATGCTTGGGGGAGGAGGGCGAGGGTAGGGGATTCTGGTGCCTAGGCATTGTAATTCTATGTCAGCGGCATGACTGTTAGACCCTGGGCATGTGTTCAGGTCCTAACTGATCATCATATTTGGGGATGGGAAGGACTTTTCCATTAGGTTAGATTGGCAGTCAACTCAGAGACTGCTTGTTGTTGCTGTTGGCCTTCCTCTGCCTTATGGGTGCGGCTCACTTTTCTGCGAGATTTTTCTTTTATAAGATTGTTCCCTGTTGTTTCAGACATCCATGCTCTGCTCAGTCCCGATCTTTACTTGTGGCAGATTTTTGTTATAGGCTCAGTTTCT
The DNA here is from genome assembly GCA_003113815.1 of Sphenodon punctatus. NCBI lineage: Eukaryota > Metazoa > Chordata > Lepidosauria > Sphenodontia > Sphenodontidae > Sphenodon > Sphenodon punctatus. The sequence goes on along the minus strand of QEPC01002388.1, from coordinate 11,552,525 downwards.
TGTAGCATGGATGGGGTTTTTTTGAGTGGGCAGTTTAGTTGTGGTGAATCCCACGCTGGTGCAAGAGCCTGAACTGGATGGTTCTTAGGGTCCCTCCAACTCTGAGGCCGCCTTTATATACGAGGTGCTAAAAAGCGCCTCCTGAGTCCCGCATTGAAAGAAAAGCCAGCGCAGGGAGTGTTTACATGCTCCCCGTGCTGCCGACAACGGAAAGCACGTCACTTCCGGCAGCGCGGCGTCGAGGAATAATTTATACTTACAGTGTTGGTGAAATCTGTCAGAGTCTTTATTGATCTCAGAGCGCTGAGAGAGAGAGAGAACAACACTGTCTCCATGCAAGGAAACAGGCTGGTCTGTCTCCTTCCAGGATACATTAAGTTTTTATAGGTTACAGTACAGGCAAAAGATACAGGCTTGTCAATCAAAAGGCAACGTAATATCATGATGGAAAGTTACTGCATTACACACAATGTTTACATAGTTGGGTTAGTTTTTTTTAAAACTATATGAGCCAAACTGTTTATGGTGCCTAACAAGGTTAATTTGGCTTTCTAGCTGCAAGGTTCCTTGGCCTATTTGTTACGAAAAACACAGGCGAAAGGAGTCTCAGTGTCTAGGTCTAAGGCCTGTGTGAAGCACTTTCCAAGGCCTTATTATTAAAAGCAGAATACAGAGAGCAAATAGCTCGCTGTCTAAAGGGCAAAGGCAGAGCTTTTATTAAGCATTAGGTTTTACCCAAAATGCTTCTGTCTCATCCATTTTGTGTTACCTTCCTTTGGCTATTGTAATTTAATTCCACAGGGTCCCTTATAACACAGCGGGGAGCATGTAAACGCTCCCTGTGCAGCTTTTCTCTAAACGTGGGATTCAGGAGGCGCTTTTTAGCGCCTCATATAAAAGCGGCCTGACTCTCTGGTTTTTACATGTTTTTATATGTTGCTCTTATTAGTTGTTCCTTGTTCCGCCTTTGGGATACAGAGCGATATAAATAAATAAATACATATTGAATGCTGGTCTATTTCCCAGTCACCAAATCAACTCAGTGGATGTTGTGAAGGAGGAAGCCCTAAAACAATTCCTTTGAATGGCATGATGCAAAGCGAAAAAATGTCTTTGACCAGAGACAAAAACAAAAGAATTTCTGTTTCCTGAGGAATTTGACAGGAAGACGGATATAGCTTTTAATAAACTGTGTTTTCCTAACTGCCGTCCCATACAAAAGCCAAACTTTCATTTATGTACAGCAGACTTGAGTTTCATGTAACCCAATGCCCATGGATTCAGACACACTAATGGTCAGATCCTTGTTTATTATCCGGAAGCAAGGCATAGTGAAAGGAAATGGGCGGATTTCAACACTGCGCCTCCTGTTAATTTACAACTGGCATGTTCCACTCCTGCCTCTATTATTTATGCTGGAGATGATAAATGAGGATCGATGCTTCTTGCTGCATTACGAAAAAATCACGTATTGCTTTGGAACCTCTAGGGAGAATAGCATTTCTGAAATCCTTAAAGTAAATGCAAGCTGGAGGCTGGGGAAGGGAGTGGATGCATACATACATGTGTCACTCACTTGAACTCTTTGCACACCTACCTCTCAGTGTACACTAGCTTGTCTGTGCAGGAGGCACAACCAAATCCTAACCTTCAGTGCTCACCACTGCGTGGATGCCCTGTTATCTTCATTTGATGACTGCTGTCTTGGGCAACACAATCAAAGGTCTGGAAAGCAAGTCTTGTGAAGAAAGGTTTAAGGACCGGGGTAGGTTTGTTTAGCAAAGAGGAGTTTAAGGGGAGACATGATAGCCATCTTCAGATATCTAAAGGGCTGTCCACAGGAGGATGGCAAGTTGGGAGGAACTGTTCTTCACAGCTTGACTACAGAGGGCACGAGTAGAAGTGATGGGCTCAAGTTACAGGACGGTAGATTTCGGGTAAATATCAGGAGAAACGTCCTTATGGTTAGCGCTGTGCGGCAACGGAACAAGTTGCCTAGGGAAGTTGTAGGCTCTCCGTCGCTGGGAATTTTTCAAAAGAGGCTGGACAACCATTCATTGGGGATGTTGCAGCTGTAGCCATCCTGCATCCAAGTAGGGAGTTGGACTAGTTGATCTTTGAGGTTCCTTCCAACTCTACGATTCTAATAAGGAGGGGCTGAACCAGGGACCTTCAGTGCAGCCATCTCTACAACATGAGCCAAAGAATCCGAACTGGAGCCAGGTAAGTGCAGGCTGTACAACCGTCCAAGGCCCATGTGTTTTGGGTCCTGCAGACACATCCAATATAGGGGACCCATGAAAGGCAAAAAGAGTGTGAGAAGCAGTGACATAAATGGGGCCTGTCATGGGGAAAAGGGGGCAACACAGTCATTTTATTTATTTTCTTTTTCTTTTTTTTATTTTTATTTTTCAAACTTATATCCCGCCCCCTCCTGCGATGCAGCATTATTTGGGGTAATGGGACACAATGTGGGGTACTGGGGGTAAATATGGCTACTAACAAGAACAGCTAAAGATAAATATTAGAAGATTGTGAGCCTTACCATCCTGCTGAACTGGTTTGGCAGGGGGGTGGGGTGGGACAGAAAAACCATTGTCATGCAGAACGAGCATTTTGTTGCAAAGGTAACGCCCAGGTGGGATCTGCAACCAGCTCAGAATAACAAAAGGAGCAGGAGGGAGGAAGTGACCCGAGCCCCCTGCAAAGAAAGTGAAGACACAGGATCTCTACACACTCTCTTCCATCTTGACCAGCAAGGAGTAAGCAGCTTGCAGGAGAGGCTGCACAGCCATGAACTAGAGACCTTTCAATTCACCAAAGGGACTGACACCAAGGCCGTGAGAGACTCTGATGGCCCTGGACTGTGCCTTAGGGTAAGAGGACAGTTAGGGAACTTCAGTGTATTTTAGAATGCATGTACTTTATATTTGATTTGTGGACTTGCACCATCCGATCAACAGCTCTATGACTGTATTTACTTAATATATGTTTTATAACCAACCCTAGCATGCTTGTGTGTTTATTCGGCCTTGGGGGGTTCACTAAGGGGGTACCCTATCTAGGTGAGAGCCTAGACGGACCACCGTGAAGTCTTCCAAGCTATGGGTGGCCAGAGAAGGTTCTCTGAGTTACGGCTGGGCTGGGAGAACAAGGGGAGGCGTTTCTGGGGGTGCGGACCTCCGAAAGCTCCCTGATTGCGGTGAGGGTTTCTGATCACTTGGGAACCCATGTGGGCACAGGCAACTGGGTTGCGGCTAGCCTAGTGGGCATCCGAGGGACAGCCTAGAGAAAGAGGGGGACCCCGATCCCGGTGACAGGGCCCCAAACCCAGGGAGCCCCAGCCTGTGTGGGGTCCACAAAGATTCAGGAGGAGCCTGCGCATAAACTAGAAATAACATATGTGTAAAATATGGGCCTTGCAGCCCAAGGAACTCCAACCCCTGAAGGGTTTAACTGGAGATCGAAATGTGATGATGGTCATATTTTCCTTTTTCTAATAGGTGAGTCCGAGTCTGTTCATCAAAAATTCCTGCGTTACAAGGGGGCCCACGTAACCCTAGGACCCCTGTTTCTCTAGATCTGTCTGGCACTACACAGAATCTGGTTCTGTAACTGAAGTCTGGCAGATCCATACATTCTCTGGGGAGAGAGAGAGAGGGATGCATAATTCTGTGGGGTTACACACACACACACACACACACAAGCCAAACCCCTCCCTTGGGGGGCCCCCAGTGCACAAATGGACCAAGACCCCCATCACCACAATGGCCCCCCACGCTACTTCTGTGGAAGATCATTTGCTTATTTTTGGCTGGTCGGGTAAGACTGAGGAGAACGGTGGAGAGCTGTAGGGCAGAGTTTGGGGGCTGTGGCTTTCAAAAAACGGAACACAGTAAGCGCTTCACGATGCTGGATGCAGGGAAGCTGGGGCGCTGAGTGAAATGGTTGTGTGGGCCCCCTACTAACATAGGAATGGCTGTCCAGCCACTAAAGCCTCACCAAACTGAGCTGAACTGACATAGCCTCTTTCAAAGCAGAAATAAAAGTTCCCCTTCTCTCTGAAAAGGTAAACATGCCCCTTCCCCACCACCCTGAAACCCAAGAATCCCTCAGCCCATTTTTGTAACCCTCATACCTCACAGTTTGATGTTTTCCTGCTTTTCAGAACTGGAGTTGTGCCAGTTCTCCCTTTTCTTCAATGCAATTGGCACACTCTAAATTGTCCATAAGACTTGAGGGACGACAGGCCGGGGAGCCTGAGGACACCGTGGGTTGCCAACCCAATACACAGAAGGAGCCAACTACTGTGGGGGAATTCCTATTCATTATTACTTATATCGTGCCAGCAGTGTACCGAATGCTCAAATTAGAGACCAGTCTCTTCCCCAAGGGGCTTACAAGGTAGTATGGACGAGGAAAGGGAGGCCAGAAGGGGGTGGATATAGTGGGAGAGACAGAGGTACAAACGTTCCCGTTTTACAGATAGGGAATTGAGGCTGAAAGAAAGCGACTTGCCCAAGGCCACCCAATGACTTCATGGCTAAGTTGGGATTTGATCCCCGATCTCCCAGGAAAATGGTAACTCCCCTTTGACAAGTGTGCCACCATGCTATTTTCGTGCCAGGCCTGGAGTAAGGCAGGACTGCAATGCACTGGACTGATTTGGTGAGAGTAGTCTTCAGCTGTTGATCACGATGGGGTCATGTTGTGCTGGTTACTATTGAATGAACCGTGCTGTTCTACTTACACTGTGGGGTATGTTTTGAACACTAGGGTGGGGCAAGATTGACCTTTTTGCTGTGCCTGGGGTGGTCCATGTCAATACCTCTAGGGTCACTGAGGAAACGAAATGGCTGGACCGGCAAATAGAGGCTTGTGGTATTCTGTCTCTGTACCCCCAGTCATGAACTGAATGTTACTGCTTGGGTGAGCAGTCCCGTAACTCAGGTCATGTGGGCAGATCCATGGGAGATTGGCTGCCTGTGTAGCTGGCTCTATTCTCCCAGAGCCTCACCCTAATGGTGATCTGTGCTCGGAAACAAACTGCCCCCTGTTTGGGGATCCTGCCACCGCGCCTTAAGTCGGCAGGCGATTGGGTGGTTGTTGTGGTGGGGCCCTCAATGTGGAACTCTCTCCCTCACTCCAAATGTCCGTCTCAGTTCCTCCCTCCTCACCTTTAAAAAGCCCCCGAAGGCTTATTGATTCTCCAGGTGCTTTTAGGACCCAATTATCTCCCCCTTTTAAATTGTTTTCAAATGGGGTTATGTTTTAAATGAATTGTACGTTGTTTTATCGGATTTTTATGCTGTGAAGTGCTCTGGGCACCATTTGGCCGGGGGTGGGGGTGGGCTGTACTATAACATTACTATATTAGTAGCTGCTAGTATTAGTTGACTGCACAGTTAACAGTTTTCACAGGTTATCTAGTAAGCCTCCAGGGGTATTTCCCAGTACAAAGCATGTGCTTGGGTAGCTCTGACTCTGTATATGAACTGGATCATCATCAGCCTTTGGGAGCCAACGTGAACCGGTGGATAGCAGGCGGGCCTTGGAACTGGAAGTCGCAAGTTCAAATCCTTCTCTTATTGGTCAGTCTTGGGTGAATCACTGCTCTCAGCTTCAGCTCACCTGGCTGTAAATTGGGGCACGAGCAACAGGCCTGGCAAGCCAGTTTGGGACTCTCTGAAAGTGCAGTGATGCTCTAACGTATCAGCCTTAACTCCTCTCAGTGGGGCTTCTACAGTGTCCTCAAAACTGTAGCGATGGCTGGGATGGCAGATCAGTGGGGGGCTGACACGCAACGATCAAGACTGTCGAGGTGGTTAAGTTACCTTGAGAGAGGTGCTTGAATTGCAGATTGTCAGGCTGTAGTAAGAGACTTAAAAAAAAACATATAGAAGCACGCCACTAATAAGGACATTAAGGAAAGGGGTGATGGTAAACAGTTGGAAAACATGGGATGAGAAGGAATAATAAAAGCAAAGGTTTAAAATTGCTAACTTTTTACCCCTTTCCTAGGTTTCGTATGCTTTGCTGACTCTTGTCTTCCCTCCCACTTAAAAGGATCTCCTTTTCCTCAGAGCCAGCTCCTCCAGCCTTTTCCCCTCAGGTGCCTTGTTTTTCCTTCCCTCAGAGTCAACTGCCCCGCTGTAACTGCTGCTCCCCAGGTGTCGCTCCCCAGCAGCCACGCTGTAACTGCCGCTCCCCAGGTGTCGCTCCCCAGCAGCCACGCTGTAACTGCCGCTCCCCAGGTGCCGCTCCCCAGCAGCCACGCTGTAACTGCCGCTCCCCAGGTGCCGCTCCCCAGCAGCCACGCTGTAACTGCCGCTCCCCAGGTGCCGCTCCCCAGCAGCCATGCTGTAACTGCTGCTCCCCAGCAGCCATGCTGTAACTGCCACTCCCCAATTTCCACACTGTAACTGCCACTCCCCAACTGCTACTCCCCAGCAACCATGCTGTAACTGCCACTCTCCAACTGCTGCTCCCCAGCATCCATGCTGTAACTGCCGCTCCCCAGATGCCACTCTGTAACTGCCGCTCCCCAACTGTTCTCCTTTGTTAATGGAAATGAAGTGGATATTCAAAATGAACTTTGCATTTGACACTTTTGACAAAATCAAATTAATTATCTGGATTCAAAAAGTTAATTTAAAAAAAAAAATCACAGATTTCATTTTCCTCAGTTCATTGTTCAGCAGTGAAATATTATTGTGTGGAATATTATTATTATTATTTTTATTATTATTAGCAAGCATTTATATAGCACCAGCAATGTACCTGGCACTTTACAAATTAATTGAATAGACACAGTCCCTGCCCTAGGGCTTACAATCTGAGAGACGGGGGGGAGAGAGACGAAGTAAGGGGAACAGAGGGAGAGGAAAGGAGTGTAACGTTCATGAAGATGTGAGGTCCCAGGTGCACGCGCTTGGCTTGGTTACATCAAGTACGATGGCTGGTTGGTCCATGTGGTGAGGATAGGAGTACACAGAACTCAGGTAACAGATTGTACTGGATGGAGGGGATCAGCAGGAGTTAGGTGAGGGGAGCGCAGAGTCGGGGAGGGCAGAGCGGAAGAGGTGGGTCTTGAGGAGGGATTTGAAGGTACGAAGGGAGTGGGCGAGGCTGATGTGGGCAGGGAGGAGTTCCAGGCATGGGGAGCAGCTAGGGAGAAGGGACGAAGGCGGTTAGGGGAGCAGGGGAGGTGTGGGAGGGCGAGAAGGGACAGAGGAGGAGCAGAATTCACAGACTGGAGTACGGATGAGAATTAGCACAGAGAGGTAGAGGGGAGCGAGGTTGTGAAGAGTTTTATAGGTGAAGACTAGGAGCTTGTGCAGGATTCGTTCAGGAAGGGGGAGCCAGTGAAGAGAGGAGAGATGGGGCTGCACGTGGTTGATACTGGCTTTCCTCAAAGTCAGCAGGACCAGGATTTGACAATTTTGTTATTACCCACAAACCACAATGAGGCTATTATGATTTATTGAGAACTTAAGTGGCTTTTACCAACTAGGGCTCATTCTCACAAACACATTTGGGGAGGTAAGTACCTTGAAATCACTTTAACCTTCCCTGTGTTCCCATGAGCAGGGGGATTAAAGTGAGGTTAAACGGGAGGTATTGACCTCTCCAAAGAAGCAGAGTTAAAGTGGTATTGAGGCTCCTACTCTAGGGGGTCTTGCTTATCTGTACTGGAGGGAGGTAATTACTGTCTTCTCCATGACCTCACTGTCTTCTCCGTGACCTCAGCTGTCCCAGCCACCCCCAGGACGTCTTTCATAGAAGCAAAAACCTGAAAATTCCAGCCCCTTGTTCTTAAAAAAGGGTTGGGCTAGGCTACCTCCTGTATTTTGGAGGGAAGAATTGACACCAGTGTGATGGTAGAGGAGAGCGGTTAATATGATGCTGGCATTGCTTTGTCTCAATAGCTCTCCCGTGATGAATGTCTGACAAGTGTCCCAGTGATACCCAAGGAGATTTATTTTTAGTTGGAGGCTACCTGCTTACACTTTCCCAGAAAGAGGCAATAAAGGCTTTGGCATCCTTTGTTCTATTGGCAACTAAGAGAGAACATGTGGTATAAAATTGTTCTTGGTTATAGATAGATAACCACAGTTAGTAACCCTTCCCCAATTTTAAGTTAGTAAACTGGGTCAATCCAATAATTGGAGGACCAAATGATAGACCGACTGATGCCATCTGTTTGAAAGGTGGAGTTAATTAATTGGAGCCATATCGAGATGGAAATGGAATGGTTGTGATGTTAATTATGGTAATTGATATGTTTTATATTATATGCATATATATGTTTGCTTTGGTGGCAAAGGCGAAAGCCAGCCATAATAAAATTTGGAATAGTTGGAGGCACCACTGAGTGAAATAGACCTCCACCTTCCTGGCTATGCTACTGTGTTGATGGGGGATTGACAATATCATTATTTGAGACACTGAGCCTCCACCTCGCCCCCAAGAGAGCAGTTAGTTCGATCGGCGTCTCCAGTCACGAGCCATGGTAAAGTGAGCTTGCTACTTTATCTGTCAGTGGCTGGTAATTAGGGCTGGTGAGCCAGGCCCGCACTTGTGCTGCTGATAGAAAAGGAGAAGGGATGTTTTGTACATGTGTGTGTTTTAAGAGTCATATGACTGTATCCACAGAGAAGATTTAATGGGGCTAGTGACTGGTGGAAGCATGAGAAAAATCTCTTAAACTGGGAATCTGCAATGAGAACATGAGCTGATGTGGCTTGTTCTCCTTGTGCTTTTAAAAAGATTTTTCCACCTTTATGGTTCCTACTCTGAGTTGCTTGGATTCGATGAGAGGTTAGCAGGGGGGGAAAAATTAAACGTTTTTCCAAAGTCCTTTCCATTTTATTCCAGTGATTCCTAGAACTGCAAAGTACAAAGTAAAGGTGAATGGGACAGACTCGATGTCCTAATCTGATGTCTTCCACTTCTAATTTCTAGGAATATATGAACTTGTATCACTTCCATGCAAAGTGTGGGGGACTGGAGCACAGTTATTTACTGCGCAGGGTTGTTGCGAGGGTGAGTTGATAAGGATTGTAAAGCACTTTGAACACTGAGAGTGCTATAGAAATTATAAATAAGACTAAAAGGAATCAGTCATTCAATTTAGGAGTCTCAATATGCAGATTCTGTCAAGGGTGTTGCAAGCTCATTTCCCAAGCAAAACTGTTCTTTCTGATTCCTTTCTTATGTCGCCAATGCAGCATCACCTAATCAGGCGAATGTTTTGCTATCTGTTTTTTTTTTTAAAACACTCCCAGGACTCCATAACACAGCCCACCCCCAATGGAGAAAAGCAATCCAGCATAAGAAAGATTGACAGATACAAAGCCCACCTAGTCATACAATAATATACGGTCAGGCTCTCAATATACTCAAATGCTCAAACCATCAACAAATGAGGAAATGCAAGGGTGACCATTCTGGGATTGTGCATTTTATTAAGATATATAAATTTGTTTTCTTAAATTATTTTTCTATTAGTCAAACAGGAGGGCATTGCTGAGGGGGGTCGGGGGGATATATATATATATACAAAAATAAACCGGTATCGTGAAGTGCCTGATCACCACATATACAATAGCAACAGACTTTACAAGCACTTGCAGGAATATTAAAAACAATCTGACAGATCCACAACCAGAGTCACTCACTGTTGTCTCCCTTTCTCTGACCATTAGTCATCTTTCTGCACCTTCTTTGGTTCATGGTTCTTACGGTAGGATATTCCACTGTGCTTTTGATGACTGGACGTATTAGCATTCACAGCGATGGAGTGGAAAGGGAGTCTACAAGCTTTGGAAAGAAATGAACTCATCTCCTTGGAGGCTGGGATTCTTCAAAGGCATTTAACATTGGTCTAAATTGACTCCAACCAAGGTCAGTCAATGGAAGAAATCCTGGCTCCAGGTGGCTTTAGTGGGACTATGACTTCAAACAGTGGGGCCAACTTGACTACCATTAAAATCAGTGAGGAAACTCCTACTAACGACAACAGAAGCAGATCGAGTGGCCCATTCACTTCAACTGAAGGAAAGATCAGCTAAGTTACAGTCTGTTGTACGTCCCAATCCAATGCCCACTTGAAGCCAATGGGGAAGACTTTCCATTGATTTCACTGGGTGTTTGCTCAATCCATCAAGTCCCTGTCTCATCTTAAGCACAGGCCATTCTCACCCAAACACAGAGTTTCATCCACCTGGAGTCAGTGGCAGGTGAATTTATCTCCAAGGCCTTCAGCATAAACTATGGGTGGGTAGAATGTCCAACACCAAAACAGCAGAATATCCTACCGGTTGTGATGTTGGTACAAACTCATTAATGTCCCCCTGATATTCACTCATTCTTTAGTCTTCATTTTGTTCTGGCTTGCTTCGCTAGCTATCTTTCCTACACACACATTGATTTTCTTACAAAACTCAGTCACTATAAATAGTAAACAACATACACCAGCCTGCCTGCCTGCCTCACAGTGCGCAGAAATGTTGTTCTCAACTCCATTCATTTCCCGCTAAATTCAGGAAGAAATGTTCCCAGGGCATAAAATGAGTCTCTCTCCCACAACAAGGGAAGCTCATCAGTAGAGCTGGCCTTTTTAAAAAAGAAAAAAAAAAACAGTTTGTCAAAGAAAATTTTTGTTCTGAAATGGAACGCTTTCTAAAACATTTTTTTTTTTTTTTTTTTAAATTCATACAAATTCCAAAAACTATTTAAAAATTCATACGAAGTTTCAAATTTGAAAAACTGTATAGAGAAAATTTCAAAATCTCTTACAGCAAAATTTCATATAAAATTTTAAAACGTCACTAGTTCGTCCCTATTTCTCCCACACACACATACACCTTTTAAAAAAACAACCCCCACCCCCCAACTCTATGTTTTTTATTTTATTTTTGGTCACATAATGCCAAGAATGGGTGAAAACAGACATGACGCTAACTCCACTTAAAGCGGTGAGTTAAACATTTCTTAAGACATGTTGCAGGGCTGCCTAGGGCAGCAATACAGCCCCGCAACATGCATAAGAAATGTTAAAACGGTGATAAAGTGGAGTTAGCGTCATGCCTGTTTTCACTCAGTGTCAAACTTTGCTTAAACATTGTCCAACATCCAGAGTTTCTCTTTTATAAAAATGTGTAATTCTTAAAACTTTGTCTTTTCATCTAAAATAGGTTTTCAATTTAAAATATTGATTTTTATTTATTTATTTATTTATTTAAAAACCTGAAATGATGTGGTAAAAGTTACCAGTTTTGAAAACAAAATCCTCACTTTGGGGGAGTTTAAAATGAAGCTTAGAATCAAAAAAACAAAACCACAACACGTTTCAACTAGCTCTTCTGTTAAGACGGAGGACAAGAAGAAAAGTGTCCAAGTTTTTAAAAAGCACAAATAGAAAGGAATGCAGGACAGCGGGCGTGACATTGACATCGTATTCTAAGTGCCTAAGGAAACACTCGTTTATAAAGCTACCTTTACTCATTCTAGGGTAACAGCCCATAAGGTTTGAAAAATAAAAGTCTGAAGAACCTTCAGAATTAATATCTTTTTTAAAAAAAAAAGAAGAAGAGAGAATGAGATCTGTAAAATGGGATGAAATGTACAAGATTCAATTGCAATAAGGTGTCTGTTTGGTTTGCTTCTGGCAAGAATGGGGAGGGGGGGTAGGAATCAGCCTTTCCTATAGCAAACTCTGGTGTTCTGATAAGACATACTGCACTGATCAATGTACACCAGAGTTACTTCCTTAGTTTGCAATTCTTCTGGGGAGCAATGACTTGTAAACTGGTATCTGGGCTAAAGGATTTGCTCTTGCATGCGTAGAAATGGCAGAACTCCCATTGACTTTAATGGTGCAGGATCAGGTCCATAGTAAATAGAAGAAACGTATCTGGAATAGGGGCAACGAGACATGGCCACTTCTAAGTATCTTCACCATGCTGGTAATTAGAACACCAGCCTGGAATTGGAACTATTAATTGAGATCCATGGCTCTTGCATGGCTGTCACGGCTATTGGGGGTGGGTGGGTGGGTGGGGGGTATTGTGTATAAATGCATTAGTCCATAGAAGCATTCCAAAGTCCATGCCATCCATAAGCTAATTCAGCCAAATGGAATGAACTGTATTTACTCGAATACATCTTCAAATTGAATCTCACCCCTTTGAGGTTTGTCCCATTCAAGTGGTGGCGAAAGATGTGCATGTTGGGAAATGACGTTCTCAAAACTACACTTCCCACAATGCATCTGGGCAGCATTTGCATCACCCTAGCCTGTTCACGTCTTCCCTAAAACAAGAAACCTGATTTTCCTGCCTCAGAGACACGAAAAACCAAGAAGGGGGAGTGCCTTCCAGGGGGTGATGTGCTGGACTTGGAGCTGGGAGACTTGAGTTCATCTCACTGACGATTCTTGGCCCCATCACTGACTCAGCCTGTGTTCCTGCATATGCTAGGCCTGGTCAGCCAGTGTCCACATGGGCCAATCATGCTGCTAAAGTCCAACTACCGGCATTCATTCAATTCATGAAAAGTACCACAAGAAACAGGAAGATCTTGATTTAGATTCAGGAAAATTCCTGGCTTCCTTCCAGTTGTCACTGACTTGCTTTCTACTACAGCATGGTCAACAGCACTATCTACAAACACCCAAAGAAAGCTATCCGGACAGATCCTCACACAGCCTCCCGAATCACAGCCATGAATCATTATTCTGCGTATGAAGCCTGACAGCTGAGCAGCTACCTCTGTACCTTGAGAACAAAACCCAATTGTTCTAAGCCTCAACGCAACTTTCAACACAGTCGTTTGGTCATTTCATTCAAAGGACGTTTTCAATTCTCAGAGCATCGTTTAAAGCATTTGCACAGCAAACAAAACACAGACCCTGGAGCAAAACTGATCACAACAATGAATGAAACTCACCCCCTTGAAATGGAGGGAAACTTTGGATCCTGCCTCTTGTGAGGAGGAAGAGAGCTTGCTTATGGGTCGTCATAGCTAGAGCAAGGATTTCACTGTTTTCACCACCACAAGGAAGGAGGAGGGAGTCTTCCAGTGATCCTCAGATCAGAGTGGTGATGTTCTGTGACTAAAAGGCTACAGCACTGCAGGTTGGTTCCATTGGGGTCCTGGAACTGATAGGTTAAAACCTCAAAAGGCTCCAGGTTAAACTCAGGGTGGCAAGTAACACTTCCCACAGCAGAGTCTGGGATAATCCAACCCATAGCTCAGCTTGCATTACCTGAGGCCTACCGTGGGGAAACTAGGCCTAGCTGTATCCAAACATGTGCCATTTAAGGGCCGGGGCAGCCAAATCCATTGGGGGGGGGCGGGGTGGATATGGGGCAGAAAAGAAAGATGCTTCGAATCTGACTCCAGATTCCAAGACACTAGGGATGGGCGAACGCGGTTTGGAAGTTCGGAGTTTGCACCGAACTCGACCAGTTTGGTCAACCGAACCGAACTTCCGAACCAAACTCGATTTTCAAACCGAACCGAATTTCCTAACTCGGTTCTATTTGCCCATCCCTATAAGATAATATTCCGTTAAGTTCAATGAGGTTTGAATTTCCGAACTCTGTTCGGAGGTTCGGAGTTTGGACCGAACTTGAATAATTCGGTCGACCGAATCGAACTTCCAAACCAAACTCGATTTTCGAACTGAACCGAATTTCCTAACTTGGCTCTATTCGCCCATCCCTATAAGATGTTCTTTTTATGCCAAGATTAGAAGTGAGAGGAGAGATTAGGGGAATCCAGCTCCATATCTTGAAGGAATCAACTCCTTCTCCCTTTCCAACTTACTCAAAGGCGTTCCATTTTGGGCTGCCTGAGACTTAGAGCTCATGTAAGAGAGATTCTCCAGGAGAACTTGACCCCAACTTGAAATCCAGGCTTGCTAACGGAAACAGCATCACGGGCTGCAAAGGAGAGCTTTGCTACCGCCATGCAAACATATATTAAGATTTTAATTTCTGATTTTTAAAAACGTTCTTCATTATTATTTTTTTTAAAAAGCCCACACTTACAACCCTGTATCCAAAAGGAGAAAAGTCTGATCCATCCCACACGCTGCCTTTCTCCCATTTTGTCTAAAACCAAAGGAAAAGTGATCTTTTCAAGTCAACTTTTTAAACCTTGGTGGGTGGGGTGGGGTTGTTGTTTTAAAAGGTGTTGTTTTTAAACTGCTTTTAACATTGGTGGCTCTGCATTTGTCTGTGGCTAAAAGCTTTCTGTGCAGGGAGGTTGCTGGATAATTACTAGGCTCCCTGCCACAGGCTACACAGAAAAGGATGCTAATCCCACATTTAAGCGCTGGAGTGGGTGGGTGGAGGTCAGTCAGGGAAATAACCCAGTGAGCTGACTCCAGCTAAGAGGGTGGGTGCTGCCACACAAGACGCCTGTCCCTCCCTGGGCAGCCTTGCCCCTCGCCGGGCAAACAAGCCACAGGATGCAGTGGCTCGTGTGTCCAGGGGCTGCCAACCTTGCCCCAGGGTGGGGCAAACATCTGCTTGCTCCACGACATGTCCTCGGAGAAATCCCAAGGACGCATCACGGAGCAGCCTTACCTCATGTGGGGTGAGGCTGCCCAGGGAAGAGCAAACCCGTGTGACGAGCGCTAGCCCCTGTCACTTGCAGCCCCCTCACAGCCAGGGTTGGGAATCGAGAGCCCCCCCGGAGCCACGTGTGTGCGTGCCCCTCGCCCCACCCCAACAAACAGCTGATTGGGGGAGGGGATCCAGAGAAGCAGGCGCAGGCACTTCCTCCCCCAATCAGCTGTGTTTTGGGGTGGGGGGAGAGACACGTGAGTGGCTCCTCTGGGCTCCTCCCCATCAGCTGTCAGGTGGGTGGATGTGGGGAGGTGGGGCACTTCCCAGACTCCCCTTTCCTCTGATCCACCAGACTGACAGCTGATGGGGAGAGGGGGGGGGAGCCTGGGAAGAGGGTACTGCTCTTCCCAAGCTCCCCTTCCCCATCGGCTGTCAGGCAGAAGAAGTGGGAGGAGCGCGTGCCTTCCTCCACCCCCCTCCCAACAGCTCTTCATGTGTCCAGCTCCCTGCACCGGGCTCACCGTGTGGCAGGGCCAATTACCCACCGCAGGGTGGCGCAGGGATTGGGCGTGCCCTGCTCGTCTGGCTGCCCCCGGTGTGGGGGTCTGTGAGTGCGCCACACGGGGGTGCAGCAGACACAGAGGCGCTGGCTTGTAGAGATCCTGTCAGATGCAATTACGGGATCTGTTAACACGTTGTCGGGAGCGATCTGTGATTTTTGGCTGCTGCAGACGTCCATGGCTGCTAAAGGTTGCAGAGCTCGGTATAGAATACAGTTGCAATCTCACTAAGGGATGGATTTCCAAAGGCACTGAGGCACCTAGCACCCAAACTCGATGGGAGTTGGGCGTCCAATGGCCATTGAAAATCTTACCCCTAATATCTCATGAGTGTAACCTGACACCTGTGAGGCTAGAACCAAAAACCTCCCACTACATAAGCATGAGTCTCTAGGATGTGAGCTACAAGTCTTATGTCTGTTAGCTTAGGCTAGCAGCATATTCAAGAGCTCAAATGTGGCCTAGGTACCACCACTAGAGGGGGGGAGAGTGCCATAGATGGTGAGTAGCCTAGCGTCACCACTAGAGGGAGACAGAGCGACATGACCTGTGTGTGGCCCAGTGTCACCACTAGAGGGAGACAGAGCACCACAACCTTTGCAGCGCCTAGCGGCAACACTAGAGAGAGGCAGAGCATCACAACCTTTGCAGCGCCTAGCGGCATCACTAGAGGGAAGCGGAGCACCACAACCTTTGCAGCGCCTAGCGGCATCACTAGAGAGGCGGAGCATCACAACCTCTGCAGGGTCTAATGCCACCACTAGAGGGAGACAGAACACCACAGCGTCTGGCTGACCCCCAGTGGCCCCATTCAAAGAGGACAGTGCCACAACCTGTGTGGCCTACGTGGGTATAGTAAACAGCCAACTTGAAAAAATCATGGTCCTTCTATAACTGGTGACCCTTGCAACCTGTTACAATGCCCCATGGGCTGGCAATGAGGAACGGTAGCTCAAGAGTACATTGTGAATAACGGGTCCCTTGAATTTAAAGAAACTTCTGCTTTGTTGACAGTTTAAAATGTTGCCCCTATGATATAGTATTTCTCCTCTCGCACAACATCAAAGGCCTTTGGTCCTAGACCAACTTGTATTTTAAAACCTATTATCTTACATCTCTTTAGCATGAATGTCAGAATCCACCCTTATATACGTAAAGTTAATCTTTAAACAAACTTCTCCTCTGCCCCCCCAACCCTGCCCCATTAAGCTAGGCTTTCTGCCATTTTCCATATGGTGCAGCCACCCTTAAGCAGCAAGTCTTGCTGAGAGAATCCCACGCTTGGCTCCCCTACAAAGGCAGTTTCCCTGCAAAGGCATGTAAACATCTGGTTCCTAAGAGGGAGCTTGGCATTCCCTCCCCAGCTGCAGATGTTGCCATCATCTTCTTTAGCCGGTGACAATAAGCTAGACACCGCCGCCGTGACGTTACTGCCGTATCGGTGACCCACGGGAATGACATGGAGTGGAATTTTTGTGCGATTTGGGGGGGGAAACCCACAGTCTGCATTGTGGTTAAACAGCTCGCTGGTGGCTGTGAGGGCCAGGCAGCCATTTTGGAGACAGCCTCCACGGCAACGCGGAGTCGTGGCTCTGGATTAGAAGAGGACCCACCCAACCTAGCAAGCAGCCCTACAGCAAACAGTCACCTAATCGAAAGGACTTGCTATCTAATTGCATTTAAGTGCTATTCAAACAAATACATTTAATTAAAAACAAAAAAATCCCAAAGGAGAGGAACCCAAAGCCAGCTTTTCACCGCTTCACGTCATGAAGGCGCTGTCCCCTTGGCTTCCTCCCTGAACTTGGAGCCGTTCAAGGCTGTGTGCAACCAGCTGCTAATATTCAAGGCCCCGTTGCCATTCATGGAGGTGCTCGACCAAGCCTGCCAGTCATGTAGGAACCACATGGACCACAGCCCACGGCGCCACCAGAGATTCCGGAGGGATGAGGCGAGTTAAAGGTTCTCCGTGTAGATGATGCAGGCCCTGGTCTCATCGCACAGCTCCAGCTGCACACTGGAGGCAAACCACCGCTTGGCACAGCCCAGGCTGTAGTTGAGGGTGGTCCGGTAAATGTTCTTGGCGCTCTTGGGAAAGATGATTGTTGTGCTCTGAAACCTCAGGGGTTTCTGCCGCGGCTCGAAGATCAGTTGGGACTTGTAGTTCCGCCAAGTGCAGTTAGGGGTGGCGATGATGGTCTCGCTGTAAGTGGTGACGGTGGGGATAGGGCTGTAGATGATGTCGTCCCGGTAGTGCCTCTCCGAGTCATATTTCACCTCAGAGTTGCACCTGAAAAAGGGAAGGGAAGAATCAGATGGTATAAAGAGGGAAGCACAGCCAGGCTCTGCTCTGGCTCCTTCAAGTTGGGTGCTTGGATCTTCTCCCAGGACCTAAAAAAGCAGCCTCTAGATTGGTAACATTTTCAGGGGTTGCTACTCCCCAACCCAGCCCTCATGTGGGGTCTATGGAGTTGTGAACCTACCAACCTCAGTTCTCTCCCATGGTTGCTAGGCTGCAGGGATCCCCCATCAAGCACTGTTTGTACAAAACTTACCTCTAAGTGGAGTGTCTGGGATTTACTCCCCAAAACCTCGACTGTCCACGGCCAAGTTCTGGCTGCTGCTAAGTCTACCGAATCATCACCCTCTAGTATAGGTAAAGGGAAGTCTTTCTTTTTAAATTCTACTGCATCAGGTGACCTGACACACAATGTACCCATTGCTTCCCTTCTGTTTAGGGCAAAGGACCTGCTTGTCATCATGAGAAATGGGCATCCAATGTGGGTGAACAACTGCTTCTACCAGCAATTGTGGCCGAGTCTCCTGTTTAGAGCGAGACCTTTATGGGACAGATGGGATCCAGGGCACCATGAATTCTGTTTCGATTACAGCCATTTTTGCAGAATTTGATACTTGGCTCAGTTGTTGCAGGAATTATCCGGCATTGCAGTATGAGAGCCTGAGTGGGGAACATATGAGCTAGCCAACGGGATGCTGGATTGTGAACATCCTGGGACCATGGGGCCTCCACAGCTGTCAAAGGGGAGCCACTCGCACAGTTCTTTGCTGAATGCAGAGCCCCCAGTCTAGAGCTCTGGGCAGTAGTTGGTGTTTACGACGTAAAATGTCAAAAACTGTCTCTTCCCTGTAACTAAGTTAAACCTCTGCACCTGCAACTTCTCAACTTCATGAATGTATTTTTGTCTCTCACTATATCCCCCTCTCCCTTGTCTGTCTTAGAGAACCTGTCTATTACTAGTGATTGTACAGCACCAGGTACATTGCTGTCGCTATATAAATAATACTTAATAATTAATACATACTGTGAAGCTCATTTCAATTTTTAAAACTTGCATAATTTTCCAGGTTTAGTTAATCTGCATAATTTATTCTTCATGCAGAATTTGGGTTTTGTGGTTACAGAACTTTGAACAAAAAATTGCTGAATACATAAGGCCCTGCCAAAATCTGCCTATTACCAGTGTTCCTCCCCTTCCTCTGAAGAATGAGTATCAGTCAGAGATGGGATAATGAACTGGCTGAAGCAAGGGGTCTGTACCAAAGGTGTTGGCAAAATTATGTTTGGGAAGGAGGGGCCAGGAAAGCCACTTAACCCCACCTCTTTCTGGCATTGACCACGCCCCCTTTCCACGTGTCATGACAACACAACACCTAGAAGGGGTGGGTCAGGTGGGAGTCAGGGGAGTGCAACTGCACGCCCTTGAACCTCCCTTCTGGTGCCCATAGCCTGAGCTAATCTGTCTTATTTCTAAACTCTTCTTTGGCTCTCAGTTCTGTGCGCCAGTGTCCTATCCAGACTAGGCGAGAAGGCATTACAGATGGGTAAGAAGCACTGAAGAGGGCTTGATAGCTGTTTAAGATTTTAGGAGGCAAAAAGATGACTACTTTGAATCTGTTTAACTATACGTTATCACTATAAAAAGTAAGTAGAACTGACCGCGGTCACTGAGATTTTGTGTAATACAAGCGGGTGTGGCACACTGGCCCCCTCAAGTGGTGTGGTGCTGCCAGACCGCCCACAGATTCATAAGCCGGCTATTCTACAGGACTAATAGACCCTGGTCTTTTAGCTCAGAGGATGGGGGCTCACACAAAATGGAGCAGAATGTTCAGTCCCCGCTGCTGACAACCCACTCAGGGGAGTCGGGTTACATGTGCAAGAAGGTTGGAACAAGTCTTGAACTAACCGTAAAACCAGTTACTGGGAGCTGAGTAGTGCTGAGATGAGATTTCTCAAAAACCAGAAATCTCATTAAAATCTCAGTTCTGTTTGTCTCTAGCTGAGTTGAGAACCTCTCGATGCCTGACCAAGTTCTTGGGCAAAAATATATTTTTTAAAATAAATCATTACCTCACCACCATTTTGGTTCCGGGTGAGGGCCATTTTGCACATGCAAAACCGGCCCAGCAGCAATCCGCTGCCCTTATCCAAAATGCCAGTGACACTATTACCACCATTTTGGTTAAGGGTAGTGGCCCTTTTGCTCAGTGCAAAATGATTTTTTCCCCTCCATTTTTAATATTTTTGCCCAATTTAGTCAGGCATCGGGAAATCGATCCCATTTCCCAAAATGGTGAGATTTCTCACAAGCAGCAAAATCGCTGTTTGCATCAGTCCTAGTTGCAAGTTTGGATCCTATAGAACTTACCTATGGGGATTGGTCAACAGCCAGCTCAACCAAATGAGCCCTAGAGATTGTGATTACTTGTATTATTTATCTAGCGCCATGCCAACAAAATGTCTGGGAGGGAGAGAGACTGGCACATTCAAGCAGTTGAGAAGTTGCTGGTGCACGTGCTTAGTTTAGTTATACAGGGAGGTGGAGGGAATCCTGAAGGATAAGATGGTATAATGAGGTAGTTTATGTAGTCCACCCAGAATAAGTACTGGTGGGTTCAGCCACAGTTAAGATGGGGTTAAGGAATAAACATTGACAGTGGCTCTTATATTCTTTTGAGTGGAGCTGAATTGAATCCCCCCCCAAAACAGGTGAACCCATCAAATATACCCTACCCAAATTGAAAATGGTGGTTCAGATAATAACCAATAACCATTTACACTCCAGGTATCCATTTTAGTTATTTCGGGGTGAAAACAGACATGACGCTAACCACCCTTTAACCTCCCTTGGTGGTTATTTATGCATGTTGCAGGGCTGTATTGGTGCCCTATGCAAGGGTGGTTAAAGGGTGGTTACGTCATGTCTGTTTTCACCCTCGAATGGTTTTTTTCCTCCAGGCTTTGGAGAGTTTTTGGTTTGGTCATTTCAGTATTTATTTACATGATTTCATCAATAATAACACTCCTGCCCATGTGCAATTGTGAAAGTGACATCACCAAAATACATGAACGACCCAAAAGCTCAAATAACCAAACAAAATTTTTAAAAATAAATAAATAAACAGAATTCCCAAAAAAAGCAGGTATGTGAATCCCTGTTTTGGTCAAAGAGATTCTTTGGGTATTCAAAGGACTATCTGAAAAGGTGACTAATAAACGCACTCCGCACTCAGCTTTGTTCATAAAGGTAGGTCTATTCCCTTGGGCCCCTAAGCCTGCAGAGAACAACCAGATCAATCCAGAAGGTAATTGTGGTGTTAAGGAAACCGGAGAGCCTAGAATCCCTCATCCCGGCTTTTGCAGGATCCTTCTTCTCCGAGTCTTTCAGCTTCAGTTGGCAGCAGATGGATTTGCAGCCCTCGTGTAAAAGGATTAAAAGCTGGGTGCGTGCATGCCTATTCCCCATACCCTGGAGGAGGAGGCCTGGCCGATTCCATAGCGCAAGTAACACAATCCGCCTTGATGAGTTTTGCACAGCTAGGTGTGCAAGCAGGCAAGTCATTCGGAGCCAATAAATCCAGACTCCTAGACAGCACCTGCTGGCTGTTCCTCAGCAAACAAGATTTACCGGGGTCCATTTCAAGAAGAGGGGAGTGTGTGGCTTGGCAGTGGGGATTGTACCCCTTCTCCTCCAGTCTTCCCTGTTTTTAATCCTCACCCCCCAGCGGTAACTGAAAAAACACTTTGCCAATTTCAGAAGCTGGCAGGGAGTAGGGCAGGCTGGCAACCATCCTGCAAAACAGACAAGAACCTCCCCGCAGTTCCTCAATGCTAAGTAAACCAGGGTGAGAGAACACTGCTGTCTCCAGGGGCCGCGTAAACCCCAACCTCTGCTCAGAGTCTCAGCAGAACGGGTGGCAAAATTATGACCCTAATTCTTCTGAGGAGACGTCTCTGTTGGGAACCAGTCTGAGACCACCAACTCCAGTCATGCAGGCCACCAGGAAGCTTTCCAGCTGGAAGTGATTTTCTGTCACAACCTGGACTGAATCTGATACAAATGAACCCTCCCCACTCACCCACCCCCCCTATCCATATCATATTCCCCTCCACTCTTCCCCTGTGTCAGTTTCCTTTTAATTCAGCAATTACTTCCCCGTTCTTCAACCAAAGCCGCCCTTCCAGCCCTTTATAAACACAGCTAATCTTTTGCAGAAAAGAAAGTACTGAGGAGGGAAAACAAAAGAAATCCAGATTTACCTAATTTCCTGCATCGGTTCAGGATTGACCTCAATGCTTTCGCCGAAAAACACTGGGTACATCCGAGGCCTCATTTCTGGCACGGAGGAATTCAGGAGAAGGTAGGGGATCTAGAGAGGCAGGAAGAGGACATTGGGCATTAGGACACGGCAGGAACATGTGGCTGTTGGCAGCAAAGGCTGTGTTGAGTTTTTTAATCATAGCATTGGAAGGGAACTCAAGGGACATCTAGTCCAATCCCCTGCCCTGAGGCAGGATACCCTATACTAGGAACGAGACTTTTGGTATTGCCGAGAACTGAAAGTAGCCAATAATGGCTCTATCTGATTAATCGGATAGCTCGGTTCTTTCTCGGTATTGGCAGTATTGGATCTTTTGCATTGGTTTTTTTATCGGATTCTTAACAATTCAATGTTAAAAATCCAATGCCGAGAGAACCCAAGAACCAATAGAACTGGTAGATAGAAATCGGATACCGATAAAACAAAGAACCGAGATTTTGCCAAAAGTCCCATCCCTACCCTATACCAAAAGCGTCCCTGTCTGCTGTCTTTTAGTATGCACCGGTACTTTGGCCAAATGAATGAGTGTGCTGAATCAAAATGGTCCATTCCCAAATCAACAGGAAATCCCATCACGTCGGGAACATCGCCAAATGTTTGGTAGAATTTTCGAGTCCAGGACATATTTTGCTATTCTGTTGCTTTCAGGATTGCAGTGATTTCCCACCCACCCCCACTATTTTTTCTAACCTCGGAAATATTTTGGCACTTTCTGTCAATTTCCATGACTTTTCAGTACTTTTGTGTGGTGGCGTCATCGCTTTCCCAGGGCCTGATCCTCACGCCACTTTCACCTCCAAATCGTGTCTGTCTCCTGACCCACAGAAATTGCACCCTCCGTTGAGAGTCCCCAAATGGGCACCAAAATGGGAGGGGAACACGTATCCACTAGCATTTGGACTGATGGCACTGACTTATTTTGGGCAGTTGCTAAACAACCTCTAGACAGGCTTGCAGAAGTGCCCAGTCTGCACATTGGCTCACACTCTGTGAGGATGGGGTAATACTCCTGATTGATTTAATATAGTTTGTGTGTGCTGCTGCTGTTTAGGGTCCTCACGGAAGAATGTTTAACAGTAAGGTGTGTTAGGCACTCTAGAGATTGGAGATATCATGATGAAAATGGGTGCCATTGATGCCACTGCATTGAGCAGTCAAAGCTAAACTCTGGTTTTCACAAAATTCACAGCTTGTGGTGCTCTGTCTTCCTCTAGGGGTGCACCAGACCTGACACAAAATGTGATGCTCTGTCCCCCCTCCCCGCCCCAGTAGTGGTGCCTAGCCACAGAGAGGCTGTTGCTCTCTGTCCTCCCCTCTAGTGGTGATGTTAGGACACACACAGGTTGTGGCACTCTGTAGTGGAGGCGTTTTGCTACACAAAGACTATCTAACAAAAAAGAAGACAAAAGACAACAAAAAAGAAAAAGTGCTCTGTCCCCCTCTAGTGGTGGTGTTGGGCTGCACGGAACCTGAGGCCTGTGGTACCCAACCACAGAGAGGTTGCGACGTTCTGTCTCCCTCTAGTGGTGGTGCCCAGCTTCACAGGGGCTGTGACACTGTCCCCCTCTGGGGTGGTGATGGCCTACAAGGAGATTGCAGCACTTTGTCTCCCTCTGGTGGTGGCACCAGGCCACAGAGAGACTGAGGCGCGCTAGAGCCCTCTAGTGGTCGTGTTGGGCTACACTGAGGCGGAGGCACTCCGTCCCCCCCATGGAGGTTCAGAAGCCTGCTTCTTGGCTCATCCCCCACGTAGGCAGGTCTCCTAGCTCAGACAGTAGAAGCTTAGGCTTGGGAGGAAAGCACTCCTAGGCTGGGATTGCAGGGGGGCGGAAAGGCCATCCAGCTTCATTTTGAGGTAAAAGTGGAAACATCTGTGGAACAGGGATCAGCTCATTTGCTAAACTCAGCAGGAGGGAGCCTTGCGGTCAGTTAGCTCTACCTCCCCATGGGTCCCCTGAAAGGCTTGGCTGTTGCAGCGCTCCAGTCGGGTGGGCCGAGCAGAGGAAGGGGAACACAGCCAGGAGAATGCTATGTAGGGCGAAGCCCTCTCCCGGGAGGGGAGGGTCCATTGTGGATCACTGATTCTGGGGCTGGAGTCCTCTGGGATATTGCCAGGGGAGGGTTGTGAAGCCGCAAAACCCCAGTCTGCAGTGATGCTCCCTGACCCTCTCCTCACATGGGTGCTAGGGAGATCCATACAAGGGGACCTAACAAACTGGGGAATCCAGAACTAACATTTTAACTCCTCAGTTCCCATACAAGAAGATGAAAGCCATGAACCCATGGCACAGAGCTTCAGAGTGATTCGGGGAAACCAAGCTCTTGCTTCTCAGCTATGCTTATTTATTTAATTTTAATTTAATTTTGCCCCTTTCCCAAAGGCTCAGGACATGTAACAGCATAATAACAACAACATCATAATAATACTAGGAGTCAGTGCAGCCGAGTGGCTAAAGTGTTGGACTTGGACCTGGAAAATCAAGGGTTCAAATTCTGTCTTAGCCATGAACTTACTGGAGGACCTTGGGCAAGTCATTCTTTCTCAGCCTCGGTTTCCGATCTATAAAATGGGAATGATAATGACCCTCCTCACAAGGTGGTTGTGAGGGTGAAGAAGAGAAGGATTGCAGAGCACTTGGAATGCTGAAAGTGCTATAGAAATTATAAACAGTAATAACAGTACATAAAAGCATATAAAAACAGTTATTACAAGATATCCTGATTGTAAATTTAAAATCAACTTACGAACAGTAGCAACGTCCATACCTTAACATTTAAGTTAGGAAAAAAAAAACCAAGCAAACAGGGATTTTGGACCTGTGATCCATTTGATTCAAACCACCAATCTTTGGCAATCTAGGGTGAAAACAGACATGACACTAACCACCCTTTAACCACCCTTGGTGGTTATTTATGCATGTTTCAGGGCTGCATAGGGCACCAATATAGCCCTGCAACATGCATAAATAACCACCAAGGGTGGTTAGCATCATGTCTGTTTTCACCCCTAGTCAAATAGCTCCCAGTTGGACCTATCTCTAAAGCATGCTTAGATGCTACAAATTTAGATTGGTTGGCGAGGAAGACTCCTAAAATTCTAGTCAGCCGCTCTGTGTGTGTGTGGTGTGAAAGCTTGCTTATTTCCACCAACAACAGTCAGTCCAATCAAAGTTATCGTTCAAACCACTTTGTCTCTCTTTCCCCAAGGAAACTTGTACATGTCCAAGATAATGACTTGCATCCTGATCATTCAGAATGCTGACTCATGCTTAAACTCGTGTATAAGACCTTATGGGGAAAATAGTCGTCAGCTGGAGACTTATTAGTGATCTGTAGGCAAAAATATTGAAGCGTTTGAAAGCTTCATTGCGATACTGCGGAGACTAAACGCCTTCCACCACCAACTACATTGTCCGTGCCTGTTGCCCCAAAGTTTAGTAGCTCACAGGAGCTGGTGGCAAACGGAAAGCTCTATCTCTGGGGTTCCTTGTGCAGGAAAAGTCTACGTTCAGATTCTCTGCAGCTGTAAGCTGGTGTACTGCCCTTGAAATCCCTCTGAGAGTGATGGAACACCGGCACGGCTTAGAACAAGGGCGCTCCAACTTAAATCATTGTGTGGGTCAGAATAAAGTGGTTGAGCCAACATCCATCCTGCCCCTTAAACCCAGGAGTCCCAGCCCCCTGATCTCAATTGAATATGATTCCATTTAGGTTTAGACACCAGCCTGGTCCTCCAGCAGATCATGCACAAGCATCGGTTAGCGCACATGCAAGTCCCATTTGCACCGACCACAAATTGTTTCTGAAAGCCCCTGTTGTTGCCAAAACGGACACCCCCACACCTCCACCAAGGCTGCTTCTGCCACAAGGGAAGACCTGTTTCTCCTCCCCTCCAGCATTTGTAGCATTAGGCAAAGGCAAATGGCATCACAGGATTGGGTAGTAACAAATGTGTGGGCAGTGCGGAAGCTCACCGGCCTGGGCAACCGCAGCTGGCACAGCCCGGGTCGAGGAGGGGCACTGAACTAATGTGCCCGAGGTTGGCCCGTCCCACTGCCCACATGCCCTGGGTAAGGCAGGCAGCTCAACAGATGTGCAGGCGGCCCCGCCCCCATCATGGCGAGCCCTGCCCTGAGGCGGGGCTGAACACATGCGACGTCCCTTGGCCCAGGCTACGTTTTCAGAGATTTTCCAAGGATGCAGACTGGGCTAGCCACCTCCCCACCTCGGGGCAGTCCCAGGTCAAAGTAGGCCACCGGCGCATCCATTTTTACTCATAGTTTGATGTGTCATGGGACGCACGGACATCTGACCCACAGAACAACCTACCAAAGGCTTTCTCCATCGTTCAAAACCTTGAACTCAAGCCTGCCTGGCTCTGCTTAAGCTCTACCTTAGCTACAGCTCATTGAGCTTGATCAAAACCTTGTGTTACGCAGTCTGGACAATCACAGGAATTCCTTCCGGCCCTACAACACACAGCCCTGTGGGGAACTTCAGACCTGGGGGCCAAATGCGGCTCACAGACTCACAGCTAGTTTTTATTTGGCCCCTGTCCACTTCCTGGATCTGGCCCAGTTCCTACCCTCAAACGCTGAACGAAGGAGCTTAGGGGAAGGGAGCAGAGATGCGTACAAGGTTAGGGGCTGGATCTAGGATCTGGACTTTGTTCTGCCTGAGCGCACCCCCACCCCCAACTTCTGTGTGGCCCTCGGAGCTTGGATTAATTTTCGAAGTGGCCCCTGGGAGGGAAAAGGTTTCCCACCCCTGAGTTACACGATTCATCTGAAGTATCCGCAGGAAAACCTTTTCAAGAGCTCCAGTTCCTAAGGGACTTGCGAACTAAAACCCAATTGATGTTCTATGGGACCCAGGCATTTGTTTGCCTCTCCTACCCTCAGTTTTAACAGACATACTTTGTATATATATATGACTTTTTTTTAAGCCCCCTCTCATCAAGCCGTTCTGTCCTGTTATCAGTAACAGCTGCTATTTGCACCATGTTACAGAGCGCGGCCTGTCTGATGTGACTTTCCCATTCTCTCCTGCTTGTTTCTGGCTTGCTCTCAACCCGCAGTGAGGGAGCACAGGGTGGTGCGCGTTTCTGTTTGTAAAGAAAGCTCCCTGCCTTGTGCATGAGATTTCTGGGACATCAGGGTGGTGATCCATGACCGGATGGGAATGTCTGGCTTTAGATTGGCATCAGCGAAAATCAGCGTCTCTTTGAGGGCTGTGTGTGCGCCCCCTGCATGCCCGGAACCCCCTCCCTGAATAAATTAGTTCTGCTCCCTCCCTCCCTCTGAAAAACGACCTGTTCTCTCAGACTTCCCTTTCTCCTGGTGCCACAGGCAGGCTGCCCTGTCCTTTGGGATCTCCTGCTCCAAAGCACACGCACCTGTGATTTCAACTCCGTGATTGTATGGTATCCCTGTCTCTCCCTAGGTTCCCCTCTCGCTGCTTTGTCCTGGATTGTAATCCCCCGCCCTCTCCCGAGCAAGGACATGTTTCTAATTAACGATTAGCATCCCTGACAGACGGCCGGCCATCCATCCTCTGTTTGAAAACCTCCAACGAAGGTGAACCCACCCCTGCCCTAGGCAGTGTCTGTCCCACTGTCAAACAGCTCTTACCATTAGGAAGTTCTTCCTAACATTTAATCTGCTTTTTTGTAATTTGATCCCATTAGTTCTGAGGAGCAACAGAGAACGCGTCTGCTCCATCTTCTCGGTGACAGCCCTTCGCATATTTGAAGATGGCTTAGCATGTCTCCTATTGGTCTTCTATTCTCTAGGCTAAACATACCCAGCGCCTTCACCCTTTCCTCATAGGACTCGGTTTTCCAGACCCCCCGACCATCTTTGTCTCTCTCCCCTGAACCCGTTCCAATTTGTCAATGGCCTTCTTAAAATGGGGGTGCCCAGAACTGGACACAGGCCTCCAGATGGGGTCTGACCAGTGCAGAATCGATGGCTCACAGCCAGATACATTGCTGGCGCTAGCTAAAGAATCATTCATGGGTGCCTAGTAAAGGGCATTTTCTCCTGCCACCAATATATAACGCACGCTGCTACCTGCCAAATGCGCTGACTATTTTGGGTGGCTCCCAGGCTCAGGAAGCCAAGCCGAGACGTTGTATCCCCCCGAGACATCCTCGAGGAGCTTTGCAAGCACAAGAGACACTGAACTAGCCCAGCCCCACCTGGTGCTCCCAGTGTGCCATACGCACTGGGCGCAGAGCCAGCCCTTGGCAGGGACTCCCTTGGCCCTGTCCCCCTCCGTGGAGCCCCACTGCTGCTACCACCCCCCTGGGGGAAGCCCTTCTTTCCCCCCTTCTACCTCCTGTAGCTGCCGTTGTTTCTGCCCAAGGTGGCTACCTCTCCAGAGGAGACATCTGAGAGAAGGCAGCCAGTCACCCGAATCCTGCCCAGAGGGAGCATCATGGAGTCCCTATGGCCGCCCCCGGGAACGCATGCCCTCAGCTCTGCTGCCCCTTCCTCTCGGCTCACTCTTTCACTGGATCAAGGGGCCAGATCCAGGAACCAGAAAGGGGCCAAATCAAAACTAGCCGTGGGAGAGATGGGGCTCAAGGGCCGGCGGTTCCTCCCACCCCCTCGTCAAAGTGCAGAGAGACGCCGAGCCTTGAGCAGCCTTGGCGCTATTCCTTACAGGCCAGCGTGCACAGAGCTGGAGTCCCCTTTAAATCCTCCCGCCTCGGTTCACTCTGGCCTCTCCTCACCCAGTTATTTAAAAACCCAAACAGGGGAGTTGCTGTCATGTGCGTTTGCCATCTTCCCGAGTGGGCAGGGGAAGCGGCGGCAGCAGCGGCGGCTACCGCCGAGGAAAGAGCACGTGGCGTTGGCACCCGAGCCCAGAATTTCCAGCCGCTCTGGAATCAAGGGCTTGAGATGCGGGTCGGATTTCTCCGCAAGCCGCTGCCCTGCTGCAAAGATGGTTTTGCTTGTGTGGTTTTTCCCCTCCACGGCCCCCAGAGCTCACGGGTCTGGCAGGATCGATCGATGGCAAAGCTGCAGAGAAAAAGGCGATGGACGCCAGCTTCCAATTTGTGCTCCTCTCTAGTGAACCGGACACCGCGTCTGCTCTCACCATGGGGGTTGGGTGGCCACCTAGCTCCTTTTCTATGGTACACTTACGAAAAATGCATGTTGCAGGGCCTAAGGTGCCAATGCAGGCCCTGCAACATGTATTTCATAAGTGTTCCTTAAAAATTGGCCTTGGTGGCCACCCTAACGGTGGTGTCCAGGCCTGGGCAGGCAGGACGGTCACTCCCGGTCCCGCAGTAGAGGAGGGAGCCCACAGGAAGTGCCGGCCCTAGAGCCTCGAGTACAACTGGGCTGCAGGCCAGCACTTCCTTCCTGCTGAGGGGGTGATGCTCCTGCTCTCGAAGGCAGCTCTCTGCTCCTGGGGCAGGCACTTGGCAGTCTCAACCAGCCCCACCCCAGAGGCTCTGACCCCACCCCCCTGGTCCTGCCTCTTCCCTACCTCCCAGCATTTTAAGTGGCCAAAGAAGAATAAATCCAGGATCGGGCCCTGAGGGGTGAGTCTTGACAGGATCTACACCCCCAACGAGCCAGCCCAGGCAGGAGCTTCTGTCAAGTGTCCTTTATTTACAGCGTTCATAATCCTCCCCCGCGCTCACCCACAGATACACGGTCGCCCATACCTGTAACTTATAGGGGGGCTCCTCGCAGACCCCTCTGGCCAGGCACAATCCCACCTCACAAGCAAGCAAGGCAGAGCCCTCCCTGGCTCCTGACGCTGGATACAACCCTCTCCCACCCAGCTCAGCCTTTCTGAGGCCTTCAGGTTGGCCTGGCCAAACCCCAGGGCAGCTGGCTCCACTCAGGCACTGAGCTGCCAGAAGCGGTCACACCTGTCTCCCACTAGGCGCTGTCCTCCTTTAGGCTGACACCTTGTACTAGCCATAGCGCCAACCCAAGGTGCAATCTTCTGGTAGCAGGAGCGGCTGCGCCTTTCAGGCTGGCGCTACCCCCTTCCTGCTACACCGCCCCTCTGGCCAATAAGCTCTGCCCTGTATCACACGTAGCACGCACACACCCTCCAGTATTCCGAGTGCTCTGCTGCTTCTCATTTCTGTCAATCCATCATCTCCCCATTGGCCTCTCTCAGTCCTCTTCCTGGGAGGCAGCCAGGAAAGAGGTGCTTGAAGCTCGAATGCCGGTCTTTTTGGGGTGTTTTCAAACGTGACGGTACCACAGGCGACCACACTTTGACCCGCATGGTCACCCGTAGTCCCGTCCCATTTGAAAAGGACCGCCAGATGTTTCCCCGGGCCAGACCTGGGGTTTGCACAGGCTGTGGTGGTTTTTAGCCCAGGCTGTGACTTGGGCCCATCGCCGAGACACAGCCTGGGCTAAGTGTTGCTGCGGCCCATGTACTGCATCTCCAGACCAGGGTAAAGCAGGCCGTCATGTTTGATGCCCCACTCTACCTGACCCCAGCCTGGGTCCGGGGCTGTTTGGCTGGCGTGGCAGCCCCATAGGCCGGCGTGGCCGCCTATCAGGAGGGAGGATGGGTTGCGCTCAGCAGCATGGGGGGGGGGGCATGGCAGTGCAGAC
>QEPC01002388.1:11496885-11522151 GCA_003113815.1 Sphenodon punctatus | reverse complement strand
GGGGGGGGGGGGGGGGGGGGGGCGTGTTTCCGTGGATGTGGCCTGTTCAGCAGCCAGGCCAGGTTCTGTTCAGGGTAAGGGCCCTCGCTCTGGGCAGGATCAAAGCGTGATGGCGCACTGCGCTGTCACATCTGAAAATACCCTTTGTCTCTCTTGCCTCAAAGAAGGACTTTGACCCCTGAAAAAGGGACAGTGGGATTCAGCACCCAACAAGGAACTGTCCGTCCTAAGTAGGGACTGTTGAGAGGTATGAATAATGCCAGCCTTGGGAACTAACAGCAGAAGACACCACAGAGAGTTCAGTAATGATAATTGAAGCCAGATTAAAGGATATTCAGGCACAATGGTAAACCCTACTATGAGACCCACCACTGCACCTTTACAATGTGCAGGAGAAGGGAGGATCCAGCCCTTGGTGTATTTCTCTAATTCAGCTTTCCCGGATGGAACATGTTGGTTTCAATGATCCTGCTAGGACACTGAGTTACAAACCAGGGCTGAGTTAGCAGAGAGCTCTTGAAGAATCAGGACGTAGATGGCCACAACCTGCAACAGCTTGGTTACTCTGAGCAAAATCAAGTTGAGTGCCTAAGGCAAAGCATAAAAGGATATTGGTTACTGCCCAAACCAACATTTTCTGTTTGGGGAGGGCATATTCAACAGGCGTATCTATTTGGTGGGGGTACCCATTTAGCCTGAGTATTCTGACCCAATGTGACAGCTCTTGCGTCCATGGGATGAGATTTTTCTTACTGGTAAACAATTCCAGGCACCAACGGGTTAACATGCTACTAAAAAGCTTAACTTATTTCTTGTCTGACAGCATTTTTCCCCCCATCTTTCTCAACTCAGCCACCTTTCAGGCATGTAAGGGCCTGGGCAGCTCAGCTCTACTTTTTAAAGACACCAACGAGCACACACGCACACACACACACACACCCCTAGCCAGAGGTTTGCTGTGACTCCTGTGTTATCTAGTCCGACATTAATGACACTTTAGGTTATTATGCCCAGGTAGCCACGTTCATGCACTGGGGAAAACGCAGTGAATGTGGGTCCCTGATTTTGCCCCACCAGGGACTTTGGGCCATTAATTCAGTGTTATAGTTTAATGCATCCTGACGGGTTGAGATACCGAGTGTTAAATCATTCCTTGCGATATAACACCGAGACTAAAACAATTACACACACAAAATCTCACAGTAAAGATTGCCAGCTTGAGTCATATTGAGCACTCACACGCACACTGGCGCCGCGCCGTAAAATCATGCGCCACGTCAAAAAGCGAGGGATTTCGTCCGCAGCGCTAAAGCACGCGCGGACGGCGAATCATCCGCATGATGTCGCGGATCAATCCCGCCCACGGGATTTTTGACATGGCGCATGAATTCACGGCACGGCGCTACCTGCACGTGTAAAAGCGGTCGAATACAATGCCTTTCACCTGCAGGAGGCAGGAGGAACATCATGCTCCGAGGCCAAATGCAGCCCGCTGCTAGTTTGTTATTGGGCACCTTTTCAGTTCCTACCCCCAAGCACTAAAGAATTGAGCGCAGGAGAAGAGAACAGAGATGAGGGCCTGCACTCAGGGACAGATCCATGATCTGGACCCTCTGCTTCCTTACGTACCCTCGCCCCCAAGTTCTGCGTGGCACTTGGTGCGTGTAGTCATTTTCAACGTGGCTCCTGGGAGGGACAAGGTTCCCTGCCCCGGTCCTAGAGGCTCAATGCATTTTACAAAGGTGGGTTGAGTTATTGCCCCATTGTTTGTCTTTGGAGATGGATGGAGACAAAGCAATTCATAGGATCTCTTTACTAGACCAACTTCTCTTGAGGAGAGCGTGTAAGCTTCTAGGGCAGACAGGGCCCTTCCTCAAGCCAGTATGAAGTCTCAGCCATTAGTTCTTTCTGACTTATTCTCAGCCAGAGGAAGGGCCCTGTCTGGACCAAAGGCTTGTATAATCTCCCCAACAGAAGTTGGTCCAATAAAAGAAATCATCTGAACTACTCTGTCTCCACCTCTTACTTTTGGGACCAACATGGCAACCACCCTCTCTCTCTCTCTCTCTCTTGAGTACTTTGGAGAGTGAGATACAGTCACGCAGCGATAAAGGATGTTTTCAGACAGATGGGCTGCCCTGCGTCACCCCTGGGCGGCCCCACC
The DNA here is from genome assembly GCA_003113815.1 of Sphenodon punctatus. Taxonomy (NCBI): domain Eukaryota; kingdom Metazoa; phylum Chordata; class Lepidosauria; order Sphenodontia; family Sphenodontidae; genus Sphenodon; species Sphenodon punctatus. The sequence continues at coordinate 11,519,987 of QEPC01002388.1, read as the reverse complement.
AGCAACACTCCAGAATATCCTGAAGCACTGACAGCGGAGCAGGCCGGCCAAACCCAAGGCACCAGCCCAAAGCAGAGCAGCTGTCCATCAGATGCCTGGACCCACACTGCAGCTCCACTTCCAGCCAGCCATTGCCTTGGACAACACTGTAGAGGTGCAGGCCGCAGCCTAGTGTGTCAGGTGATCTGCCCGCACCTCTATGGTGTGTGTGTGTGTGTTGGGGGGGGTGGTACTATGTGGGCAGACCACAGCCCAGGGAATCCGCTGTTCTGTCTTGATGCAGACCCAGGCAGGGCCTGGAGTGGCCAAACCGCCTCCACTGGGGTGCACGCATCCCCAGAGCAGCTCCAGGGGCAGGCGGCCCCGTGTCTGTCTAAAAACACCCAGTCTGACTTTGACCAAGTGGACAGAATTTAAATCTCCTGAATCCCATCCAGCCGTCTGTTCTAGCTACCAAACCGAGCAACCTCCTGTCGGGTTCCATGCTAAGATCATACGCTCCAAACCATCCTCCCAACATGCCGTTGTAATCTGTCTGAGATCTAGAGAGAACTCAGCATTTGCCTCACTTATCTAATGAATGTGCTGCTACAGTCTCTGCTTTAACCAATAAGACACACTTGTTTAAAAAATGTTTTCACAGTCCTGAAATTGATTTATTGGAAGTTTGTAAGCCTCGTTACACACGTAATTAGCAGTTTGCTTTATTCGGAAACAAGAGCAGTCAATCAATCCAGACATCCGATATGCCTTGGTGCCCTGGAATTCTGAATCTCAGGTATTTATGCCCTGCTTTTCCCTTTTTATATCGGGTGGGAAACATACACAACGCTTCGTTTCCCATCCAGAAGTGTGGCACTGTGACACAGTGCAGTGTTGGGCGCCTGAGAGACGTTCCACCCTAGAGTTGGCTGCATTTTTATGGTTAACAATTTTGTGGACAGGTTTACAAATTATGAGCTAAATGCTGTAATCGTTACTTTTGCAAAACCTCCCGTCTTCAGTGAATTTCAGAGAGTTTTGCCTCTGTGTGTGTGTGTGTCTGTGTGTGTGTGCATGGTGCACCAGGTTAATCTGAAGTGCTTACGTCTGGCTGTACCTAGGCAAAAGAACTTTGTAAGGGAAGTAGCTTTAACTAGGAGTAAAGCTCAGGTTTCCTTCATCTCCGGTCTACGTCCCTACCCACAGGTTATGTAGCCTGTCTTCCACTGGGGAACATGGGTACATCTGCTTGGTTGGCCAGGCAAACTGTTTCCCCTCCACTGTGCGTTGGGAAATCCCCACTCCTCCCCAGCAGGGATTGGCTGCAGTTTTTCACATGAGGTTGCCCGACTGGCTTCCAAAGAGCACAAACTCAGTGGGACTCTACGGGGTATGGGGCATCCCACAGATGCAAGGCATTTTCCATGCACGGATGCCGTTTGCTCCACAACTTTTCCTCTTGCCTCTGTGACCCTGAATCTCACTGAGCAAATTGTTCCAGAGCGAGTGGCAATTTGCTCAGGGGCAGTTCATCTGCAGGGGCCAAGGAGGAAAAAAAAGAGTTGGTCTGGAACAAGGGGTAAGCAGCTGCCCTTTGCAAAGACAGGTGTTGAGGCCTTGCTCCATAGCAAGCGTTTTACACTCCATCCCAGGTGCCTGGATGGTCACAAACAAAGGGCTTCCCTGGGCCTGTGCAGAGGGGTTGGTATTTTTGCAAATTATTTTGAGAAAAGGCCAGGCAGAGTAGAATAATTTCACCACAGCTTTTAGCCTGATTTCTTGTGGAAAGAAAGCTTGTGCTGTGCGAGAGAGAGAGAGACACACACACACTCATCCACTGCCATCTAAGCCCTCCCCCACCCACAGGAAGTGCGTGTGCACTCCACCAAGCGCAGACGGACACACACACAGCCCTGCAGCATCCATCTAAAAATGGCCTGAGTCCCAGCTCAGCCTTTCTATAGCCAGTGCTCCTCAGCTGGCTTGCAATTTCCTGCCACGTTCAGCGGGGATCACTGGGTCATCCACTGATTGGTCCAGTTAACTTTTTCTGGGTTCTCAGCTTTATCTGGCCAGAAAGGGAAGCATCCCCCACCAAGGCTCAGCAGCCCCTTTGCAGCGACTTTCTGTCTCCGAGCCGTTAGCGAGGGTGATGGAGTAGTACGTTAAGGAATCGCTAGCTGCTTTGCTAATGATGGGCTGTTGCTTAGTCGTGTCTTTGGGACCATAAGGATCTAAGCAAGAGGAAGATGTTTAGAAGGGATTGAAGAGAAAGGAGAGCGACCAGTGTGGCATAAACGTAGGCTCATGCCAGGAGCGGGAAACATCCGAGCCCTGGGCCAAATGCGGCCCACTGCTAGTTTTTATTTGGCCCCTTTCCATTTCCTGAATGTGTGACCCCTGGATCCAGCTCCTACCCCCAAGCACTGAAAGACTGAACTCGGGGGAAGGGAGCAGAGAGGAGGGCCTGCTCACAAGGATTGGGGACAGAGTCATGATCAGGGCCCCACCGCTCACTCCTGTGCAGCCTTCGGAGCTTGTACTCATTTTCAAAGTGTCTCTTGGGAGAGGAAAGCAGTGTGTGTGTGTGTGTGTGTGTGTGTGTGTGTGTGTGTCCTCTTAATAACCTTGGATCCCACTATCCAGCTTCAGCCAAATTTGGCAAAGGAGCAGAAATACCAAAGAGAAGTAGGGACCTGAAATTTCATAGCAGTAGCTGCACCGGAAGGGGTCAGAAAATCCCATTGACTTCCATTGAACATTGCCTTCCCTTCAGAAACCAGGCTCTCTCTCAGGGCTGGGAAACCTATTGCCCTTCTTGGGCCGGATGCAGATTTTCGAAAGGACCCTGGGCCGGAGTATTCTGCAGGAGGGTCCTAGGGGGAGGGGGTGGGGGCATGCCATGCCAGGCAGGACAGGACCCCAGTCTGGAGCATTCCCCATTTCCACCCAGCCTGTGGCAGCTTATCCTTTGTCTCCTTCACAGTGGCCTGCCCAGGAGAGTACCGTAACCTGCACCCTCTCTAATGGCCAGGCAAAAAAAGGAAGGTGGGTCACATTGCAAGCAAGACTCTGGGTCAGACCCAGATGGATTTTAGCCCTATCCACAGTTACGATATCCTCAGCACTTCGATTGCTTTATTTCACTTATTTATTTTCCCTACTCCTAACTCCCCCTCCAGAAAATCCTAGAAACTTGCTACTGTCTCTTCTGGAGACTTTGTATAGGCAACTGAGCAGGTTCAGTGAAGGGCAACAAAGTTGATAAACAGTCTGGAAAGCATGTCTTATGCACGTCAAAAGGTTGAAGAAACTGGGTATGTTTAGCCTAGCAAAGTGGGGCTTAAGGGGAAACTGTAGATTGTAAGCCCACCAGGGCAGAGGCCTGTCTATAACTGATGATTGTAAAGCACCAGGTACATTGCTTGTGCTATATAAATACTTAATAATAATAACAGTTCAAATAACATGACAGCCATCTTCAAATATCTAAAGGCTGCCACTAAGAAGATTGCAAGGAACTGTTTCTCATAGCTACCGGGGACAGGATTAGAAATAATGGGTTCAAATTTCAGGAAGGTAGATTTTGGTTGAATATCTAGGGGAAAAAAACTTCCTCACAGAAAGAGCTGCACAGCAACGGAACAAGGTGCCTGGGCAGGGCAGCAGGCTCTTCATCACTGGAGGTTTTAAAAAAGAGGCTGCACAGCTATCTGTCGGGAATGTTTTGGCTTAAAGGTGTGCAATTCATTTTTGTTATGAGAACGAAAACAAAATTTTTGATTTTCTTTTTTGTTATTGTAATAACAAAAATGAAAAATAATAATAATAATGAAAACAAAAACAAATTTTTGGTTTTGAAATAATGGGGAAAAACTTAAAAACTTATTTCTGGCTAAAACATTTGTTTCTTATTCAATTCTGATGAAACTTGGGGAGATTGTACCCCCCCAATGAAGAGCACTATGAGTACCAAATTTCAAAATGATTGGACAAAGGGAACAGATTTTAGAAGCAATTGAATGTTGTGATTTTAAGAAAAGCTCCATACACATTCCTGGCTACAACTTCTTTATATTCTCTTCAATTTATAGGGAACCTGGGAATATTATGTCTCTCCACAAAATTACCAGTCCTGCCAAATTTCAGAAAGATTGGATAAAGGGTTCTGATATTATAAGCCATTCACTTGAAAATGCATTTCTGGCTGTAACATTTTTATATTCCATCCTCTTTACAAGACGTTTGGCAGGAATGTATCCCACACCTTCCCTGACATCTTTGTCAAACTACAGGACAATTTGATAAAGGGCCGCAATTTTATAAATAATTGACCTTGTCCCCTTGAAGACCATTATTCAGATAAACAGCAGCACATGCAGTGCCAGTCAGGGGAAAGCATCTGGTATGGCAGGGGGAGGGAGGCTGTAGGAGGGAGGCTGTGGAGCATCCCAACAGACTGACAAGACACATTCACTGGCCAATTACTGCATGTTTTCAGCTTTACAGGACCAATCGGTGGTGGCTTCAAGGCAGGCATAGAAAGGACATAACTGGGACTTTGGGGCTAGCATCCCAGCAATCAGGAGACATGGTTTACATATCCAGGCTGCCCAATTATCATCACAATCACATCCTGCAAGACTGTGACAGAGGACATAAGAGAATCTCTATTGGCTCTTTCCTAAGCGGATACTTCTGACTTCCCAGTAACAAGCGGGGGAGAGATGTGGGATGGTCACTGCACAGAATGAGGATATTTGGTTGACATTTCTTCTGGCCAATTGGCATCACAAACCAATCTTATACCACAGTGACACATCAGAGAATCCCTGGCATAGGCTCATTCTCTGCATATGCTGTGCAGGCATATAAAATTGGGATCCTTTATGACATCTTTCTGATATTTGGCAGAGATGATTCTGAAGGTGTGAGATACAGATACAGATGTTACATACATGTAGACATACATTTATAAGTTAATTGCTTATACCACCAGGACCGTTTATCCAATCCATCTGAAACTTGGCATAGATAGTAACCATGGGGAGGGGTATAAACCTGCCAAGTTTCATCCACATTAAATGGAAGACAAAAAAGTTACAGCCATGAATGTATATGCAGATTTTTGCAAAATAACATAATACAACTGCTTATAAAATCGGATTCCTTTATCCAATCTTTCTGAAATTTGGTAGACTTAATGCCTTCATTGGAGGTACAATCCCTCCAAGTTTCATCCAAATATAATGAAAACCAAAAAAGTTACAGCCAAAAATGTGTCTTCCATTGAAACCAATGGAAATTGAAAACGAAACGAAATTTTGATATTTATGAAAACAAAAAAGAAAAGATTTAAGTAATGAAAACAAAAAATGAAAAACTACATGGGTCCTTGGTGCACACCTCTATTTTAGCTGCAGTCAGACTAGATCAAGGGAAGGGATTTTCTGTAAACAACTAATGTACAGGGAAGTTGTGAGCAGATAGATTCCAGACCTGTTTGTGATCTCATTGGGCATTTTTACACACACCTTAAAGTGCTGGTCTTTCAATCTTCTGGGTTTACAAGTCCACAAGTAAGTTCCGGATGCATTCTTCACACACACACTGCCAAGGCAGTTCCTGGATGCATTCTTCACACAAACACTGCCCTGAGGCAGCCTAAAGTAGCCGCAGCTGTAGACGTGAGGGGCTGCCATGGAAACCAAGTGACCACAGCTGCCTGGAGTAAAGCAGTTTACTAGGAGAACTTTTTATACACAAAAGTTCTGGGAGAAGTTCTATGCAGAAGTTCAAAGAGCAAAATGTTTAAGATCTGGGTGAGTGATTTAGACACACAGAAAGTTCAGGATGTAACAGCAAACATGCAGGAGAAATGTGTGTGTAAAAACACTCACTGATGTTGGTGTAAACCAGGAGGAACTCTGTAAAACTGATGTGGGATCAGAAACAGGCCAAACTACATCCTTGATACATTTTAAGGACAAGTGTAACCCACTGAAGTCAGTGAGGTCACACAGCAGAGAATTTGGCTCTTCATTTTGTCCTTTCTAGCAAGTCTGTACTTGTATTAATATTGTACACACATGCACATTGTTATAAATTAGAGTTAGGTGTTTTCCTTGTAGCCCAATAAGTCTATTCTAGGGCAATGTCCCAATAGAGGGCAATGTCTAGGACCCATTACTGCATCTGTATCCCAAGGTGCTTGGGAATTAAAGATCAAAATGTCATGCTCTGAATTAAGAGGACAGCTAAAATCCAGCGAAGCGTACCTCCTCGGAACACGTGCATTTAGGGATAAAGCATTTTAACGTTGTGTCTTACTTGGGGGAAATAAGTCATTTCACTTGTATTCCAAAGCCAAGTGCAAAATGTCCACCATAAATGGTGTTGAAATTACGGGATTTAATATGACCCTGGCTCCAAATTGCCTTTCGTAGTTTCTTGGATCCCAAAGCTGTAGCCAAATTGGCTGGTTAAACGGGAACAAATGGGGCACTGTCTCTGAAACAAAGTCTCGCTTATTTAAAAAATGAGAGTTAACTTTTTATAGTTTCAGCTAATCGCAAGAAGCCCAGGGAGTGTGGATTTTTACACAGAAGCCTCTCCCTGGTATTATACGTAATATCATTTCAGTATGAACTCGCCTGGAGCTAGTAAAATCCTTACAAAGTACCTTTAAATCTACAATTAAATAGAAACTTGCAAAAGAATTCATTCAGATTCAAGTCAGACTTCTTGACAGTACTTTAATAAGAAATGCTATAGGATACTTCCCATAGATCCAGTGAGCTGGTGTTCACAATGTGGAACAAAATGTCCTGTACTAGAAAGTGGTAAATTTAAGAGTATTAAGTGTATATAGCTTATTCTCGGTCTCATTTATTTATTTAAATTTATATCCAGCCCTTCATTTAGAGTCCCAGGAAGTAATCCTAATGGAAGAGATGCAAAAGAAAGAAGACGGAGCTTGCCAATAGAATGAATGATTGATTCCCCGTTGGTGGGGACTTTTGGATAAACAGCAGGACAATACAGTTAAAATGAGGCGTCCAGATTCACAGACTGGGTAAATTACTGAGACGTGAGAATTGATATTAAACGGCAGGATGACAGCTAATTAGGAGCTGACGTTACAAAGTATGCAGCAAGCAACATTTGCCATATTTCCCCCCTCCCCTTCTCACCAAAGCACGGCAGCATGGAAGTCAGATGGGAGTAAAATTCCATCTACATCTAGAAGGATGCGGCGTAGGGGTGTGGCTGGGAGGCCACACATTGCTCCCTGCCCACCCCCTCCCCGGCCGGGGGAGGCCACAGGATGGAGCTCACCCGGCTGGGGGAAAGTCCTCCCCCATTTCCCGAGTGCGACAGATGTCCTTGGGACGTCTGTTAACACCCATAGTCTCAGCAAACCGCTGTTCTTGCTGCCATGCTGAGAGAGAAGACTGCTTTTCTAGACTGGTGTGTCTATACAGCAGGGGTGGATGGGGAACCTTTTCCCACCCAGGGGCTGCTTTGAAAATTATCACAAGCTCCAAGGGCTGTATAAAGGTGGTGGGAGGGGGGGGGAAAGAGTGCTTAAGAAGCTGGGGAGGAATCCGTTCCCTCTCCTTGTGGACATGGATCTGTCCTCTCTCCTTGTGGGCATCTCTGTTCCCTTACCTACCCTTATCTCCAGTCATTTAGTACTTGGGGGTAGGAGCCAGATCCACTACTACTAATCATTTCTCTAGCGCTAGTAGGCGGACGCAGCACTTTACCGTCAGAGATTTTCAGAGACGGGTCCCTGCCCACTGGGCTTACAATCTAAGATGGACAAGGATGAGGGGAACACAGGGAAAGTCAGACACACACATATTCCCATTTCACAGATGGGGAACGGAGGCTGAGAGGTTGTGCCTTGCCCAAGGCCACCCAGCGAGTTCATTGGCTAGGGTGAAATTTGAACCCTGGTCTCCCAGGAACTAGAAAGGGGTCAAATAATAACTAGCTGTGGGCTACCCATCCCTGGTCTATACGTTCCTCTTACAGATGTATTCTTCCCTATAGCAAGCCCACCCTCTAGCAGCAGGCAAGTCGTAGCTAATGTTATAATGAGATGTACTGCTTAGAAACGATAACATCACCTCCCCAAATTCTGCCTAATGTCCTGTTGCCTCTGACAAGCAAAAGAAATGACTGAAAAATAGGGTTTTCCTTTTGCACAACTCCACAGATAGTTTAGTCTTTAGGAGCCCAGGGAATAGGAGTTTGAGTATAAATTCAGTCCTAGTGACCCTCTGGCAGGGGTTCCTAAATTAACTGCCTGCATGACCCCATTTTATGTATTGATTCAGATTTCCCCTTTGCCCCACAGGGTCAGGTGGTTAACATATAAAATATACATAAAACATATCCCTTAACATATACACTATACAAATATATTTGTATATTATACTTGTATTTATATGTAAAATAAAACCCTCCCAAATCAACTCCCCAGGCCCTATCCCCACATACCAAATTCCTGGCCAAGTAAATAGGTCTCTTACATTGCCTGGGGGGGGGGGGAATGCTTAGGCTCAAAATTGGCAAACTTCCAGGGGAAGGGAGTTCCAGAGGTTTTGAGACGTCAATATTATCCCATGGCCCCAGACAGCCACAAAGACACACAAAGTCTGTCAGATGGCTGGCAACTGGGATCATGATTCCATACACAAATGACGGTCCTGACCCACAGTTTGGGAACGTCTGCCCTATGGTACCAGCAGGAGCTACACTACCACCTCTTGTACCTGGGATGAAGTTGGACCTTGATAACAGAGATCCCGTTCTGTATTAGCTCCTCTTCGTTAGGGGGAGATATAACACTGCAGGGCAGTGGTTTCCAAACATTTTGCCCCTTTTGAGGCTTTAATATAATTCCGTGACAACCCCCACCCCCACCCCAAAAAAGACAAGCAAAGTGTATTAAATACTAACTAGGTTCATGACCCATTTAGGTTTGCTAGCTCTACTGAACTTGACAAGGCAGCTTAGCTGAGAATCTGGCCCTATTAGGTCTGTGTCTGTGACAAATACCTGAATGGAAGCTGTCCTTTTTTCTGTGGTAGAGTTTGATGAATGAGTGTGTTTGAATAAGAACATAAGAAGTGCCACTCTGGATCAGGCCAATGATACAACTAGCCCAGTATCCTGTCTCCGACAGTGCCCAACTTCACACAGCAGGTCATAATGGAGTGATCCATTTCCTATAATCAGTCAAGGGGTTTCTCCCTGACCAACATGACAACTAATAGCCATTTATGGACCTGTCCTCTAAGAACGTATCCAATCCTTTTTGAACCCAGTTACAATATTGGCCCTCACAGCATCCTCTGGCAGTGAGTTCCACCGGTTGATTTTTGGCCCAACAAACCTTTCACGCTTCCTCCTCCCCATTCATTTCATGTTAACAGCGCATTACAAGGCCTTGGAGAGGCTACACGCAGAAGGCTACAATTAGTCACAGCAGAGTTAATAAGACTGCACTCATGATGAGTTACTCATATGAATGCCTGCTCCAAGTGGAGATTTTTTGAGCATTTCCCTTGCTTTCTTTTTTAAAACTCTAGCTCTAGTCCTATTACTCTGGAGAGCACAAGTTAGTGCTCAGGCTAGGATGTTAGCACATCAAGGTGTAAAAACAAGATAGATTTCAATAATATTTTTTTTTTTAAAAACAATCCTTAGAAACCAGGGACAAACATTTAATGTAACTCTGAAGACAGTGTTCAAGGGAGGCGAGAGCGTAAATGTACAGGAACCAGCCTTTACCATAAAGGTCTTGCTGCAGAGCTTCCCCAATGATGGGGTGGTCACATCGTCTGTGAAGGAAGTCCTAATCTCAGCTGATATTTTCTACACTATGCAGATCTCTGCTGCTGTCTGGGGTCATGGGTTTCTATTGCAATCTCAAAAGGGGGTCAACCCAGTCAAAAAGCTTAAGAGACACTGAATTCATGTCCAGGCGCTGCATGTAAATTTGACTCTGGTTAAAGCCAATTAAGGTAAGCTTGAATACCCCTGTAAATGACTTATGTAAACAGAGGACTATGTGTTCCAAATAGCCCCCAAGAAAAATCAGGGTTGAAACTTTTCCAGCACATCTGAAACTTCGAGCCTCAGTGCTCAAAACCAGCTCCTAATTAACAGGCTAAAATTAACCAAGCAGAGCAGGAGAGAAGCCAGATTAGCTCCACTTCAATCCTTCTGCGTGTTCAAGTTCCCGCAGGCCACTTGTCGAGATGATCAGAGTTCGGCTTTTATCTGTCAAGTTACCGCCGACGGTTCAAGCTTGCAGAACCCAATAAAGAGGTTACTGTTCATGTTCAGCCCTTGCTTGCTGGATCTAACCTTTCAAACTGTAAAGCACCATTCAGGCAAATGTCAGCAATGCACAGTGACCTCTTCAGCCAAACTAGTTCAGATCCAAGGAGGGAATAAGCAGCCTTTTATCAAGGCAGAATCTTTCCTCGGGACCCACCTTCCTATCAGCTGTGTGTTACCTATACAACACGTGCATGTTGTGCTTCCGCTAACGCACACCCTTCCGCCTTCAGTAGCAAGGAAGGTTCAAGCGACGTTGCTTCACAGCAGAAATCAAAATGCTTTGGGGCAGAGTAGCTTCTGCAGAGCCAAGGGCTTCCAGTACGTATCTGACCAGGTTCTATACATTCATCTTCTACTGCATCACCGTGAGCCCCTTTTTAAACAGCAGCTCTGCATGTGCACGCATGGGTTCAGCTTGGCCTAAGGGACAGTATTCTCCAGGTCAGCTTCTTTTAAGCCAATGGTGGGGAAACATCAGGCCCGGAGGCCAAATGCAGCCCAGAGCTAATCTTTTATTTGTCCCCTTTCCATTCCTGGATCTGCCCCATGGATCCAGTTCCTGCCCCCAAGTGCTGAAAGACTGAGTGCAGGGTATGTGCACAAGCAGAGGGGACAGATCCATGACCGGGGACCCTCCTCTTGAGCGCACCCCTTCCCCCAATATCTAGGCGGTTCTCAGCTTGTACTGACTTTCAAAGTGGCCCCCTGGGAGGGAAAAGATTCCTCACTGCTGCTTGAAGCTGAACCCTGTAGCCCACTTCTGGTATTTCATTGCTGAATCCCTCTGCCTGGTTTATTCCCCTCAGCCACGGCACTGATCCCACCAGATGCCAAGCCCTGGCTAGCCTAGCCTGAGGGCACAGTAAAGAACGGGCCACCTCCCCGCCCCCCTTCCAACTGCAGCAGCGGTTCCAAGCAGAGTGGTCTGGAGGCAGAATTAACCCACTGAAGACTAAAAAGCCTTTTCAATGGGATCTCCCTGCAGTGTGGGTGAGGGACCTGTGCTCATCCACCTTTTTAAGTCCGAACGTGGGGCTCAAGGAGGAGGATTTTCAACTGCTCACCAAAGTATGGCTCGCCTTAAGGGTCAAAGGGGTTGGAGTTTAGAAAGCGGAACGTTTGGGGAAACGTACAGCCGGATTTGGAGTGTGGAGTATGGTGCTGATGTTAGTCACCTGCTCCTGCCTCTCTCACCTCTTTGGTCTCTAAAGCAGTGCCTGCTACAGTTAGGGCCCTGATTTCAATGATAAGCCTTGGACAAGTTGCTCACTCTCAGCCTCAGTTCTAACATCTGTAAAATGGGAATAATCATGAGTGACCTACCTCATAGGGTGGTTGTGTAGCTAAGGATTGTAAAGCACTAGCTAAATGGCTATTAATAACAGATCTGAGGGGGGGGGGGGACAAGCTCCTGTTTTCTCCCTGTGCAAGCCTCTCATCCTTGGATCCTTAATGTGCAGAGAAAAGGCCTTACCACTTTGCCCTCCTTCGCATCCTTCCTGGGTCCATGTCCTGGGGGCTCCACGGCAGCGCTGCTGACCCCGGCTGGACTCTCGATGATCCCTGGAGACAGGGAGTAGAAAGGCGGGCTAGGGCTGGGGGGCAGCCCAGAATCCGGGCTATCCAGCAAGCCTTCCCGGTTCTTCTCTTTCAAACTCTCTTCCATTCCTTGCAGGTGCAGGTGACCCACCATGTCTGAGGGGGAAGGGTGGGGAGCGCAGCCAAGCTGAAGAAAATCCACTTCCTCGGGGATCAAAGGTGGGAGGGAGAAAACTTCGGGAGCCCCTAGTGGAGTCCGTGGGTCCCACCCGAGCTCCGGCGGCTGGATCCGGCGGCGCCCCTGTTGGGAGATGGGAGAGCGCCTATCAGAGACCCGGTCCCATCCAGACACGGGGAGCAAACCGAACGGCTAAGCTAAAGATGCGACAGACGGGGCGCACGGGCTCGGCTCTCCAAGCAGAGCGTATGCGCCGTACAGTAGCGCGCAAAGCACCGACCGCTGCCCCGGAGCAGAGCGCAGGGGGACCCCGCTCCCTAGAGCAGAGCGCACGGCCCTCCTCCTCCTCCCCAGTGCCTCTGCAGAGGGCATGGATCGCTCCCCAAGCCCTGCCCGGAGCCGCCTGCCTCCCCAAGCCCTGCTAGGACGCCCCGACCCCAGGGCGCACGGCTCCCCGCGCTCATCCAGCCAGACCCCCGGGAAGAGCGCAGGAAGTAGCCCCCTGCCCTGCCCTGCCCCCGGGTTAGTTCGGGCGCACCAAATCCCGACGTCGCCTCCGATCGCTTCATACTGCCAAGCCCGGGGGCGGGGTAGAAGCTCCTCTCCCTGGGACGGCGCGCACAGGAGCCCGCAGAGCCGACCCCAGCAATGCGGTGTCCCCGGGGGAAGGGGGCGCCGGCTGCAACCCCTCCTTGGCCCCCCAAAATCAGCGGGGCTTCCCCCCCCCATCTCATCCCGATCCCCTTCTTGCGCGCCCGACTCCGCTCCCAGCACCTCCCCGAAGCCGGCTGCAGCAGGAAGACGGGATGGTGGGGGGAGCCCGCCTGGGGAGCCGGCCGGAGCCCAGGAGCCGCCTGGGGGACAAGCAGAAAGAACCGGCGGCCACTTTACGTTTTGAGAGCAGCGCGGGTGTGAGTCCCTTCCCCCCCGCAGGCAGGCAGGGCAAGGCGGCTGGTCGTGGCGGGATCTGCCCGGCTTGCTGGCTCAGGGGCTCGGGGAAGACTGAGCGCTCCGAGCAGGCGGAGAGCGCTATTAACTGACGCGGCGGCGGCAGCTGGAAAGGCTCCAACCCCCTTGAGCAGCCTGGAAGCGCTCCAGCTCCGGCCGCCAGGGAAAGCTCGCTCCCCGGCCACCCCCTCGGCCCCCCTCGCAGCCAGCTGCGCTCAAGCCGAGGGGCCTGGCGGCTGCGGCTGCAAAGGGGGCGGGATGTTGCAGCAGGGGCTCTCCGAGTTAGGGGGTGGGGGGAGGAGGACGCTGAAAGCCCAGGAGCCTCCCCTCCTCCGATCTGCTCCCCGGCCCGGCCCGCCCCGCCGCGAATCGACGCCCTCTCCAGCCCCGGACGGGGCGCGTTTTGCCGTGCGCCCCCTGCCTTTCCCTGGGCTGGGGGAGGGGGCCTGATCCCGGGGGAAAGGGCCCAACAGGGCAATGAGCCCCGCCACGCATGAGCCTAATTCATAAAGCCGCGCTCCGGGGTAAGGGCGCCTGCCGTCGGGGGGGTCGAGGTGATGATCAGCGGCTCCAACTCCCACCTTGAGGCCTCGGTGGGCTGCTCTTGGCATGGGTGCAAGTGCTGGGGTGGGGCCAGGCTTCCCATCAGCTTCCTCCTCCACCAAATATACACCATTTATCGGATTTGCTCAAATTCATCTCCCCCCCCCCAAATAATAATAATCGGGGGGGGCTCTTTTGCACCTGGGATTCTGGGCCAGACTCCCCTCTCTGGGTGTCTTCACACAAAACCCTGCCCTGCCTGGGGCCCCCATTTAAAGGCGGATCCGCCAAAGAGGCAGGACAGACTGTCCCTGCTCCAGGGCTGGCCCACCAGGGGTGCAGCGCGGACAGCCAAATCCGCAGGGCAGTGGCCGGCCCGGTGGCCCCGCTCTTTGCTGGCGGCTGCCCTGGTATAGCTAGTGCCACCCGCCGTGCTATGATGTGCGGGAGGCGGAGCGCCATATGGGCAAACCCTCGGCCCTGGCCCAGCCGCCGCCGGGTCTGTTTAAAATGGGCTACAAGCAGGCAGACGCAGGGGTGTGTGTGCATCCCTGTGTCCACGATGTGAAAGGACCCTTTTTTTGGGTGTAAATCAAGTTAGTGCTTCATTGGAGCAACACGGATTTCACTGAATGACGGGGCTGAAAGGGCCCTCGGTCGTTTAGTCCGACCCATTGCTTTGAGGCAGGACGTTTCCAGCTACAACCACCCCAGACAGAAGGCTGTTCGGCCTCTCTTTGAAAGCCTCCCGCCTATGCCCTTCCTGAGCAGCTTGCTCCTTCAGAACAACTCTTACTGTTAGCAAGTTTCTCTTGATAGTTAACCGAAATCTAACTTCTTGGAATTGGAGCCTATTCTTGCTAGTCTTGCCCTTTATGGTAATGAAGGACAGTTCCTTGATGTTGTCTTTGAGGCAGCCCTTTAGAGATTTGAAGGCTGCTATCATGTCTCCCCTCCCTTAGTCTTCACTTTTCTAGGCTAAACATGCCCAGTTCCTTCAACCCTTCCTCACAGGACTTGCTTTCTAGACCTTTTATCCTCGTTGTTGCCCTCCTCTGAACCGCTCCAATTATCCTCCGTCTGTGTGAGCGCGGCCTTATTACAAGGAGAAAGCCCCGGGAGCCTTTGGCCCCATGTGAGTGTTCCAGCCAGTAATCAAACCAGGAACAAAAGGGCAGTTCAGTCTCGCCTCCTCTATGAAAAGAGAAACTACACAAGCGGTTTCACTTGTTGCCTGAAATGGGAACATAACGCGTACAATAAACATGGTCTCTGCTGCCAGTTTTGGTGACCCTGTCAATTGCTGCTGCATGTTACGTAGCGCTGAGTGCTGGAATAAGAACAATTGCCCCCCCAAGTTTCCAGGCTTTATGGCTGTGGAGGAGAAAAGACAAACAGCAAATAAATGTCATCCATATAGCTCTTTTAGTGTTCAAAGTGCTTTATAGTCCTTCAGTTCATCCTCACAACAGTGATTTGCCCAAGGCCACACCCATGTGCCCACGGCTAAGGCAGGATTTGAACCCTGGCCACCCAGATCAGAGTCCAGCACCTTAGCCACCAGCATTAACCATCTTGCTAAAATCTCAGGTTTTTAACAGCTATGTTGTGATGCTGGGGAGTTTTGACTGCTTTGGTTTGGCAATAGGGCGAGGAATGATGAACGTAGGCTAGGAAAGAGCCGAGGTGAACCTGTTGTACAATAACTGCCTTGTTTTGCTGTCATCTTGGTCCTCTGCCAGAGGGGCTGGCCCTGGGGGGAGTTCAGTTGGCCCCATTAGGACATCAAAATGTCCTGCTTTCTCTTTGCTGGAGCTGCCTGTGCCTTCCCCAGGAGCTGGTGCCAGGTGGGTCAGCAGTTGGTGCCACCTCCCCATCCCAGCACGTCCGCTTTCTTCCTGACCCCATGCCTCGCCTCTCCTCTCCTAACCCCCCAGCCCCACCCCAAACCCTAGCTCACTCTGGTGCTTCACTTTTGCCCCCAACTCCACGGCCCCCCAACTTGCTGCCCCCCCAAACGTCCTGACCTCCCCCCATTCCAGCCTCCTCCTGCTCTGACCTCCTCCCTTTCCCCCATCCTGGTTGGTAGGGGGCCCAAACAGGCTGACCTTACCAGACAGGGTGAACTGGGGTGACCTCCCTGGACCCCACTACTACATAAGTACATAAGCAGTGCCATAGTGAGTCAGACCAATGGTCCATCAAGCCCAGCATCCTGTCTCCGACAGTGGCCAATCTCGATCGCATGGGAGAAGAACCAACAGTCCCAATGGGCAATCCATTCCCTGTTGTTCACTCCCAGCTCCCGACAGTAAGAAGTTCATCCCGTGAGCTACTTGGTTAATAGCCATTAATTGACCTATTATCTAAGAACTTACCCAGTCCTTTTTAAAACCCAGCTATACTACTGGCCTTGACAACGTCCTCTGGCAACAAATTTCATACGTTAATTATGCGTTGAGTGAAAAAGTATTTCCTTTTATTTGTTTTAAATCTGCCGGCAGCTAGTTTCATGGAGTGTCCTAGTTCTAGTTCTATTTGAGAGGGTAAATAACCGTTCCCTATCTACTGGGTCCACACCACTCAAGATTTTATAAACCTCTATCATGTCCCCTCTCAGTCTTCTCTTCTCTAAGCTGAAGAGACCCAGCTTGTCAAGCCTCTCTTTGTATGGAAGCCGTTCCATACCCTTTATCATTCTCATTGCCCTTCTCTGCACCTTTTCTAGTTCAGCTCTGTCTTTTTTGAGATGGGGCGACCAGAACTGCACACAATATTCAAGGTGCGGTTGCACCATTGATTTGTATAGAGGCATTATGACATCCTCAGTTTTATTCTCTATCCCGTTGTGAATAATTCCTAACATTCTGTTTGCTTTTTTGACAGCTGCTGCACACTGAGCTGAGGATTTCAATGTATTGTCCACAAACACACCCAGATCCTTTTCCTGAGTGGTAACTCCTAGCTTAGTACCCAGCATTGTGTACGCATAGTTTGGATTATTTTTCCTTATGTGCATCACTTTGCACGTGTCCACATTAAATCTTATCTGCCATTTAGATGCCCAGGCACCCAGTCTCGTAAGATCCTGTTGTAATACTTCACAGTCTGCTCGTGTTTTAACTACCTTAAATAACTTCGTGTTATCTGCAAATTTGATCACCTCACTCTTTAACGCCCTTTTCCAGATCATTAATTAATACATTAAGCAGCACCGGTCCCAATACAGATTCCTGGGGCACACCACTTTTTACATCTCTCCGTTGTGAAAACTGACCATTTAGTCCTACTCTTTGCTTCCTTTAACCAGTTACCGATCCATAGTAAGACACTACCTCCTATCCCATGAATTTTTAATCTTCTCAAGAGTCTTTTATGTGGGACCTTATCAAATGCTTTCTGGAAATCCAGGTACACTATATCTGTCTTGTCCACATGCTTGTTTACACCCTCAGAGAATTCCAACAGATCAGCGAGGCATGACTTACCACATGTTGGAGGACATACCCTGACATGATATTTTGCACAGGCCTTGAGGCAGGGGCTGCTGGGGGAGGTATCAATAGTGTCCTTGTCATGGATGGATCATCATCTCCGCCGGGCAGATATACTGGCACATGTCGGCCCCAGAAGGGTGCGGAACCAGTTAGGTTGGTTCGCCCCGAAGACTTATGGAACCTGAAAGGTTCCAGATAGCCCTAGGGGATGTTTCCTCTGACCTCGATGGCTGCTCACTCAATGACCTCGTGTCCAGGTGGAATACTGTGTTAACGGAGGCCATCGACTGTGTGGCTCCCAGGCTTCCGCTCCCAAATTGCCAACAACGCAGCTCCCCGTGGAGCCGTGGCAGATGAAGCAGAAAGGGAGGCAGTTAGAGCGACGGTGGCGTCATTCGCGTACTGAAGTTGACCGGTTGCGGCATAGAGTCTGGTTTCGTACCAATGCCACTGCGGTGCGGACAGCAAAGTAGGTTTTCTTTGCTGCCCTCATTGCGTCCGCTAAGTCTCGCCAGGCTGAGCTGTTCCGGGTGGTGAGGGGGCTGGTCAGTCCAGCCTCCCTCCACCTGGACAGAGAACCATCAAATGCTCACTGTGATTTGTTTGCGGACATTTTTGCGGATAAAATCGCTCAAATTCACCACAGGTTTGATGCAACTTTTTTAGCAGGGAACAGGTCAGAGTCAGTAGAAGCCCCTTCTTATCCTGTTTTATGGGATGAGTTTCAAGCGATGTCGCCCTCAGATGTCAGGGATGCTCTTGGGACTGTTCGAGCCACCTATTGTGAACTAGATCCATGCCCGCCCTGGCTGGTTAAGGCTAGCCGGGAGACATTGGGGTCACTGCTGGCGGGGATAGTCAAAGCCTCCCTTGGGGAGGGCAGGGTGCCAGGCTGTCTCAAGGAGGTAGTGGTGCAGCCCCTGCTCAAGAAACCATCTTTGGACGTTGAAGCCCTAGCCAGTTATCGGCCAGTCTCTAACCTTCCCTTTTTAGGGAAGGTTATTGAACGGGTGGTGGCTCAGCAGCTTCAGGAGCATTTGGACCGGGTTAATTTTCTCCATCCCTTGCAATCGGGCTGTCGTCCAGGTTATGGCACGGAGACTGCGCTTGTGGTCTTGGCCGATGAACTCTCCCGTGAGTTGGACCGGGGTCATTCGACCCTGTTGATTCTGTTATTTCTTCTTTGAGGATCTCCGTGATTCTCACTATTGGGATTCACTTCCTGCTCCACAGGTACCGGAAAACCTCTTGTCAGCAGTTTCCAGGCAGAAGATGTCTTGGAAAGATCTAGAACATGGTGAGGGCTCCATCCCTCCTCCCCCACCCCTCCCGAGAAAAGCGCGGGTTCCAGATCGCGCGAGAGCACATAAAAGGGGCGGAGCCCTCGCCGCCTCAGTTCCTTCCAACCACGTCGCGATTGGGAGACCTCTGTGCTTCCAGCACTGTCAGTAGTTTACCTCACAGAGAAATACACTTTTCTCTGGTAAATTCTCGTCGTTTGTTTCTTCCTAAAAGAAAGAAGAATAAGAAAGAACAGTTCTAAGAAGAACTGTGGTTGGGCTCTGCCCCATCCTGCCCCCACCCCCAGGGGCCTACCGCCTACCTCTCCCAGGCCGGCAAAGTATGCCCAGACAACCGGGCTTCAAGCAGTGCGCCTCCTGCCCCACCACACTCTCCATGAGTGATACGCACGAGCTTTGCCTGTCCTGTCTGGGAGAAGGACATAACACCCGGACCTTCTCTCACTGCGCTAACCTCTCCTCCCGGACTAAGATGGCAAGAACCCTGCAACTGCTCCTCGCTAAGGAAGCGCTGCAAGGGGGTGAAGAAGGGCCTCTGTCCTTTTCAGCCAGACACCAGACCTCCTTGGATCCATCGGCTCCCCCCACAAGCCGCTCACTCCCATGCTCCGGAGACAGCTTCTGGTGCCCCGGCACCGTTACCTGCACCACCGGTACCAGACATACCCGGTGCCGTCACCACTGCTCCCAAGGAACGCTGCCCTAAACAACAGGGAGAACATCACAAAAAGAAAAAGAGGTCGCTCAGTGTCGACGCAACCGTTACCCGGGCCTCTAGAGGTGGATACGGTTTTCTCTGAGCCGCTCCCGGTGACACAGCTGACGGGACTGAGTCCGGTACCACAACCATCGGTACCGCCAGTCCAGCAAGCTCCACCCGCACTGCATTTGACAGAGGATCGCCACAGGCACTCCCGGTCTACTTCACACACCCGGTACCAGCGGCACCATCGCTCCTGCTCCAGATCGCCTAGACAGGAAACCTTGGAAGCGGATCTCACCTTGGAGGAGGAGCATACTGACCCTCACCACCTCCACAGAGAACCGCTCTGCTTCCATAGGAATCAGCGCTCCCGATCTCCATGCTCCTGTTGCTCTCCATACAGGGACTCACGGTACCATCACGAGGACTATAGCTGGTACCATGGGTACGAGCATATGGACTATCGGTGCCATTCCCGGAGCAGGTCTCCTTACCCTTCAAGGAGTGACTTTCAGGGCCTGGAACGCGATCAGCACCAGGCCACTCGCCAATACAGACCTCCGGCACCACCTCGGGCACCGCCTACAGCAACAGTGTCAAGACCTCCACCTGACTCTCCTCCACGGAACTTTGCCCTCCTGTCAGGGATGCAACCAAACCAGTCCCGGCGACAGCTTCGGCTACCGATACCAGCGGTACTGGCGCTGCAGACGGAGCCGCTGCAGCAGAATATCTCCCCTGCACAACAAATGGAAGCAAGTCAGACCCGCCGGCGGAGTCCTCTTTCTTTAATGCGCTGCTGGGCATCCAACTGCTACCCATGGCGGCTTCCACCTCTGCAACAGCTCCCGCTGCCTCTCCTGAAGTTGAGGCCTTGTCTGAATGCTCGGCCTCCGTTTCATCCTCGTCTTCTTTACAAGAGGAAGATTAAACCATTTCTCCTCCTCCCCCTGACACCATTTCTGACCCTAACCCCACCCTCTCCACGGAGGACAGTAAGGCCTTTCAGGCCATGTTGAGGCGCCTGGTCGCTGCCCTTCCCAAGTTACCCACGAGGGTCGTAAAGAAATCACAGTCAGGACCCGTCTTTGGCATCTTGGGGTCAGGAGATTCAGGCCAGATTGTGATCCTTATGCTGGATCAGCTTTTGGAACCTGCTAAGGCTGTATGGGCAAAACCTTCCTCTGCTCCACCCACTCACAAGCTGGCAGATTCTCTGTACGCTATCCCCAGGGAAGGGGCAGCCATGTTTTATAAACACCCAGCCCCAAACTCCCTCGTCATAGCAGCAGCTTCTTTAAAATCTAGGGCTGGAGGTATACAGACTTCCTCCGCAGATAGGGAGGGTCGACATGCTGGGCAGAAAAATCTTCTCCTCAAAAACCCTCTCCCTTTGAGCCGCCAACTACGGCTCTGCCCTATGCGGTTACCAGCACAGGTTGTGGTTACAATTGGGCAGAGCGTCCACTCCCGTTCAAATCTTGGCCCTCCAGCGAGAAGGCATGCAAATAGCGTGATTCCAACTCACCGCTAACATGCACATTGCTGACTCAAACATTAGAGGTATGGCCTCGGCCATTACTCTCAGACGGCATGCCTGGCTCCGATCTACCGCCCTAGCTCCTGAAAATAAGACCCACATTGAGGACCTCCCCTTTGATGGAGAGGGACTCTTTGCAGCCTCTACAGATGACACTTTGAAGAAGGTTAAGGAAATGTGCCAGACCGCTAGGTCTACAGGGGTTATCCGTTCTGTTAGAAAGAGGCCTTTCTATCAATCCTCTGCCCCTTACCAAACCAGACAGAGCTCTCATTACTCCTACCAATCGAACAGATGGTATTTCCCCCAATACCAGCAGTCTCAGACTCCTGCTGCCCAACCTCATAGGAGATTTACCAAACAGAAGGGTAAAGACAGATCCTCCTCAACCTCGTCAGCCAGACCTCCGCCCAAGCAGCGGTTTTAGGATATCTGAGATCAAAGGAGTTTATGAGCGTCCCCCTACCTTCCTCAACCATCTCCAGCCCTTTTACGATCAATGGGCTACCCTTACCTCTGATCGCTGGGTCAGGGAGATAATATTTTGTGGCTACTCCATCCAATTCTACACTCTCCCCCCAGACGTCGCACACACACACGGGATTCCCCCCTCCCAACAATCAAATACTACTAGAGGTACAGGAGCTTCTTGCTAAGGGTGCCATTGAAAAGGTTCCCCTTATTGAACAAAATATGGGCTTCTATTCCAGATATTTCCTAGTCTCCAAGAAGGACAAGGGGTCCAGGCCAATTTTGGACTTGCGCCATCTTAACAAGTACATTAGAAAGTTTAAGTTCCGTATGACCTCTCTCCCTATTATCTTTCTTGGCCTTCAACAAGGAGACTGGTTGGCCTCCCTTGATCTTAAGGACGCCTATTTCCACATTTCCATTAATGCTGCTCACAGAAGATACTTACGCTTTCTTGTAGGGAACCGTCATTTCCAGTACTCGGTCCTCCCATTCAGCCCCTCTACAGCTCCAAGGGTGTTCACCAAATGTGTTGCAGTAGTCGCAGCGCATCTAAGGACAATGAAAGTAAGAGTGTTCCCATACCTGGACGACTGGCTCCTCACTGCATCCTGCAGACACATCCTACTAACCCACATCCACGAGACTCTATCTCTTTTACAGGCTCTGGGCTTCATCATCAGCCACAAAAAGTCGCAGCTGGTACTTACTCAACGGCTCCAGTTCATCTGGGCTGTTCTGGACACCCTACAGTCCTACACCCTACTATCCACCATTTCAGCCCTGTCAGCCTGAACCACCAGGCCTGTCCGCTACTTTCTTCACCTTCAGGGACTTATGGCTGCAACTACAGCCGTGACACCGCATGCCCGCCTACATCTCCGACTGCTACAGCAGTGGCTCGCACGGGTCTGCATGAAAATAACCATCCCTCAAGAGGTCCTCAGAGATCTTCTTTGGTGAACGACCCATCTCACCTGCTCATCGGCATGCCCTTCGAACCTCCTCAGGTAGAGATGTCCATCACTATCGATGTTCATCTCATATGGTGGCCAATGCATCGGGGTTCGACTTACATCGCAAAGACTGTCCAAATGGATTCTCCTTTGCATCCAGAGGTGCTATGAACGGGCGGGAAGGTCTCCCCTCTCTCACCTTCGAGCTCACTCCACTAGGGCCGTTGCCTCTTTATTAGCCAATTTATTAGCCAATGAGGCAGGAGGGGTCGGCATATAAATTTTAAGATAAATATATTTTAAGATAAATAAATATAAATCCATGTTGACTCTTCCCCATTAAGTCATTTATCAACATGCCCAGCGATTCTGTTCTTAATGATAGTTTCCACCATTTTACCAGGCACAGACGTCAAGCTGACTGGACTGGGTCTGTAGTTTCCAGGATCACCTCTGGATCCCTTTTCTTTTCTTTTTTTTGTATATATGTTTTTTATTTTTGTAATGTTCATAAATACAGTATTTACTATTAAAACTTTAACTTACTTATTAAAAAATTGGGACCTAGGTTACAGCTTCGGTCCCTTATACTAATATATCCTATACAAACATCTTATTTGGTTTTATATTTTTTTAAGACACAGCGACACATTAGAGTCTATTGACTCGAAATCAGCTTGGATCATTTCCCATATACTGTTCCAGACTGTATAAAAATTCTCCATTTTTCTTTGCAGTTCGGCTTGAATTCGTTCCATAGTTAAAGTTATCCAAAGTCTGTGTTGCCATTTTTTGATGGAAGGTTTTATTTTTGATTTCCAATTACATACAATAGTATGAATCGCTGCTAATCGTAGCTGTTGACACGCGATGATCCTGTCTTTAGTTATATTTAATTTTGGAAAAAGTCCCAACAGCGCAACCTCAGGTGCTAGTGGAACTGTCGTTTGTGCAATTTTATTAATATAGGTCCAAATCTCAGTCCAAAATTTGTTAATATACGGACATGACCACCAGCAATGTAGCCACGTGCCGACTTCTGAGCATCCCTGCCAACACGACGGAGGATACTGCGAGTTTATGAT